>OX421433.1:8405000-9005000 GCA_949126915.1 Musotima nitidalis
ATTTGCATAAAATCTCTAATAGCTGTTTGACGGAGATGCCTTGCAACATTATGACTTGACATGACGTTTGTTGCGTTTAGTGAAAACATAAATGTATTGATGTTGTTGAACAATAGGTAAACTAACTAGCCTCGTCTTTCTCCGCCTCTCTTGTTACATAATTAGAAATTAGGTCTCTTAATTTTTTCAGGAGACATAACCAATTTTGGCTAGAAGAAATCAACGCGTCTGCGGTAACCGGGTTGGAATCGAACCTATGACTTTGGACAACCGGTTCGCTGCTCTAACCACTGACCTACTGGGCGCCTATCAGATGGACGTATTCGTATTCCCATGTATTTCTTTCTTGTTAAAATTTCGTCTAATATCATCTCACAACCCGCCCCCCGCTCCTTAGGTTGTGGGTTCGATTCCCAGGTAGGACAAATCTTTGTGTGCATAAACATGAATATTTGTTCTGGTCTGAGTGGTTTCCTATATACAACATGGCACAGAATTAACGCACACCCTCAGACACCCCAATTAGAATATTTAATTACAATTAAAGAACATGCAAAATAGTTTTACTTTTATTTAATTAAATATGGTTTATTTAAGTTACTAGTTATACTCATCGAGGGCAAATCGTATGGGCATATTAGCGCTTTAGCCTACCGACCTACACACACAGAGAGACACGCACGCACACATCGCTTAGCACCGAAAAGTGCCGCAAAAAAAAAAACAAAAAATAAAAAAAAAATTTTTTAAAAAAAATTACCCATTTTTTTAATATTTTTAATCGATTGAGTAGCCGATTTATAACAAACTACTTTCTTGGTGTAACCCTTATTCTGTTACATGTTGTATATTAAGTATGGATTTACAATAAAAAAGTATCTAAGTATGTTTATCCGTCATTTAGTATCCATTACACAAGTTCTCAATGATACATATCTTGGAACTAAATAATTGGTGTAACTGTTAGAAAATATTTATTTTATTTATAATAGCATTGTAAATGCAGAAAATTCAGAATAAAAAAGTCTATTCTTATTAATTGACCAAAACAGAGCTATTTAATGATAATGAATAAAAAATCTTTGGATCGAACGATTCCCGCCTTGAGTACCAACAACCCATGGAATGAAGGAGATTAATGAAGACCATGCAAATAAAATGTAAGGCAGTCCTAGACTATGTAGAGGGACTTTTTTGTAAGATATATTGGTGCCTGATGGTGCATAGACAAAATAAAGTATTTATGACCTTCTCCTTTTCAAATACCTTAAAAGAAGGAATAGGTTTTCAAATTGATTTTATACAGATTTCTTACGTCCGAAATTAATAGTCTTTCCGCAATCCGAGATTGAGACCAATCTTAGACATACGCTTATTTTCGTTTCAATCGTTTGTTATTCACAATCCATGAAAATATTAAGACGCTTTTCTTAAAAAATAATAGGATTGATTTTTTATGGCAGAATTTTGTATCGAGATAGAATTATTTATTTCGCGCGTTCGAATGTTTGAATAAATTTTCGCAAATGGCAGTTGCATTAATTTTAATCAAAATTGACATTATCGGACATTAATAAAAATATAATAACTTCATCGTGTCAATCAAATTAAGCTGAAGAACGTTATAACCAATTAATATCAAAACGGTTAATCATAATTAACATAAAGTTAATATCACTAAATCATTTATAATACTTATTGTATGACGGAACCTAATCGGCTTAAAATGTCATAGAAGGTAATAATAATCCTTTATTGCACAAAATAATTTTAAGTATTACATGAGGTATACAAAATAACATGTACAAAGGTGGGCTTATCTCTCGAAGAGATCTCTATCAGCCAACCCTAGCAGTTGTAAACTAAATAGCTGTACGGGATAAAAGTTGTCCAAGATAAGTGTTACTAATATCGTAGGTTTAAAATATAATAACTCTATCAAATGTATTTTTGCTCACCATCTCAGCTAATTAATGTCCCGCTACTGACCTCCTTTCACAAACCAAAGTGACAGGGTATTGGGTCACACTCCTCCACGCGTATCCTGGGTGGATAAGTGGATTTTTATACACACAAACAATAAAAACGACCGATGATCTGGTCAGGGCGGCGGGGAGCCGGTGGATGCAGGCGGCACAGGATCAATCAACGTGGAAAGCAATTGGGGAGGCCTCTGTTCAGCAGTGGACTTCAAATGGCGGAAATGATGATAATGAAACAAGAAAAAAAATACACTTTTGTCTTTAAGATGTATAACTTATAAGGTTATAAGTGTGCACGGAAAAACTATTTAAGTTTATATTGCACACTAAGAACATTTGTTAATTTGTATTTTTGTACAAAACAATTAAAATAAAAAATTAACAGGATCGTTTAGATTCGTCAAACTTTTACAAACAAAATAGAAATAAAATACTTTTATTAACACTAATGAAAAATATATGCGGTACCATAATCAAGAAATAGAGAGAAATAGAATCATAATGGATTCGTTGTCAGAATTTGTCAAGATCCCATAATAATCTATAATATGTCAATTTAGGATGGGCAGAAACCATGCTACAACTCACTTGTAGCATTTAGATTAGAGATCTTTACTTGAAACAACTGAAGACAAGGGTCTTTAGCGTTAGTCATACTTCTAACTACTAACTTCATATTCATATTCATTTATTTGCCATAAATAGGGTTACATATTATAGATCTTATTATAACAATTTGAGCTCTGCCTATTTAGCTACATTATTACATAGCATGCAAACTTCAATCCTAAAAAAAGGTTACATTGATTGTTCCTACTTCATAAAATTATTTATTTAATTAATTTTAATATCATAATTTTTACATGTCTTATAATTATTGTTAGGACTAGATTAGCTATATTTATTTCATATTTAAAAAATCATTTATAGAGTAAAAGCTCTTTTCCATTAACCATTGCCTTAAAACCGTTTTATATCTGTTATTGTATCTTCGCGTTAGTCTAGGGCACAAACAGGATAATAATAATACTGTGGCTTGAACTATAATATGAAAAATGCTAACGTGAGTGTCTCTTTAGTTTACGCAAACGTACGTAATAGATTAGATCAGTTTAGTTTATAAAATTTATAATAAATATAAATATACAAGGTGTACAAGTAATAAATAAATTAAAAAATATTTAACACACTACTAATCTTTCACAATAATAATTTATTACACTGGTAATTCGTTTAAATACCATTACAAAAAAATAACATTTTATGATAATTATTTGTGTTCAAAGCTATTCGAGTATGTGTGTTGCGTTTTCTCGTGGGCGTTGCGTTTACTTTTCTGACCGTACCTGCCTGCTAGTAGAGTTAGCAAATAAAGATGTGCAATTATTATGATATGATATTGTTTGAAATGATTGATTTTTACATACATACAATCACGCCTGTTCCCCCGAAGGGGTAGGCAGAGGCATATTAAACGCCCACACTTCGCCAATTATGTTGTTGGTCCCATGTGATAGATGACGAGCCTATTGCCGCCTACCGGGAACCTCCATGTTGGCCAGAGCCTCGTCCGTTAATCGACAGGTGCACCGCTCGCAAATGAGGTTGGCTTGGGCTACAAAGATGATGACAGGATACACCCTTACGTTTTATGTCAATGATTTATATCCATTATTTTACAATAATAACATACATAAAGAGTTAAGGTTGTTATATACATACACAAATACTTTCATATCTGATTATAAATATTAAAATAAGTTAAATTAAATAATTTACTTCAAAAATACAATGGATACATGTTAATAGACATATTACTGTAGAATATATAAAAGTTTTAATTGGATTAATTAAACGAACATACATACTAGCAACAAAATAAGTACCTTCCTCTCTCTTGCTATGTTAAACTATGTTGTGCCCTAAAGGGTCCGCAATTGATACCACTTTATTTATATATCTAACCATATGTCACCATCTATTGTAACATTATGGAATGCAATAAAGTATTGAGTATTGAATCAGGTTGAATTGCCATGTTAGCTTAGAGTGTTTTTAACAGGCGGGAGAAAAAACCAACCTTGACGATTTTCTTGCTCGTTCTTTTTTTAGCCACCCGATACAACCAATGCCACCTAAAGGCGGGTTGCTGAACTAAAGAGACAAGCGTAATATATCAAATTCATGAAAAGTTCTGCTATTTATCGATAGATGGAAAAACTTAAAAGTATCACCGCTGTGCCGGTCGAAGTGGGGAGTGTTAGGTTCTTATCGTTACAGAATTTCTGGATTCGGTCTCCACGCTCCAAGGCCCGCGATAGAAGCTATGCAATAGCTTAAAAAATGTATGCGAACGCTCTAAGGGTAAAATACTTCTAAAAATAAAAAGCAAATAAGTTATCTGGGCGTAATATTTTGTATGTATATTGCGTATTGTAGTGGGCGTTTGTGCTGCAGACCGTACCTGCCCGCTGGTGGAGTTGAAAGGGCATAGATGAAGGCCGCTTCGACCGCATCCGCTTTAAGTCACCTGCTAGTGTTATGCTGTCTGTCCGTTGATTTATTACTTATATTATAGTTTTTAATAATTGTTTACTTCTTCTGTTAATTAATACAATTCGCTCTGGCGAATATATAGGTTTGCGGTAAGCGGCAATATGCTCGCCACCTATTACGTGGGGCCAACAATATAACTAACGAAATGTGGGCGTATAATATGCCTCTGCCTACCCCTTCGGGGAAACAGGCGTGATAGTATGTATGTTAATTGTCAATTTTTTATGTTGATGAATTTGAATAGAACGGGTGTCCTCTTAGGTTTAGTCATTAAATGTTTTGTATATTTTCTCATGCTATCATTATATATTTCAAAATAAGGTTTTTTAAGGAATACTAAATTTGAATAGGATTTGAGTGGTTTACAAATATTTTTGACCAGAATTTTTACAAGGAACTGTTGTTCCATACTTTCCATATTTAAAACACAAATGTAATTTTTATTTGTTCTTATGATGGCTTCTGTTCTAATGTGAATTAGGTATAGAAATGCAACCTTTTTTGGTTTACTCTATTGTTGTTGATAAAACCTAACAAAACCTAGTACGGATTAGCCAAACCAAGGTTAGTGAAGGACTGCGGTTAGAGCTAATATAACAATGTGTGGTAGACCACATATTCTGTACGCAAACGCATTTTTTATGCTATCAAGTATGTGCACAATCTTTATTTTGAAGTGCTTTAAATTTAAACTATCGACATGTACGACGAGAAAAATATTAACAAACGCTTGTTGAAAAAAAATTGAACTTCTAGAAATAAATACTACACATAAACTTAATCGTTGGTGTCAATATCACTCTATGAGACAGACAGACAGATATGGCTTGAAAAACACGGCAGCGCCTAAAATAAAATCGCATACAAAAGAACCCCTTCTTTTTTTTGGAAAGAACATAATAAATCTTTATTGCATCAACTAAACAAGTAGATACCCAAGTAATACAATGAAATCTGATTGTCCGTGCAATTTGAGAGGGAACTTCAGCATATTACCAAACTACGTACTTAATTATTCTATAAACGAATAAACGCTAACTAATACACAAATATAAAAACAACAAATAACAATATTTATATAATATTATTATTATATATAACATAAACTTATAATTTATATAATAAATCACTATAGGCTTATAATGGAGTTATTCGTTAAAATATTCGTGAAGTGTGTAATAAAATTTTGCAATCAAGTCTTTTAATTGTTTAGTAAATGGTTTATGGAGGCAGTCATCATTAAATAACAGCCTCCTACTGTGGGTGGAGCAGAAGGAATGTGTCAGACTCATACTAACTGAAAACCATCCATTTTCCTTCTTGAGCTTGTAAAGTTCCGGTATTGCGGTTAACCTTTCGAACAATCTCGCAACGATCGACTTCTTCTCTAGAACTGACTCACTCACTCACTGTGAACGCTGCTTAACATTGGTGAGAGGTAGGCCTATACGTCTGCCATCATCAGCACATCCCTGAGCCGGCTACTCTAGGACTGACTCATTGGTCAACGGTTCAAAATTTCGGTGAAATTTACTCTTAAAATTCATTATTTTCATAAGAAGCGCTTGTAGCTCCGCGGTGCTAGGTGGTCGGAAACGATCACCGAAGTAAAGCAGAGTTTACAGAGGTCAGTCCTTGGATAGGTGACCGTTTGTGTGGTATTTGATATCAAGCGCTTCCGTGCTTCGGAAGGCACGTTAAGCCGTTGGTTATCAGTAAATGTGGTAGTCGTTAAGCAATGTTAGAGCCCTAATTGGGCGGCTTGAAAAATTCTAAAAGCAGGACGCCCTACACCTGCCTCCGCCAATCCGCACTAGGTCAGCGTGATGGAGTATGACCCAATACCCTCGCACCTTGGTATGTAAGAGGACTACTACTGTACACGACCCCGTGATCAGTAGTGGGACGTTAATGGCCTGAGGTAATGATAAGAAATACGTTTGACCATTGTGAGTACGATGCCATTAAAAAAATATCCTGATGAGCACTAAACTGAGCTCTGAAACATAAATTTGTTGGTCTCATTTGCCGCGTATTTTTTATAGCCCCATCAGCCTTCAATCGAAACACAGTATTGCGTAAGAGTTACTATAATGGCAATGATACCGATCTAGGCGGTCTATGTCTCAACTATATTTTCTAAGCAATTTGATAGCACTGCTATAACCAAGTATTTCTGTACTTATGTACTGTATAATAATGTACAAAAAATGCCAGTAGCCTTAATGTACCTTAGCGAATAGGGATCCTACCAAGATCTTAGAAGCCCAAGCCAACCTCACCTTCAAGTGGTATACCTGCCGATCAATAGTCGTCTATTGATCTGGCTCTGGCGAACAAAAATGTTCCCGATAAACAGCAGTGGGACCAAAAATATAATTATCAAAATGTGGGCGTATAATATGCCTTCGGCAAATCAGGCGTTATTGTATGTGTAACCTTAAAACACCTAACAGTAGTAACTTAAATCGAAGACCAATAAGGATTATTTATTTATTATGGTCAGTATACCTGCGGCTTCTAATGGTTCGATTAATCCACAATTTTATTCGTACCACCAATAGGACGAACCCTGCATAGTATTAAGCTAAAAGCGCTGTGTCAGATATATAGAAATATTAACAACGTTGTATTTGTTGTGGCCATAAAAGCGATGCTTTGCTCCTGAATGGCGCTTACGGAATCATTCAAACTCATCACTATCTGCCCGATAAAAAATCTTACCTTTGCTGGAGAACGATATATGTCATTGTCGCCGATTATAGCCACCCTGTGAATTCAAATATCCAAACGAAAAATAAGATATTAAATATAGAACGTCAAAGACATTAAAAAATATAGAGGATACGAGCATTAGCAGAAGTTCATCATGAAATGAAGCGGAAAAAGTTATAGAGATGTTTTCACATAATTATCAAGAATATAGTTTCTTGTAGTAATTTATAAATGTGCGAAGTGTGGGTGTATAGTATGCCTCTGCCTACCCCTTCGGGGAAACAGGCGTGATATTCTGTATGTTTGTATGTATGTAGTAATTTGCAAAGAGCTATTTGAATTTATAGATAATAGAGATTGAAATAATCATAAATTTGATGTCATTATGTATGTATGCCGTGTGGCACCTACCGGCCTAGAATAGTGCTATCCACTCTTATCTTACCTACCGGATAATCGGCAGCAGCGTCATTCTATGTGACTGTGATCTGCGATCACCAACCCGCCTGCCCAGCGTGGTGATTATGGGCAAAGTTTTAACCAAGGCCAATGTTCAGCAGTGGACTCATAAGGCTGATATGATGATGACAAATCATATACCTTCTTTCTTTCCGCCCTTACGTCACGCACGATTTACAGGCAGTTCATTGTTTAGACTCAGTCCTTTAGCTAACATATTTGTTTCGTGAGTATGAAGTTATTACCTATATTTTTTGCACTTGATAATTGCAATGCATGTTTCGAGACGTGTCGAAGGGGTCGTGATAAAAATCAAACATTTCTCACGATTTTTTTAATTGTCATCATTTGATTTTTTTTTCTTTTAAATAATGGCTTCGTGTGTCTAGCACATCGAGTTAGTGTCAAGTAAGTGATATATTAATAATATATAATTCATAGTAAATGAGAATGAGTGATGATAACGATGATAAATGCTAAATGAGATACCCTCCCCTATGGGACTATACTGAGATCTCACATGGACTCCTTAAGAGAATATGAAAAGTGATGTTGCACTGCTTTGTTTCATTTACCAACACTCATGTACTTATATTCACAAACAAACACTTAACGGTTAATAATCCACCGTTATTACACAGTAATTTTAGAAATATCACAAATTTTAGAAAATAAAACAAAACTGCAGTCATGGCGTTCAATTTCCCGCCAAAAAGTCCATTTAATTTTTATTGACCCTATCACAATGATTTATGTTTTTGGTAATGAGGTAGGTTTGACAAATATGTACAAAATAAGGTTGACACTTTAGTCGTGTGTCGCGCTAAATTGCGTTGTAGTTGACTAAACTAGAGTTTTATTTAGAGTGGCAAAGTACTAAAACGGTGAGAAGTTTGTACCGGCCCAGGCGTCTACTAGCACGTAATGAGGAGAACTATTAGTCCGGTCATTTTAGACATAAAAATAGTGATCAAATAAAGAAAATTCCGACAGAGCCAAATTTCCGTAGAGACCTTAGGTTTACCACAAGGAATAAAGTGTCAAAAGTCCCCATCAGTCCCATGTGAGCTTAGGGACTTATTCGGGGCCCAAGGTCAAAATTTTAGGTTTTTTGGATTTTAATCGAAAACGGTAAGTTTTATCGAAAAAACACTTCAAAGCAAAGTTGTAGATCTTAAAATTCTATATAAAAATGGTTCCCATGATTTTTTCTTTAAGACCCACTATTTCCCAGATACTGCGCTTGTAAGAATCACGGTCTACATAACATGCACACATTTCCACACCACCTGTGAGGTAGTGTACTCGGCGCGTTTTTTGATTTGTGATACCTGTATACATACATACATACAATCACGCCTATTTCCCCCGGAGGGCACAGGCATATTATACGCCCACACATCGCCAATTACATTATTGGCCCCACGAAAGGGAAGCCTCGGAAAGCACGTTAAGCCCTTGGTCCCGTGTCATGAACATCAATGGCATTCGTTATTAGGAAGTCAGTGCCTTGTAACAGACTGATAGCTGGTTAAACCAAATAATGATGTTTCCTACTGGGTTGCAGATGTCAGACGGTAGTCGCTCCACGTAATAACTGGAATTCAGTCAAATCTGGTTGAACCAGTGAGCAGACCCCGGGCCCTAAGCTTAAGTCTAGGGCAACCGGGATAATGCTGGGATATGATGACCGTGAGTCGATTTAACTGACGGATTTAACTTGACTTTACCTGTGACTAAATTACGAAAACGCTGCATTTATACAAATAACTTGATTTATTTAATTATCTGAAACTAGCAAAAACTCCAAACGAGTGAGTCCATATCGGAAATAAAAAAGGAGTTACGACCCTCTTCATTGAGGAGACGATGTTTGTATTATCGATTTGGCGCAAATTTGTGACATTTTTTAAAAATATTAATCAGCACTAACTTCAATAGTAGACGCTTGTAATAAATACGTATAGTCACTCGAACTGCTCGTTCAACACTAAAAGAAGCAGGTATACGTGAATGACACCACATGGACAAAAGAATAGGCAGATGTTATTCAAGTAGAGGGGATTCGGTAAGGGACCGGCGGTCATTTTAGAGTAAATTTTCTTAGAATAGTATAATGTATACATAAAAGAGACACGAGTAGGCATTTTTGCTTGCTTGAGTACCTATATATGTATACGTGGCATATGTGTGCATATTATGTAGAACGTGATTCTTACAAGCGCAGTATCTGGGAAATAGTGGGTCTTAGAGAAAAAAATCATGGGAACCATTTTTATATAGAATTTTAAGATCTACAACTTTGCTTTGAAGTGTTTTTTCGATAAAACTTACCGTTTTCGATTAAAATCCAAAAAACCTAAAATTTTGACCTTGGGCCCCGAATAAGTCCCTAAGCTCACATGGGACTGATGGGGACTTTTGACATTTTATTCCTTGTGGTAAACCTAAGGTCTCTACGAAAATTTGGCTCTGTCGGAATTTTCTTTATTTCAATTGTCTAAAATGACCGGACTATATTACAAAAAAGGCGCCTGTCGTTTAACCTCTTACAATAATTGAGAATTAGTTATCTTTATTTAATAAACAAATTATTTTTTTCTAATATTTTGACCGAAGATCAGAACTACCTTTGAAGTGTGAAATCATCAGGTCAGTTCACAAAGTCAACCTAATTATATGGTGAAATCAATCAACATTTGACGCCATTACTGTGACAGTTTCACTATTTTCTTTAAACTTTATATATACCTAGTTTTTTTAAGTTGTGTAATTTATAATTGTGAAGGACAAAAATCATGTCAGTTCTAGTTCATAAAACGATTTAGTCTAAGTAATTAATCTTAGTAACGTATTTAAATCGACATTTCTAGACATTTATACCCAATATGTTGCACTATTCCTGCTAAAAAAAACTAAACTTTTGTTTTTTTAATTACTAGTCGTAAAAAAGGTGGTCTGCATTATTTTTAAAGATTTAGATGAGGTGCCCTAACTTTTCAGACGGATTGTCAAAGACAGTTGAGTTTAACGTCGGGCTAATTTGTCAATTTTTTTTTTTGTTTTACGTCGCTAACAAAATGCATTTACGCACTGCCTTCTCGCCAAAGTGGGACCGAAAGGGGGTGTGGGTCCAGCAAGAATACCCACTAAAAATCAAGCCTAAGACCCCCCTGGCGCTGCTGAACGGGCCCTTCTGTCGGGTCGGTTCGGGTCCCTATTAGTTTCCCCCCGGTAGTCAGTACTAAGGGCACCCAGAGTCGCCAATCTTTGGGTGTTACCTTTTCCCGGCCTCCGGGAGGTACTCAGCCCCCCCACCACGCCAAGGTGGACACCTGTCCGGCGCGGTAATTTGTCAATCTAAACCAACCAGGGCGCATCAAAAACATTTCGATAATCAATTAATCAGATATTTATCAGACCTATCTTTAACATAGCATAAGAGAAAATTCATATTAACTGTATAGTTACTTTGTGACAGTTTTCCAGAAATTTTGGTTGCGCGCGTGCACAATTACGCTTCCATTCATATAATCATCTCATTTTTCAAGCCAACCAATTAGGCCTCTAACATGACTTAATGAATACCACCTGTTGTTATAACCTGGACCAACAGCATTACGTGCCTTCCGAAGCTTTGAAGCGCTCGGTATTAAATGCCACACAAACGGACACCCATCCAAGGGTTGAGTTCTATGAACTCTGTTTTTCTTTTGCACCGAAGAGCGCTTTAACCTTCAATTAATGAATGAATAAACACTTTTTTTCAATCCAATTGTCTATAAATGCGTTTGTTTGATTGCGACATTAAAAAAGTGAAATTACATACAAAGTTGCCACTGTAACGACATTAACGCCTTTAACTAGAGACGCACCGACGCGTCCATGACCTTACCTTGCCGGATGGATCGTTCGTCAGATCCAAATCAATGGCTGAATGATAGCGGGTGGCGTGTATTGATTGAGCCTTTTTGTACACAATGAGATAATTAATTTAAACATTACACAAACAACGGGTCGGGCCAAGTGAGGGGACCTGCTACTGAGTTAGCTATTGATTTTTATTGTATGTGAGTATTGGGGAAAGAAAAGCCTTTAGATTTTATTTGTGTATACCAAACATAGCAAGATGAGAGAGGAGCATATTCCAAAATTCCAACACTTCGTGCTTAGGGGTCCACGGAAGATCAGCGTCGTGACATCCTGTGGTGTCCGACAGTGTGCTAAGGGGACACCGTTTCAGTACATGTTTTAATGTTGTTTTTTGCTTGTGTAAATGTAATCGTTTTTTTTCTGTGTACTTAATATGTTTATTTGTACTGAATAAGTTTATTTTCTTTCTTTTAATCTACTACGAAAAAAAAATCTACTAAGATTTGAGGTGCCTAAGCCAACCTCACCTGCAAGATGCAAGGTGCACCTGCCGATTAACGAACGAGGCGAACATAAAAGTACCCGGTAAGCGGCCATAGGCTCGCCACCTATTACGTGGAACCAACAATATAACTGGCAAAATGTAGGATGTGCCTCTGCCTACCCCTTCAGGGACAGGCGTGGTATTATGTATGTATTTATTTAAATTGTCATATAATATTAATAAATAGCTAACATCACCTAATACAAAAGCATACCGTAAAATGATTATGGCTAAACTCAATCGGTGCTAGATTTTAGCCAAAATTCACTGAGCCATATAAACAAATTGATTTTGAGTGAGAATCGAACCCACGACCTTTGAAGTGGAGAACAAATATTTCGACCTCTGTGCTATTTTGGTACAAAGATACCAAATTATATTTGTGCAAATATGCAATGAGAGCACCTACTCATTAGAGTACTATTAGAGAGAGTCGTCATAACTGAATATATTTTACCGTCATAAAGGTAAATTTAAGTGGGAGTATTAAATAAAAGGTAAATTTTATTTTGAGGAACATATCCAATTACATGAACGCATCCATAAGTTTTGCTCGCTAGAGGGCGTTTATGTCACTGCTGTTCTGTTTTGTGTATCATGGCTGCGGTGTAGTAACTATAGTAACAATAAATATATACAACAATAGAAACCTACACAAATTTCATTTAATATTAGTAGACGTCCATACTTAAAAGGTATGTAATTTTTATTACGAAGAATGTTCTGAAGAACTTTTTGATCTAATCCCACTCTATCCTAAACTACTCGTGCTGATCTTAGAGTGCGTTTCGTGTTTGTTAAGAACCAATAGAATCGCTACATTAACCTAGCTTCGCGCAGCGCAGCGATTCTATTGGTTCTTAACAAAGACATTCTTCGCAACGCATCCTCGCTTATCACTGGTGGAGACGCACCCTTAGGAACCGACCTCATAATATGCAGTCCTTTAGCTATGGAACCAAAAAGCTTAGGTAATACATTCTTAACAAAATACCTTAATCTCAAAATTGTTTCAGTCAATAGAGAGCTATCTATGAAGCCATTAATGACGACCGATATAGCGTGGAGGTCAGTATACCTGCACGTCACTCCAGAGGTCGTAGGGTCGATTCCCACACAGGACAAATCTTTGTGTGCATGAACATTAATATTTGTTCTGGTCTGGGTGTTTTCTTATGTGTATTAAGTACCTATGTATACACAAAAAAAAATGTTTATCCGTTATTTAGTATCCATAACACAAGTTCTTAGTGATACTTATCTTTGCCTAAATAATTAGTATGATTGTAAGAGAATATTTTGTAAAAGAAAATTTATGTATTTATTTATTAACTTACAGATACTTAGATACCCACGTACAACTCAACTAAGCTTAATCGAATAATTCTAAGATATACCAACGCTTAGACCAGAGACCACCTAGTCCAATATATATAAATAATCTTTCAATCGGTCAAAGCTGAGCAATGTACGAGGAGCAACAGAGGTGCAAGAGGTAGATTATATTTAAATATTTCATGTCAGATTTCTGGTCGTGACTGCTGATGTTACAAGCTGATGTGTGAGCATGACTGCAAACATTTCAATGAAAACGATTTGGCGTGGTATGTTCATGTATTGAGAAGAAATAATGGGCGTGTGACATAAAGAGGAATGAACATAAATGAGCAGATGAAGGTGAAGAGAACGAATGGATCAGATATATCGAGTGTGTAAAGAAGAATAATATTGAGAACACAACATTTGCTGTTTAAAGTAAATCGTAATGTTTTCATTTCATGTTCATAGCAGTTTAATTGAAGCAATTAGGCAATTTATATTATAACAAAAAAACAAAATTCCTGTTACACCACCTATAACTCAAGGACGGCTGATCCGATGTGGCTAAAAATTGGTGGTGGTGTAGCTCAGAACCAGGAGACGTATTATAATACTTTTTCATTTCGTTCCCGTGCGACGTGCTTTAAAACGTGGTATAACGAAACGCAATTGACATAGAATAATAAAAAAAATGACTTTGATCAACAGATGGGTGAAGTTACAAGCTACATTTGCATTCTTACTTTGAAAAAACTTTCGATAGGTGAGGCGCTTGTTATTGATAGACCCTAAACTTTATAGGGGATGGATGATTTTTTGACAAATGACCGAGATGAATGGAAGGATAAAAAGTTGCACAAAACCCTTCTAAAAAAACAAATCTGACCAAAATAATGATGGTGATGGACTTCAAATAACAGAAAGCAACTTCCCTACGTTGAAAGCAGAATATTTTTCATAACACATCTTGTACGTTGAAATAACTTTATTGTTAGTTAACTGTGGCAGGTACATAATGTTAAACTTCACTGTCAGTCCTACATTAACTATGACATAGAAATAAGTAGTTTCTAATGATACCAAAAGATGGCACTGTGTCCAGTTAGATCGCGATGGTGTTTTTTTTATCGTAGTAATAAGACCAACTGGTTATAATTTCATTTTCACTACCCGTCAACCAATAAACCGTGTTGTGCGAAGTTGTCTTTTATTATGCAACCTTCCCTTGACTACGATCTAACCTAGAACCCTAGGTTACTTAGGGTTTGAACACATTTTCAAATTTTTAATTTATTTATCCAATCTTGGCTTCATTCTGAAGCACTTGTGAACGTCACTTATATCTAGGAGCGGCACTACTCTATAGCGTGAGTCTCCTTGAAAAAAATGTTGACTAGAAACTCGGAAAAGTTCTATCTATAGGAGTATGTGATCTATGGTCATAATGCTGCTTCATACGTGATCCATTGTATTTGCTACGACCTTGCATTGAATCGTGTTAATTTTAAAAATGATTATGACTATAGTCTGTATGTTCTGACATTTCATTGACATATTAACCCAAGTCGTGAACCTTATATGAGCCCATGAGAAATATCTTCAAATATCAGTCATTAAAATAGGTAATAAAAAATAGTTTATTTCAAATATTCTTAATAGTGCCTATGATTTGGTACGTATTTTCAAGCAAAAGAAGGTAACCTACTTACCTTATGTAAATCTTTGTAAAGTACCATTTGGGGGTTTGAACATACATACATAACATCACGCCTGTTTTCCCGAAAGGGTAGGCAGAGGCATAACTTACACGCCCACAATTCACCAATTATATTGTTTGTCCCACGTAATAGGTGGCGAGCCTATTGGTGCTTACCGGGAATCGTTAAGTTGGGGGTCTGAAGATACATTCATATCACGCTTTGTTCCCGTCGGAGTGGCACGGCTCACAACCGTCTACTTGCTACGGTCCTAGCACCCACTTTTAGCCTCATTCACGCTAGTAAACCTTCTCATACGCTCCCGTCGGCTTACGGTAATGCTTCCGATTTGTGCATGGAACATCGTAAGCGGTCTTCCCCTCCTAACAATTCCATTCATTGGCTCATCATATTTATTATGTCATATCATATCTTTGCGTAATCCCGGTTGCCCTAGACTTAAGCTTAGGGCCCAGGGTCTGTTCACTTTTTTGTTTGATTTACGTCGGTATCAAAATGCATTTACGCACTGTCTCCCGGCCGAAGAGGGAGACCGGGAGGGGGTGTGGGACTCTTTGCGGCAGATGCGACCGCTGCATTACTCCCCACTAAAAATCTAACGTCCTAGGCGCAGCCGGACGGGCCTTCCGAAGCACGGAAGCGCTTGATATCAAATGCCACACGAACGGTCACCCATCCAAGGGCTGACCTCTGTAAATTCTGCTTTACTTCTATCTTCCACAGAGCTACGAGCGCTTCAATAAATTAATTTAAGCATATTAGTGGTACTTGCCCATAATCACCACGTAGGCAGGCGGGTTGGTGATAATAGTTCAAGCCACTACGCCGGATGACGCTGCTGCCCATTATCCGTTAGGATTTTTTTTGTCGACCTTAAGACTCCCCGTGAGGTGAGAGGGGTTGGAACTATTTTAGGCCGGTACCACACGGCACCAATACCTTTACTCTACACAAAAAAATATGTGCATGTGTAACGAGGGACCATTCACTCAGACATACATATAATCAAAAAATTCAAATATTCCATGCATAGAACGTTTAAAAAAAGATATGTCATGTATTTTTCAAGACAGTATGTAAAAAAAAAATATTTTTAACCGCAAAAATACATCCTAATCGAGTCGCAGACAAAAAGTGGTCTAATAAATAACAAAAATTAAAATCCTACTGGTTAGTAAGTATGACCAGATTATGTAAAAGGTAATCATTGCTCATCTAAATGTTAAGGAGCCTCTTTTTTGATTCAGCTTCTTATAGTACATACATATACATTCGAAACACTAAAACAAGTTCAAATGTTATTGAATCATGTTGTAAAATATCATACTTTACACATAATACTTTTCGGCCACCAGTATGGTGTGGAGGTCAGTATATCTGCATTCCGCTCCTGAGTTTGTGGGTTCAATTCCCACACAGGACAAATATTTGTGGGCTTAAAAACAGGAATTGTTTTTTTTACCTGGGTGTTTCTTATGTATATTAAGTATGTATTTATAATAAAAAAGTATGTATATTCGTTATTTAGTATCCATAACACAAGTTCTTAATGATTGTAATAAGAGTTATTTATTTATTATTGATTTATAATAAAATTAACAGTAGAACGTACTCTTTGTAGTTCGCTTTTTATATTCTGAACCCGTTGCATTAATATATCCTCATATATAAGAAAATATGAAATAAATGAAATAAAATTTTATTTGGACATAACTTTTTCTGAACCTATTCTGAACCCATTGCGTTGAACCCCATTTATCCTCGTGTTTAAGGAAATATGAAATGAATTAAATAAAAGTATAACATATAAACAAAGAACGAAAATCATAACCGTTAACAATTTTTCACATAAGTTTAAATATAATATGCCTAAAAAGGACTTTAAAGAAGGAAAAGAAAAGGAAGGAAAACATATTATATATAGATACTGTTTTATTACATCAGCCTTAAAAGTCCATTGCTGACCATTGGCCTCCTCAATAGATAACATTCTATTATCTTTATATTTTCCCATAATCACCACGCTGGGCATCTGCCAATTTAGGCTGGCGATCGCAGTTCAAGCCAGTACGCAGGATGACACTGCTGCCCTTAATCCGATTTGATTTCTCTTCGTCGACTCTTACGACTCCCCATGAGATGAGACGGGGTGGCACAATTCCAGGCCGACACCACACGGCAAGTACTGATTCACTCACCCAATATTTCTATTGGATTAATTTCAATATACTTAGTACAAAATAGCAACCAGAAGCTAAAGGCAGCCAGCGACATCTTTTGGTGTCCCAAAATAAATAAATGTTTCTGACACTTGCACTAATTATTTAGTTCCAAGATAAGTATCATTAAGTACTTGTGTTATGGATACTAAATAACGGATAAACATACTTAAATACTTTTTTTTTTGTAAATATATACTTAATATACATAGAAAAACACCCAGACCAGAACAAATATTCATATTTATGCACACAAAGATTTGTCCTGTGTGGGAATAGAACCCACGACCTCAGGAGTGGAGTGCGAGTATAATTGCCACCATGACTGTTTTTTTTCATACGTTATTGCTGTCACCATCTCAGCCCATTGACGTCCCACTTCTGTCCTCAGGCCTCCCCTCAAGAACCAAAGTTAGATGGTATTGGGTCACTTCCTTGCTCCCCCCCGACTGGTCTCCACCTTGTCGTGGTGGGGGGGCTGAGTACCCCCCGGAGGCCGGGAAAAGGTAACACCCAGAGACCGATGACTTTGGGTGCCCTTAGTACTGACTACCGGGGGAGAAACTAAGAGGGACCTGTGGAGGGCGCAGCGGGCGGGCCAGGAGGGCCCGTCAACCAGCGCCAGGAGGGTCTTAGGCAGTGGGGGCAGGGGGCCCCTGCTGTCTAACCATAGATCCTCCGAGAAGTCGGCCACACACGCTATAGTCGCGCAAGGAGATAGGAGGGGCGCGTCCACTGCGCCTCCCGGTTTTGGTCCGGGGGACGTTGGCCGCAGGCGGGGTGTCAGACGCTGCAACCCAGGTACTGGCCCCCGCCTATTTCTCAACAAGCGGCGGGTGACTCCGGAAGATTTTTAGTGGGTATTACTGCTGGCAGTCGCGTCTGCCGGTGGTGAGTCCCACACCCCTTTTCGGTCTCCCTTTGGCCGGAAGGTAATGCGTAAACGCATTTTGTTACCGACGTAAAACAAAAAAAAAAAACTTCCTTGCTGTTAGCAATCAGGCTCATTGTACCATTTATTTGTTTATGTGATATTATTACTTTTTTTCTATTTAGTGTACAATAAAGTGTTCAGTCATTCATTTCTTTTTTTTACAGACCTGGGAAGCACTTGATATCGTAATAGAATTTTTTGAATTTTATTTAATTTTTTTTCTGTATGTAATTTATTGTGCAAATAGGAGAGGTTTAATAAAAACTGTACTAAGCAATTCCTATATAATTTTATTGATTAATGGATAATATTTTTAAGATACAAATTTATCATTTTAATCCTAATACTATTAATATAATTTTTTTATTGAACTCCAACATTAATCCGTATTCTATCGTTTCCTAGTTTATTATTGGTGATGCACAAATACTGCCCAGCATTTGCTCGGGTGACTCTGGTGAGATTGACATCCAGAGAAGAGGAGCCTCTGAAAACAAGAATAATAAGCATTGTAATGACTATTTCCATTTCTAATTCAGTTCCAGTACTGATACGTATCCAGTATAGCCGACTACAAACCTTGCCTTGGTGCCCAATAGGAATCGTGTCTAAAATTAGCCATCTATTGGGGAGCTCTATGTTCAATAATGGGCTGTAGTTGGCTGACTAATAGTTCATTTGTTATCCATGATGAACATAGACTTCTCCCAATTTATTTTATTTCAGGAATCTGACAAACATATTTCCCAATGACAGTTGATTCTGAGACTGATATGGAGAGCCTATTGACACTTGCTAATGTACTTAATACAAATAACAACCTTATTGTTTTAAAGTCTAGGAGGGTAGTAACGTACAGATCAATGAAAACCTTAATCGCGCAAACAGAATTCCTCAGCGTCGTAGCCATATATACAACACCCAACCAACAGCGGTTAGATTGGCCGAGTGGTTTTCCGGCTTAAGAATAGAACCAACTCAAAGCTAGGCTAGCTAGCTCAAACAACCTTATTATTTTTAAGTCTAGGAGGGTAGTAACGTACAGATCAATGAAAACCTTAATCGCGCAAACAGAATTCCTCTGCGTAGTAGCCATATATATAATACCCAACCATCACCGGTTGGATCGGCTGTGTTGTTTTCTGGCTTAAGGATAAAACCAACTCAAAGCTAGGGTGTCGTAAGAGATGACTAATGGCTCATCACTCAAGGCTTGCCGCCTTCTAGCATGCGCCACCTAGCACTCCGCTAAGTGCGCGCCGCATCGGTGCCTCCCCAGGCCTATTACAGGGGAGGTTAGTTGATTCAAGCCCGACTTAACCACACACTGGGTGTGTGGTATGCTGGGGGCATTATCACCCTCCTCCCACCTCGGAGGATAGTTCCTTGTAGATACTATTGGTAGGAATTATTTTAGAACCGCAAAAAAAATTGGGCTGCGTCTCCCGGACACTTGCACCCGCCCGGTAGAAGATCTTCCCTTTAGTAGGAGAAAGTATCACCCGCCCCTTACATATGCAAACTTATAACTTACCTGGCTATAATCGAAGCAGTGGAGTCTACAGCTATGAACTCCCATCTAGTGGTTGGAACTGGGTTTCCTTGAGACACGTTACAAATCAACGTGTAGTTGCTGCCCGCCGCTAGTTTTAATTTCCAAGCAATCGGTCGTTCGATGTATGGCGAAACTGTAAAAAAAAAAAATTGCGTGGTGATTATGGGCAAATATTCCCAATATAACATAATATATTGGAAGACCAATCTTCAGCAGATCCTCTGCTGAACTATGCGACTGATATAATGATATTCAGGAGTGATATTAGATATGATGATATTAGATGATGATGTTGATTATGATAAATAGATCAGTTTACATGTTAAGTTCAACCCCATAATGTTAAGTATTTCTAACTGTTCGTTCGTTAATCTTTAAAAAAATATGAATATTGTTGCAACTCACCCAAAACATTTACTTCGACCACTTTGGTCGCCGAGCCCATTTCATTTTCAGCCACACAATAATAGCTTCGAGAATCTTCTGGTGTAGCAACAAACCTAGAAAGTAACATAAGAAATTTATTGTATCGATTACACATTAAACGCCATCGGTCCCATAAATAATAGAATTTGTGGTCGAAGTATAATAATCTTGAAAGTTATCATGTAGTAACGATATGCAGGAGATGATTATTCTTGCAAGACTAATCCCGGCCACCATAGACACTGGATTGTAAACGGTGAGCGTCCAGGCGACAGGACGCTCCGACGGGACTGTTCACAAGGGTTATATATTATTTTTTAAATAATGGCTTGGTACGTTTAGCACATTTAGCCAGTGTCAAGTAAGAGATATATTAAAACATATAAATTACAGTGAATGAGAATGAGTAGTGATAAAGATGATAAATGGTAAATGAGATGCCCTTCCCCTTAACTTATTGAGTCCTCAGTAAAGATGTGGGACTATACTGAGATCTCACATGGACTTCTTGAGAGATTTTGAAAAGTTATGTTGCACTGTTTTGTTTCAAATACCAACACTCATGTACGTCCACAAACACTTAACGGTTAATAATCCACCGTTATTACACATAAATTTTCGAAATATCACAAATTTTTGCAAATAAAACAAAATTGCATACATGACGCTTCACTTTCCCGCCGAGAAGTGCGTTCACAAGGGTTGACCCTGGGACATGGCAGGCTCAAAAAGGAACCCCCCGACTGGTCTCCACCTTGTCGTGGTGGGGGGGGCTGATTACCTCCCGGTAGGGCGCAGGAGGCGCTAGGGAAAAGGTAACACCCAGAGACCGACGACTCTGGGTGCCCTTAGTACTGACTACCGGGGGGGAAACTAAGAGGGACCTATGGAGGGCGCTACGGGTAGGCCAGGAGGGCCCACTCAGCAGCGCCAGGAGGGTCTAGGCAGCGGGGGCAGGGGGCCCCTGCTGTCTAACCATGGACCCTCCGGGAAGTCGGCCACACACGCTATGGTCGCAGGGGGAGGTAGGAGGGGCGCGTCCACTGCGCCTCTCTGAGGAGGTCCTCCCGGTTTTGGTCCGGGGGACGTTGGCCGCAGGCGGGGTGTCAGAAGCTGCAACCCAGGTACTGGCCCCCGCCTCTTTCTCAACAAGCGGCGGGCGTCGTCGGAAGATTTTTAGTGGGTATTGCTGCCGGCGGTCGTGTCTGCCGGTGGTGAGTCCCACACCCCCTTTCGGTCCCCCTTTGGCCGGAAGGCAGTGCGTAAATGCATTTTGTTACCGACGTAAAACAAAAAAAAAAAAAGGCTCAAAAAGGAACATGAATAGTTTTTAGTCAGTAAAAGTCAGACACATCCTTCCGCTTTAGGTGAAGCGTAAGACTGTCAATTGATGACTTTCCGGTCCTATTTTAATCACTATTGGGTACAATTTCTTTATAGTAGCCTGAGAGAGTTTAATATATTTTAGTCATATTTGTGTATAAATATGTGATCCAAACAAGCTATCTAGATCTAAATACAATCGCTAACTCACTATGAAGGACACCAAAGTAAACTAAGAAGTCTTTAAGTACTTATGCAATAGGTAAAATCGTAGACGAAAGAAAGAAAAAAATGGTCTAAATGTGACTACGCGAGCGTAGCGTCTATTTACGCCTCCCCCCCCCCTTGCCGCACTTCGATTACCACCCGATAGTGTGTGACTTTCCAAAGTTTTTCTTCGACTTACGTGCCGCGAAGTATACTACGCTTCGTGTGTGAAATTTCCTGATGTGTTAGATTACCTGAGTCGATGGCCTTGATTCGTATGACGTGTGCTGTCAACTGGCTCAATGACGTCACCTTTTAACATTTCCCATCTCACTCTAGCTGTCGGTACAGCATCTACGTCACATGTCAGTTCTACTTGTTCACCTGCACGGACTTCTATGGGGCTGCCGTTATCGTTATTTAATATTTGTGGTGCATCTGTAATGTATAAAAGTATAAGGACAAGGACTTTATTGCACATGAAATATGGTATGGTGGTCTTAAAATTTAATACAGTCCGCATATTGCACCAGTAACTGGTACGCAAAAATATAATCAGAGAATTCTAATATCACAATCATAAATTTATACTTCAAAATATTCACTCAGTGAATAAAAACACTCATCAACAAGCCATTTTTTTTAAATCAACTTTAAATTTTTTCAATGGCATCAGCTTAAGGATATATAAGATTACTTTCCGAAGTTATGTGCGTTACTATCGATTGCTCCGTGCCTCGGTAAGCACGTTAAGCCGTTGGTCACGTCTATCATAAACATGATAGCTAATACCTGACAGCTGGTTTAGCCAGAGAAAGCTCTGGCTAAACCAGCTGTTTATATTTCAGGCAAATCTGATAAGACCAGTGAGCAGACCCAGGGCCCTAAGGTTAAGTCTAGGGCAACCGGGATAATGCTAGGATATGATTATAACCATCAGGATAATATTATGAAGGTGTGATGGTGATGACCTACATAGTTAGTAAGTATTTCATATATTCCGAAACTTTTTTCAGTTACATCTACTTGTAAGAAATATTTCAGTTCATTAGGTTTTTATTGGCCTGCAAAAAGTAACATACTAGTACCAAAATTTGATTAACTTGTGTGTAAATTATTGATGATAAAAAATGAAACCCGCTCAACAGTGATAATGATCTAAAGTACTTATATATATCGATCAATTCCAAAGCATACATACACGCCTGTTTCCCCGAAGGGGTAGGCAGAGGCATACTATATGCTTACATTTCGCCAATTATATTGCTGGTCCCACTGTGGCGAGCCTATTGCCACTTACCGGGAACTTGTTTGTTCGCCAGAGCCTCGTTCGTTATTCGACAGGTACACCACTTGCAGGTGAGGTTGGGGTCCAAAGTTTGTGGTAAAATTCCCAAACATGATAAAATACATCTATATAAAACAAATATTTATCTTGGTCTATCGTTAATGTTTGATTTTATTTTTTTAGGAAATACCTAGGGGTACTACTAAAAGCTATAATTGAATTGTCAAATTATAGTTTTTAAGTTTTTCCACACTTTTTATAAACATAAGTTTAGGATGTTTAGACATCATATCGAGACCATGTTAGCCCAAGCCTACCTCATCTGCAAGTGGTGCATCTGCCGATCAACGGACTAGGCTCTGGCGACCGTAACAGTTCTAAGTAAGCGGCAATAGGCTTGCCACCTATTACGTGGGCCCAACAATGTAATTGGCGAAGTGTGGGCGTATAATATGCCTCTGCCTACCCCTTCGGGGAAACAGGCGTGGTTTTATGCATATTTTTTTTAGTACTACATAAAACTATAAGTGAGTTGTCGAGTTATATTTAATAACGTTTACCATACTTTTTTGAATAATAATTTAGGAAATATATATTTCATACATTGTATCTTCACAGTGACATCATACGACCCATCTCCCAATACATTGCTAGCCATGCATCGATATAGTCCTTTATGTTCTGACGTTACTGAGTATATAATCAGTGTTTTGTCACTGATGACAACATCACTAGGTAATTTCCCAAAGTCATATGCTCCTTCAGACTTGTATTTCCAAGTAACTTTTGGTGATGGGTTTCCTTTAACGACTCTGAAATAATTTTGGATTTGTATAATGCCCGAAATTAACCTATCACTAATCGGTAGATAATTATTCTTTATAATTAATTGAATCTTAATTGAGTGACAGCACTCAAAAAATATATATTTAGAGAGTGAACTTTTCTGGCGCGCCATTTCTTAAGGGAGTTCCACAAGGTTCGATTCTAGGCCCATTATTGTTTTGTCATTTGTATTAATGATCTGCCTTTCTATACCAGAGATATGTGCCACACAGTTATGTTTGCTGACAATACGTCTCTGAAATATGAAGTGAACATAGACAAAAATCATTCTGACATTATGAATGATACTTTTGCGAATGTGAAAGTTACCAATGTATGGTTTACGGAACACAATCTATCTCTTAACGCAAGTAAAACTAAATGTGTAAAGTTCTCATTGCCAAATGTTACACAAGTTTCGACTTACTTAAGAATTAATGGCATCAAAATAGATTTTAAATTACAGTGGAACCCCATATCATAGATTTGGCCGGAAGTCTTAGCTCAACATGTTATGCTATTAAAAAGATAAGACTCCTAACAGACGAAGAAACAGCTAGATTAGTTTATTTTAGCTATTTCATAGCATTATTTCATATGGTTTGTTGTGGGAATCTGTTGCGGACATACATGACATATTCATACTTCAAAAGCGCGCCATAAGAGCTATCTATTATGTTACGTCCAGAGAAATGCTTAAAAAAATACATATTTACGGTTGCATCACTGTACTCAATAATATAATGTATATTCGCGAAAACATTAAAAATCAAAAACACATAATTATAATTCTAGAAATAAAAAGAAAAGCTTTGAAAAGTAAGCCCTCTCTGCCAAATTGTCGGCTTCACAAAACAAAGAATTAATTTTTAGGTAATAGTATCAGGTTTTAAATTAAAATGCCTCAAGAAATAATTGATCAACCATTGCCAACTTGTAAAACTGTAGTTTAAAAGCAATTTTTACAAAAGGGGTATTATGTTGTAAATGATCACTCGTCTGATAAACAAGGTTGGGTTTAACATTTTCAAATTGTATTTGTGTAAATTATAATAAAAATTCAACCAGGTCATTTTCGTGACCATCCCCTATTGTACAAACTCAGCTCCGTTTAACTTTACATACTTACTTGACTGATGGGAAGTTCCCTTAGTGTTACTTTATTGGTTACGGCTTCTAGGGCCCCTTTCAATATCTTCAAATATTCACTGTGTGTGTTCTGTATTATTGATAATTTAAAAGAGCCTGTGAGTTTCTTGTCAGTTCTTCTCACAGAGCGATGGCTCGGACTGGCAGTTAGGTTCACTTACAATTATTATTTATTTTTTTGTGATTTCAGTGTAGTAATTTTTTTTTCTTTATATTTTGTTTTGACATTTTCAAGTGTTATGAAGTAGTTTATGAAATAAAGAACTTTTTACTTTACTTTCGATGTACTTTGTTTGGTTGAGAAATATTAAAGTATCTATAGGTCATGCGGACAAAATCGCGGGCAGCCACTAATTGTACATAAAAGTAAATACGACCGGTATGCCGTGGGAATAAATATATTTGCACTTATTCATAGGGTAGTGGTTTCAAATCCCACACAGGCCATATCGTCGTGTGCATGAATATACATATTTCTTTTGATCTGTGTATTTCCTATGTACATATTAATAAAAGATAAAATAAATATATATGCTTATCCGTTGTCTTGTATCCATAATATGGCGGGCGAAAAGACTAACTTTGACGTTTTTTTGTCCGTTCTTTTACCGTCAAGCTCCCGCCTGTAGTGAATGGGCGCTTTAGTTTTTAAGTTGAATTTCCTAAGAGCTCTATTAAGCCAAACTAGAATAAATGATTTTTACTTTGACATAGATCAAGTTCTTAATAGTTATCTTGAAACTAAATAATTGGTGTAATTGTTTTGAAAAATATTGTTATTATTTTTATTTATTTAACAATTTATGCACATAAGGATCATACACAAAGACAGATGTTATCAAGACATATACAACGGCACTGCTTATCCCTAAAATGAATTTCATCCAGCAGACCGAAGAAGAAAAAATATATTTACAAAGTAGACACGTGCACAAAATAAAATAATAAAAGAGAATCTGCAGAGACTCACCTGCATTCAATCTGTAATTGATCACCGGGTTTTGATCTAAATTCTGCTTCCTTCATTGTAACTTCCGGAATTTCTAAAAAGTAATCAAATAGAAAATCATATTTTTTCTGAATTCAGATTTATTTTTCTACCCAGATTTTTATACAGTGAAATTGAAGTCAGTTACATTAAGTGATCGTGCGCAGTCGACTACAGAAGTAGCTGAACACTAAATAGTATGTCGCAGTTGAGTTCAGTTACAAGTTACATTTAGTTATAATGCTGATGATATAGATGTAGCTGAACCCATTCTTAACTAATAAGGTGTAGCTCACTGAATTAGACTACTAGTTAGAGTGACAATGTACTATTTTGCGGCTATTTGTCTTCTGCGGGGGTTGCGAAGCTGTTCGAAATAGTCACCGCGGCCCTGGGTATAGGACTCAAGGAGGAACATCAATGGTTTTTAGTCAGTAAAAGTCATACACATCCTCCCGCTCCACACACAGCGGATCATGCCAAAAAATAGACAATCTAAATTCTTACCTAAGCCTGATATATAAATATAAGCAGGCAACCTCTGTGTTGTTGCCCCGTTGCTAGCTTCACATGTATACTCCCCGACATCGTTAAGTGTCATTTTTGATATTCTTAAATTGTTTCCATCATATACTTCTTTGTTATCGGAGTATTCAGTAGAAGTACCATTGTGGTACCATTTAATGGTAGCTTCAGGGTAGGCATCAACTACGCAACGGAGTTCGCCTGATGATCCATATTCAATGGTTGTGTCTGTGAAAACGTTTGTATATAACAAATTGGTCAAATACGAGTCGGAATCGCGCACCAAGATTAAAAACGATTTGTCTTTGTCCCTAAAAAACTATTGTCTCCTTGCATCTAAATAGTTCGCTATACGCAGCGGTAGCCCGGGGGTGAGACTCATAGACCTCCCGGGTCTCGGGTTCAAACCATGGTCACGCACCAATGACATTTCGAATACCACAGCCGCCGTAATCTCTCTCTGGTGCGCAAATCAGAAACAAACGATAATCGTTTTCCTATAAGTTAAATAACACTTTATACATAGATATTGAAAATCCTCTTAATCAGCTCAGCCCACTAACATAATCAATCAATCATTCAGGTCATATTCTACTGCGCAAACCCAGAGCGGATTGGCTCTTCAGTTAATGTTAAGATTTTGGCAGGCAATGGTTATAGTATCAGATTTTAAATACCAGTATACCCTGATTTCAAAAAGTTTCACAAGTGGTGGTGTTTTTATGCCCTATGCTGTAATATTTTGGAAAAAACTCGCTAGAAAGCTCATTCCATAGCCTAAAGATTAGCCCATAGAATTCATATTGTATAGCTATTCGAATTTATAATAAATTACCAAATGACTATAAAAAAGAAAAAATTGTTCAAACATAAATTATATTCTAAACTATTAGATAAATGTTATTACGCTGTTGATGAATATTAAAAGGATGTGATGTAATGCAATATTTTTTTTAATGATCAATAACTACTTTTATTTAATTTTGTTAGTTTATAAGATCAATATTTGTACACCAGTAATGGTAGAATGCAAGGGTATGTATATTGGGAATGTATATTTATGTAACACCTTATGTACTGTATTTTGACAAATAAATTATCTTTATCTTTAAAGGCGTATCCCGGTACGGTAGGTTTGATAATTAACATTTTAATAATTATAATTACCAGAAGGAGCTTCTAAGACATCAAAGCTGATTGATCTATTGACAAACAGTTGAACACCTTCCACATTCTCATTTATACGGTTTTTTGATTTGCAATACAACGTCATATTCTTTTTCACAGCTTCCAAAGTCACATAACTTATGTAAGTAGATGGTGCTTCCAGCAAATACTCCTGAAATTTTCCATACCATATTTTATCAAGTTATTTGTTTATTTATTAGCGTTTTCTTTATTTGTTCATCGTCAAAGTCAAGTAAATTTCATCACAGTCATGTCAAGTCCTAGTATATATATAGGTAGTCATATCATCATAGTAAAATTGTGGAGACCTTACTAGAGGTTCTCTGGAGTATTCAGATCCACACGATAAATCACAAGTCGCGATAATGCCAACCTCCTAGACTTGTATAGGTAAATTGTCGAAAAAGTTTTGTTGAAAAATACATATATTGACATTAAAAATAACTCGAATTTAAATCAGTATTGGAAAATAAAACGCTGCCGCAATGTTTAGTATGTGAAGTGTGTCGTGTTGCGCCACAACTCGTCCATTGAAATTGTAAATGGTTCAAAGAATATATTTACGGTCCGTAATTCAGGAAACAATTAGTTTGCAGTCCTTCAAGAACAGAACTTTAAAGAGGTCTTATCATGCGAAATATTGTTTTAAAATATTATTAATCCTATAAAAAAATAATCATTTTACAAAAATCGTATTTAAAAACAGAACTTTGACAAAGTATCATCTAGTTCCCTACACCATCATCATATCCTAGCATTATCCTAGTTGGCCTAAACTTAAGCTTAGGGCCTAGGGTCTTAGTCTTACAATCGCAAAATATCATTATTCTTTCCCCGCACTACTTTCAGTTAATTCGAATCGGTACAAGTCCTTTATTTTCATTCACCTTGGCTAAGATAACTTTTAGAACTAACCTCAGATGTCAAAGCGTTATATTCGGCGTCTTCCCATGAAATGTCTGGCTTCGGATAACCTTTAACTTTGCACGCAATTGTCACGGTAGAACCAAAGTATATAAAGTTACCATCTGGTAAAATAATTTCCGAAGACGGAGACTTTGAAGCAGTCTTCGATGCTGAAATATAATATTCAGTAAAGATTTTATCAATTACATCTGTAATAAGTGACTGGAAATAAAGAGATAACACTTGAAGTAGGTATTCTTTCGCAACCAATTAGAAAGCAATTATGTATAAGCTGCTGGCATTATGAAATGGCGTGGTTCTCTCCCAACTATTGATTTCACTAGGTACACTAGTTTATACAATAATCCTGACAGTTTATACAATATTACACTACTATTATTATAACAAACCAAAACTTACTCGTAGTTTGTGGTTCGATAACGTTGGTGGTTCCTCCAATATCTTTGTAGTTTGTTAAATCTGTACCAATTATCTGAAATTAAAAAAGAAACCTAAATAAATGAAACTTATCAGATGGGATGATTCTATAGAAATATCGATTTGGAAGTGAAATATTTTCATGAATACATTTAACCTAACTTAAATAAAGTGTAGCCATATAATGCTTCAATCAGCAAATTGCCGTCCAACTGCTGAGCATTAGGCCTCCTAAAAGAGCGCCAGCCATAGCAACCACATTTTATCTAGTATGGTAAAGTAAAGTAAAAAAAAGACGTGTGGCACTCGGAGACAGCCGCGGTAAAGCTATTGCATTTCTTATCTACTTATTCCATAATTATTTTTTTATTTATGCAGTATTTTTTTTCTTTGAAATTAATTCAAGTTACACTCTGAGCGTGGTGACCGATAAGAAAACAAATTAGTAAGTACGTAGCGAAGAGACAAGCGTGATATTTCAAAAAGTCTTAAAAAGTTATTTATTGATAGATAGAAAAACTAAAATGTATCACCGCTGTGCCGGTCGGAGTGAGGGGTGTTAGGTTTTTTTTCGTTACGGAATTTCTGAATTCAGTCTCCACGCTCAAGGCCCGCGATAGAAGCTATGCAATAGCTTTATAAATAAGTTCTTCATTTCATAAACTATGCCATTGTACTTGATAACGCAAAAACAAAATATAAAGAAAAAAGTAAATATTAATACACTGAAATCACGAAGCTTAGATTCGCTTACTTGTAAATAAATGTAAATAAAGTGTAAGTGAATATAAGTGCCACTTCTGAGCCACCGCTCTGTGAGAAGAACTGACAAGAAACTTACAGGGTATGCTCTTTTAAATTATCAATCAAATATAACAATACAGATCACCCACAGATAATATTTACAGACATGGAAAGGGTACCCAGATGCCGAAACCAATTAAGTAGCACTAAGGAAACCTTCCATCACAGTCAAGTAATGCGAAACTTAGCTGAATTTGTACAATAGGGGATGGTCACGATAATGATCTGGTTGAATTTTTATTCTAATTTACACAAATACAAGTTGAAAATGTTAAGCCCAAGCTTGTTTGTTCGATAAGTAATCATTAACAGCATAATACCCCTTTTGTAGAAATTGCTTTTATTTACAGTTTTAAAAGTTGGCAATGGTTGAGCAATTATTTCTTGTGGCATTTTAATTTAAAATCTGATACTATTACCCAAAAAATATTTTTTGTTTTGTGAAGTCGACAACTTGGCAGAGAGAGTTTATTTCTATTTATAGTATTAAAATTATGTGTCTTAGAATTCTCATCAAAGGTTTTAATGTTTTTGCGAACATACATTATATTATCGAATGCAACCGTTAATATGTAAAGAAATTATTCTTTAAACATCACTCTGAGAGAATCTCTGGACTTAAGATTATATATAGCAAATTTAATAGTTGAATAAACCTTTTATAGTGACTACACAAACTTACATATAAACATAGTCACTATACAATCGGAGTAGTGACTACACAAACTCAATAGTCACTATACAATCGAAGTAGTGACTACACAAACTTAATAGTCACTATACAATCGGAGTAGTGACTACACAAACTTAGAAGTCATTATACATACCGTCATTTTAAATCGTTTTCCAGGTTCTGTATACGTTTCTGCCGTATACAACCCCTTGCGATCCGCTCTTTCCTCCATCACAAGAGTAATTTTAGCCCCATCTTGTAAATAATTTAATTCCACCGTATTTATTCGAATATTGTAGCTTTCTTGTATATAAATTAATAAGGTATTGGTTCTGCCTGTAAATAAAATGTAAGTTATAATAGCATCTTGCCTGTATTATATTTATTAGTTATGTATAACATCTAGTGTACATTATTTATATATTCATAAGTCTTTAAATTTGTATCAGTTTATTCTTATTATTTCTAGTTTGTAGCTACGCCCTTTACCCTGTCTGCTAATCCTTAGGTTAACAGATAGAGAATGCCTTTGGCATTAAGTTCGCCTTTGTATTACATCTATGATGTGCAATAAAGATTTTAAAAAATAAATAATATAATCAATATAATTTAAAAAGAAAATGAATTACCGGATTAATGCTACATAAGAAAATGAAATGGTAAAAAGCATACAACATATATATTTATTTATATCCGACAACTAGCAGAGAACGGAAAATATCAAGGTATATGAGACGCTGTTATTCAATTGATGAATGTTTAGTAAGATAATTACAATTTTTTTATATTTTAAAGATTTGTGTTAAATTCTATGACTCCCACGTGCAAATAAATATTACCTGGAATCGGCCTAGAGCTGGTTTCTTTTAAGGAGTTAGGACCACTCTTAGGAGAGAATCCAAAGCCAAACGGTAGGTTATTTTTCTTGTGAAAAGTAATATGGGCCTCTCCATGACATCTAACTGTGACTCTATATTCTCCAGCAGCTAGATTTGATAGGCGGGCCACCTGAAATATTATTCAATAAAATTGTACAGGTTGTCCCAAAAACGAAGAGCCAGGGATATACACCCCTCCCACCCCCCCCCCTATCTACCGAATTTTATCCCAAACTACTTTAATTGCGAGGTACATAGGAGTGATTCAGGTAACCCTTGCTCTGAACCCAAATTCATGGGCACTAGATAGTAATCTCAGTATGAAACTGCATTATCATCATTATCAGTCCCAGGAGGTCAACTGCTGAACACAGGCTTAAAAGCATAGTATGAAACTTATATTTAAATGATACTTGGATATCTAAAACAAAAAGTAAGCTTTTCTGTATTTACTTAGGAAATACTTCATGTACACGAACCATGCAACGACTAACGGATATATTGATCTCCCGCCTTATCAGACATCAATTCTATTCCCATAAAGGCAGCAAAGGAATGTCCGAATACTGAGCACAGACTAACGACTCAGGTCAAACTCTACCACGCAGACCTATTGCAGATTAATTATATCAGCCCATACCACTACTCAGCACGAGCCTACTCGCACAAACCAAGGTAAAAAGGCCACACTCCACTAGACCCAGTGCAAATTAGTGCAGCTGTTTGGCGACCTCCTGTTAGAACTTTTCAAACTGTCTAATTATGCTTCTGACATAGCTTAACGACTATCACATACAGTGATTCGGGACCAAAAGCTTACCGTGCCTGTCTTTTTTTAGCGCCCCATGCGTGCCCACGACGTCGACTCTTTAGACTCCCCGCGAGATGTGAGCGGGTGGCACTATTCTGGGACCGAGGTAGGTGAGCACGGCGGGAGCTCTAGGCGCCTGCTCCCTAATCTCGGGGGGGGGGGAACGGTGGCGGCAGCTGCCGTCGCCTTTATATGGGGCCCCAAGCTCCATCGCGAGTCGCCATCGACAGATCCTGCAGAACTCGCAGAGGGTCGTGGCGACTCGTGTGGTCAGGAGGTATCGCACCATCTCCCGTGAGGTGGCTTGCGCGCTCGCCGGGTCTCTACCGTGAGACCTCGACGCCGGGGTTATCTCGGCGGTGTTCTTGCGGTGTGCGTAGTCCCGGAGCCGGGCACTGTGATGCGGTGGCGTCAAGAAGCCCAGACACTGGCTCTGGGCGCATGGCAACGGCAGCTGTTTAGGAGTGCTGAAGTGGCTATAGGTTGCTGGTGCTTCGGGAAGTATCTGTGTGACGTCGCCGGGGGGGAATCGACTTGGTGCTGCCACCACTGTGACTGCGCAGTTGCAGCAAACCTTGGTGGAGTGCCCGGTGTGGTCAGGGCCGCGAGCTTCGGGACCCCGGCCCTGGGTGGAGTCGCTCTCTCGCTGCCGACCATCATGCGAACGATAGTCGACAGCGGAACGGTGTGGGAGGCGATGGCCTCCACTGCGAAGTGGTGATGTCGCAGAAGGAGGCCGCGGAGCGAAAGAGGAAGCGGGATCCGCTCTCTCCGGTCACATAAATAGGTAGGGGGGCGCAACACACTGCGCCTCTCTGAGGAGATTTACCCGGTTCTGATCCGGGGGACGTTAGCCGAGGGCGGGGTGTCAGAAGCTTTATAAGTATAGTTACGGTTAGGACTTCTGGCGGTCGCGTCTGCCGCAGTGAGCCCCACACACCCTTCTCGGTCCCCCTTTGGCCGAGAGGCAGTGCGTAAAGGCATTTTGTTACCGACGTAGTTGCACTATTCTAGGAAAATTTACTAGATAAAACTTACCAGTGAAAACTCGGACTCGAACATTTTCTCAACGTCCGGGCTTTTACCGTATTTATCAACGAAATGTAACATGGGATATTCACCAGATATCGCAATCAGAAGGTCTGATGTGAAAGACTCAACTTGATACTGGAAATTAAAAATAAAATAAGTTTATTAGCAAATAAGATAGGCGGGAAAGTGAAGCGTCATGTTTGCAGTTTTGTTTTATTTTCGAAAACTTTCGATATTCAAACATTAATGTGTAATAACGGTGGATTATTAACCTTTTAGTGTTTGTGGGTACATAAGTGTCGGTAAATAAAACATAACAGTGCTATATCACTTTCAAATTCTCCCAAGAAGTCCATGTGTGATCTCAGTATAGTCCTACATTTTTACTGAGAATATATTTTTATTGGGTTTAGGGATGGGCATCTCTTTTATTACCTTTACCACTATCCATTCCCATATACTATGAATTATATATTATTGATATATCTTTGATTACGCCTAAGATTGCCTACGCATGTCACTGTCTGCATCTTATTAAATGAAAGTGACAGAACTAGTTTTAAATCTGGTCTCACTCTAGATCTCGTTTTGTTATAAGACCTGTATATTTCTAGTGTATTTCTAGACATATCTTTTTCGGCAATGTCCACAAGTGTAGGAACACTATCCTACCCTTTATTAAATGTGACACTTGATAATGACCACAACCTGCACGATGGTAAGCAGTCGATGCCGTACAGAAAAGGATTTGTCGCAAAGTTATTTTTAAGCCATCACTTGATTACTTACTTATCCTTTCCCTCATGACCAGTTGTTGACAATCGATAAATATTTTTTTATACAATGTGTACTGTACGTTGTACAAAGTTTTATGTAATGAGGGTGGAACAACTAATGGGCTTATTATAAAACAAGATCTTAAGTTGACGTACATCACGCCTGCATCAAAAAGGGTAGGCAGAGGCAAATTATACGCCCAAATTTTGCTAGTTATATTGTGGGTCCCACATAATAGAAGGCGAGCCTATTGCCGCTTATCGGGAACTTTTATGTTCGCCAGAGCCTCGTCCGTTGATCGGCAGGTGCACCACTTGCAGGTGAGGTTTATGTAACAACTTAATTTAAAATTTTTAATTTGGATGTGTACTTACATTGAATTGCTTGTATCCTATAAACGACTCCTCGTTTACCACGTCATCATAATCTGATTGTATCATTTCCTTTACATAGCGGAAAGCCTAAAAATGAAAACATATTAGTGACACACTCTAAAGTAATCATCATAAATTTTAGTTAAGTAATTAATAAAAAAATCCCAAATTGTATTTGTGTAAGCCAAAATTTGTATAACACTTCGACATTAACGGATCGACATTGAAATATGGTTGAGGTGCCATATTGAAGGGCTCGGGTAGGCCCCCCCGACTGGTCTCCACCTTGGCGTGGTGGGGGGGCTGAGTACCTTCCGGAAGCCGGGAAAAGGCAACACCCAGAGACCGACGACTCTGGGTGCCCTTAGTACTGACTCCCCGGGGGAAACTAAGAGGGACCTGTGGAGGGCGCAGCGGCGGGCAGGAGGGCCCGTCAAGCAGCGCCAGGAGGGTCTTAGGCAGCGGGGGCAGGGGGTCCCTGCTGTCTAACCATGGACCCTCCGAGAAGTCGGCCACACACGCTATGGTCGCACAAGGAGGTAGGAGGGGCGCGTCCACTGCGTCTCTCTGAGGAGGTCCTCCCGGTTTTGGTCCGGGGGACGTTGGCCGCGGGCGGGGTGTCAGAGCTGCAACCCAGGTACTGGCCCCCCGCCTCTTTCTCAACAAGCGGCGGGCGTCGTCGGAAGATTTTTAGTGGGTATTACTGCTGGCGGTCGTGTCTGCCGGTGGTGAGTCCCACACACCCTTTCGGTCCCCCTTTGGCCGGAAGGCAGTGCGTAAATGCATTTTGTTACCGACGTAAATCAAAAAAAAAAAAAAAAGGGCTCGGGTAGGCCCCCCCGACTGGTCTCCACCTTGGCGTGGTGGGGGGGCTGAGTACCTTCCGGAAGCCGGGAAAAGGCAACACCCAGAGACCGACGACTCTGGGTGCCCTTAGTACTGACTCCCCGGGGGAAACTAAGAGGGACCTGTGGAGGGCGCAGCGGGCGGGTCAGGAGGGCCCGTCAAGCAGCGCCAGGAGGGTTTTAGGCAGCGGGGGCAGGGGGCCCCTGCTGTTTAGCCATGGACCCTCCGAAAAGTCGGCCATACGCTATGGTCGCACAAGGAGGTAGGAGGGGCGCGTCCACTGCGCCTCTCTGAGGAGGTCCTCCCAGTTTTGGTCCGGGGGACTTTGGCCGCAGGCGGGGTGTCAGACGCTGCAACCCAGTTACTGGCCCTCGCCTTTTTCTTAACAAGCGGCGGGCGTCGTCGTAAGATTTTTAGTGGATATTACTTCTGGCAGTCGCGTCTGTCGGTGGTAAGCCCCACACTCCATTTCGGTCCCCCTTTGGCCGGAAGGCAGTGCGTAAATGCATTTTGTTACCGACGAAAAACAAGAAAAAAAAAAGGGCTCGGGTAGGACCATTCTAGAAAACTCTGAAATTTAATATAACTGGATCAGATAAATTGTGAAAATTTATCTTATCTTTAGCGCATATGCACGGTGCACCCACTAGTTACAATTATTTCTGTAATTGGTGAAAGAAAATAAGTAAGTATTAACTTCTATTCTCATTGTACCTAATAAATTATTACGGGGAATAAAGCAATAACACGCAATAAGGACTCAAAAAAAAACGCCTATAATTTTGACCATTGGGTTGCGCTGACTTTTGGTCACGGTTACAGGTCGGTGAATGAATAAACGTCAAGTATTTTTTCCCATCTTTCTCATTTTTAATCTCATCAGCATCTGAGACTTATTCCGGTTGCCGTAGACTTAATCTTAGGGCGCAAAGTCTGCTCACAAGCCTAACCAGATTTTAGATGAATTTAAATGATCAATAGAGAAACCCAAAGGAAAACCTCATTCTATAGGTTTTTGAATCTCATGTATTATGAAAGAAATCGAATCTTGTGTTGCAATGATACAAACCTTTTTAAAAGAGAGCTCGTCCACTCGAAGTACTGTGCCGGAACAAGCCATGGATATGTTGTAATATATGGAGTCTCCCACTGACGGCTCATATGGTGGGCAGGACCCGCTCAAAAATATGACAACCTGAACATTTGAAAAGAAGAAAATTGTAGTCCTTTTCATGAGAAGTTTACTAGAGCACACATTTGTCGAGCAAATAGTACTGCTGCGCACTATCTCTCCGGTTTTAACACTTTCCTGTATAAGAACACTGACTACGACATATCTGTAGATAACTTGGTGACAGTGCGGAACTTTATAAAGCTGATATGATGAGTTAGTCACAATCATCGTCATCATCAAATCCGTGTAACTAGTGCATGCAGCCACATTTAAATAAAAAGTACATGAAGGGACCAAAAGAACGAGACGATATCCTGATAATAATAATAATTGTAATTTTCTAAAAGCAAATACAGTGTTTCTATCTGTAATCACAACATAACTTAGGTACTATATAATAATTTTGCGAAACATTTTTAGAGACAGGGTGAACGTCCGTACCTGTACTAGTATTAACTGTGTTACAGACACTGGCACCTTCCTCTTACAATACTATAGAAGTTAGTTTTTATAAGACTTTTGTTATAATAATTAATCAACTAAAATACATCAGTTTAGTTTGCACTTAATTAATGTTTTAAAGTACACCAGCCAAGAAGTACGTAATAAATATTAGATCGGGGAAAAAGTCTTTTCGCATTACGTAGGTATAAACTCGAAACTCGAAAGGTTTTATGGACAGTTGTATACCAGTACGCAAGATCCCGCTACTTGTTTGGCTAAAGACCCTAGAGCCAAACTAACCCGACATACCACCGAAGACATCCCGGACGTCAGCCTGTACGAGATTAGGATGGCCCTGAAACAACTAAAAAACAACAAGGCACCGGGGGAAGACGGGATGACAGCAGAGCTTCTGAGAGCGGGTGGTACACCAGTACTTAAGGTACTCCAGAAGCTCTTTAATACCGTCATTCTCGAGGGACGTACGCCACAGGCGTGGTCCAGTGGTGTGGTTGTCCTTTTCTTCAAGAAAGGTGACAAATCCCTTTTGAAGAATTATAGGCCAATCACGCTACTGAGCCACGTCTATAAGTTGTTTTCACGGGTCATCACGAACCGTCTCGGTCAAAGGTTTGACGACTTCCAGCCTCCCGAACAAGCCGGTTTCCGAAAAAGCTTTTCAACCATAGACCACATTCACACGCTGCGGCAGGTTATACAGAAGACCGAGGAGTATAACCAGCCACTTTGCTTAGCGTTTGTGGACTATGAGAAAGCCTTTGATTCGATCGAGAGCTGGGCAGTGTTTCAGTCCCTGCAGCGATGCCGCATTGATCATCGGTATATCGAAGTTTTGAGGAGTTTATACAGAAACGCCACCATGTCCGTACGAGTACTGGACCAGTGCACGAATCCTATCCTCTTGCAGAAAGGCGTGAGACAGGGTGATGTCATTTCACCGAAACTGTTCACTGCTGCTCTGGAGGATGTTTTCAAGCTACTGGACTGGGAAAACTACGGCATCAACATTAATGGCGAGTATATGACTCACCTTCGATTTGCCGACGACATAGTGGTCATAGCGGAGTCGCTTGTGGATCTGGGCACAATGCTCGGAGACCTCGACAGAGCTTCCCGAAGGGTAGGTCTTAAAATGAACATGGATAAGACCAAAATCATGTCAAATATCCATGTTGTGCCTACCCCAGTAATAGTGGGAAGCTCGGCCCTCGAAGTTGTCGACGAGTACGTATACCTGGGACAAAAAGTCCAATTAGGTAAGTCCAACTTCGAGAAAGAGGTCAATCGTCGAATCCAGCTCGGTTGGGCTGCGTTCGGGAAACTACGCAAAATCTTCTCGTCCAAAGTACCTCAGTGTCTCAAGACGAAAGTCTTCGACCAGTGTGTGTTGCCAGCGATGACGTATGGGACTGAGACGTGGTGCCTGACTATGGGCCTCATAAGGAAGCTCAAAGTCGCTCAGCGTGCAATGGAGAGAGCTATGCTCGGAGTGTCCCTACGTGATAGAATCAGAAATGAGGAAATCCGTAGGAGAACCAGAGTGACCGACATAGCGAAGCGCGTATGCAGGCTGAAGTGGCAATGGGCGGGGCACATAGCTCGAAGAACCGACGACCGATGGGGCGTTAAGGTTCTTGAATGGCGACCACGAATCAGCAAACGTAGTAGAGGGCGGCCCCCAACGCGATGGACCGACGATCTGGTCAGGGCGGCGGGGAGCCGGTGGATGCAGGCGGCAAAGAATCGATCTACGTGGAAAGCAATTGGGGAGGCCTATGTTCAGCAGTGGACTTCGAATGGCTGAAATGATGATGATGATGATGATGAGGTATAAACTTATTATAAAAATTTTTTGACTGTGCTATTTGTGTCTGGCTGGTTTTGGTAACATTAAAAAGGTTCCATTATAAAGAAAAGAAAAAAATAAAAAAAAGTTGTTTCCCGCTATTTTTCATTTGTTTTTCTCTCCGTAAAAATGAGTGAATCTAATGAAGAAATTCGATACATTTTAAAATTTTATTATAAAAAAGGCAAAAATGCAACTCAAGCAGTGAAAAAAATTTGTGATGTTTATGGACCTGATGCAGTGTCAGTAAGAGTAGCACAAATTTGGTTCAAACGTTTTCAGTCCGGAAATTTTGATGTTAAAGATGCACCTCGCTCTGGTCGCCCTGTTACGAATAAAATGGACGCCATTTTTGAAAGAGTGGAGCAAGATCGGCATATTAGTAGTTACGATGTAGCTGAAGAACTGGGAATTGACCACAAAACAGTTTTGACCCATTTGAAGAAAGCTGGTTATACAAAAAAGCTCGATATTTGGGTGCCACACGAGCTCACTCAAAGAAACTTAATGAACCGTGTACTCATTTGCGATTCATTATTGAGACGTAATGAAACCGAGCCGTTTTTGAAGAGATTGATAACTGGCGATGAAAAGTGGATCACGTACGACAAGAACGTGCGAAAAAGGTCGTGGTCGAAAGTTGGCCAGGCTTCACAGACTGTGGCCAAACCTTTTTTTTTTTTTTTGTTTTACGTCGGTAACAAAATGCATTTACGCACTGCCTTCCGGGCAAAGGGGGACCGAAAGGGGGTGTGGGACTCACCACCGGCAGACACGACCGCCGGCAGCAATACCCACTAAAAATCTTCCGACGACGCCCGCCGCTTGTTGAGATAGAGGCGGGGGCCAGTACCTGGGTTGCAGCTTCTGACACCCCGCCTGCGGCCAACGTCCCCCGGACCAAAACCGGGAGGACCTCCTCAGAGAGGCGCAGTGGACGCGCCCCTCCTACCTCCCCCTGCGACCATAGCGTTTGTAGCCGACTTCCCGGAGGGTCCATGGTTAGAGAGAAGGGGCCCCCTGCCCCCGCTGCCTAGACCCTCCTGGCGCTGCTGAGCGGGCCATCCTGGCCTACCCGCAGCGCCCTCCATAGGTCCCTCTTAGTTTCCCCCCCGGTAGTCAGTACTAAGGGCACCCAGAGTCGTCGGTCTCTGGGTGTTACCTTTTCCCTAGCGCCTCCTGCGCCCTACCGGGAGGTACTCAGCCCCCCCACCACGACAAGGTGGAGACCAGTCGGGGGGGTAGACTGTGGCCAAACCTGGCCTAACACGAAATAAGGTGATGCTGTGTGTATGGTGGGATTGGAAGGGCATTGTTTATTATGAGCTTTTACCGCCCGGCAAAACCATCGATTCTGATCTTTACTGCCAGCAACTGATGAGATTAAAGGAAGCAGTCGAGAGAAAACGGCCGGAATTGATCAACAGGAAGGGTGTGGTCTTTCATCACGATAACGCTAGACCACACACATCTTTAGCCACTCAGCAAAAAATAAGAGAGTTCGACTGGGAGGTCCTAGTGCATCCACCATATAGCCCTGACCTTGCGCCTTCAGATTTTCACCTGTTTCGGTCTCTGCAGAATTCTTTAGGTTCTGTAAGGTTGACCTCAAGAGAGGACTGCTAAAACTATTTGTCCCGTTTTTTTGATCAGAAGTCCCAAAGTTTCTACAGTAACGGGATAATGTCTCTGCCCACAAAATGGCAGAAAGTTATTCAACAAAACGGTACATATATATTGTAAATAAATGTAAATAAACTTTGAAAAAAATGTCTTGACTTTTCATACAAAAATACGAAAAGACTTTTTCCCTAACCTATTATAAAAAATATCTAAATCCTTAAGTTTAAATGTATGTAGGTGTATCCTGATGGTAAGATAACATGTCCACAACCACTATTTATTAAGAGTCATAAGTCTCAGCTTATTGAGTTTAATAATTAATTCCTATTCAATTCACTCTGTGTTTGTTCCTAGAATGATCCGTGAGACCATTGAAGTCCAACATCAGTATGGAAGATTATTAGATCCTGCGTTACTGTAAGTGTAGTCCAAAGCTAAATCAACTAGGTCCAAGATCTCTCGGCATAAAAAGTTTGAATCGAAAAGTTTGCATAACAATAAAATTTCTTGTGAACATAGACCATAATTTTTTGTCAAAATAAAAATTGTGGGGGTTTTTCAGTGTTAAGTCAGTGACCATCAGTTGAACTGTTATATTACCGAATGACTGTTTGAATTGGGACAAAATATTACAAAAAAACAAGATTCAAATCTGTACAAAGGAAACATGCAAGTTGAAAAGAACACTCAGCAGGATTCTTACAAAACTGGGCTTAATACTCAATACGAGTTAAGGGTCAATTTAGAATGAAGTATGTATTTACCGAAGCGCTCATAGCTCTACGGTGCTCGGTGTTCGGAAACGATCACCGACGTAATACAGAGTTTACAAAGATCAGTCCTCGAAAGTGTAACTGTTTGCGTGGCATATCGAGCGCTTCCGTGCATCGGAAGGCACGCAAAGCCGTCGGTTGCGGTTATCACTCAATGTGGTAGTCGTTAAGCCATGTTAGAGGCCTAACTGGTCTGCTTGAAAAATTCTAACGAAGGACGCCATACAACTGCCTCCGCCAATCAGCACTGGGTCCGCGTAGTGGAGTATGACCTAATACACCTTGCACCTTGGTATGTGAGAGGAGGCTCGTACTCAGTAGTGGGACGTTAATGGGCTGAGATGATGATGTATAATTACCAAAAGTATTTATGTTTGTTGATGCGCTATTTAGTATCCGCATAACACAAGTTCTTAATAATACTTATCTTGGAACTAAATAATTGGTGTGGTTCTAATATTTTTATTTATTATTATTCATAAGTCGATTTTTGTAGGTTCAAAATAATTGTAATTAATAATAATGTTAATATGTTATTAGTATCTCTAAAAAAAAGAGAAGAGTCCTATCTTATCTTATCCAGTGTAGTCTTTTTACTTACCTTACTTTGAGTTTCCCTACATAGAGTCTCGATCTCCTTGAAATTCGTATCGTACTTTGCAAATGCATCGGTGAACACGTAGATGTCAGACGATGGCTTGCTAATTTCCAAAGCTTTCTGAATGCCCGATAAAGAATCTTCTGGACAATCTGATGTGTCCCTCAGGGTAATAAGGTTGAGAGCATCGAGCAGACGTTCTGGTCTGGGCCCTATAAATGGTTCATCAACATCTACAAAAAGAAAATAAATATTTTATTGTGTATGTAAGAAGATGTAATTAATTGCAGATTGTTATACTCAGATATAAAATACTTCATGTCTTTTTGTACCCTTCATCGTCATTATCACCATATAAAAAAAACAATCGAAATATAATTAAACTAAAATCACGAAGCTTAGGTTCACTCATATGCAACAAAACAATATGAAAACAAAAAATATTTAAGTGGAAGTGAGTCTAAGTGCTAGTTCCGAGCCACCGCTCTGTAAGAAGAACTGGCAAGAAACTCACTGGCTCTTTTAAATTTATCCATTGGTTTGGTACATGAATATTTGTTCTGGTCTGGGTGTTTTTCTATGTATACTAAGTATGTATTTATAAAAAAAAAAAAGTATTTAAATATGTTTATCCGTTGTTTAGTATCCATAACACAAGTTCTTAATGATACTTATCTTGGAACTAAATAATTGGTGTAATTGTCAGAAAATATTTATTTATTATTTATTTATTACAATCTTCATTTGTCTGTGAAGCTATACAATCACTACATAGTATAAGACAAAGTCGCTTTCTCTGTCCCTAATTCCCTTTGTATGCTTAAATCTTTGAAACTACGCAACGGATTTTGTTGCAGTTTTTTTTAATAGATAGAGTAATTCAAGAGAAAATTTATATGTATAATACATGCATAATATAGTAGTGGAACACTGTCAATTTTTGAGATTTCTAATGTGATGTCGTAATTCAACTCACTTTTTTGCGCTTATATTGCAAACGCTGGCCAAACCCTACGAGATTAGTCAAAATAATGTACTACAATATTGTACAACTTACAAAATTCTTCAAAAAAATCTGCGATGGTATATGTCTATCTCTCAAGAATACCCCACAATAACCAATTTTATCTTTTACTTTTTACTAAAAATAATGGCTTATTAACGAAACCATTTTAGTATGTATAACATTAATTCATATCTAAATAAACATGTTAGTAAGCTTGGACATTAGACATAGATTAAATTTGTCTCTTACATTATGTAATTTCGATCAGTACTTTACAAGATATCAAACGAATAAACTTACGCTAAATCGAAAAATTATGGTTGCGGCCGTGGTAGGTACTCGCGGCCTATATAGAGACATTCTGTAATTATGTAATATACGTAACTATTCATATTAGCATACCACCCGTGCGAAGCTGGGGCGGGTCGCTAGTGCAATATAATATGAACAACATTCATGTTCTAAGTGATTCATATTAGAATAGCCTGTATGAAACGGCAGTTTAATCCCAAGCATTTTTATCTGCTATATAGTCTTTAATAGAATAGTATCCCTTGGAAGATAGCTTGCGTTTTATAAGTTATTTAAATTTATTTTGACGTAAGTGCTGTATATTGCTTGGGATTTTATTATAGAATCGCACACAATGACCTTTAAACGATTTGTTTTTCTTTTGGAGCCTAGTGTTTAGTATACAGTTTTGTATACAGCTTTTCTTACTAAATTGATCAGTATTCTTGATAAAGGTATAAAGTTCACTGTTGCACATTAACCTACTCAATAGATTACATTCTATTAGGGGTATCTGCCCATAACCACCACGCCTGGCAAGCGGGTTAGTGATTGCTGTTCAAGCCAGTACGCAGGATGACGCTGCTGCCCATCATCAGGTAGGGTTCCTCATTGTCGCCTCTTACGACCCCCCGTGAGATTAGAAGGGTTGGCACTATTCTAGGCCGGTACCACTCGGCATATTGTATTATATACCCGTATGTTAATTATACTGTAGTGTCTTGTATCAAATATAAAAGTTTGTATTTGAGGCGAATGCCAGGTAACAACATGATGTGTCGACCACCGATACACTAGCAGCAGGAAGGTGATAATGATGTTCCTTCAATAAAGGGTGACAACAGAAGATCAGCGTCGTGATAATAAAATAAAATATATTTTATTGTCTTTAACATGAACAAAATCAATGGAAATACAATACAATTTTTAGCAAGAATTAAAGAGATATAGGCGGTACCATAATCAAGAAAGAGAGAGAATAATATGCAAAATAGATTCTTTCCCAGAATTTGTCAAGGTTTGTCAGTTAATATGTCTCTTGTGGTTTTTTCTCAAGATCTGTCGGTGACCCTACCGGGGGATTTCAGTCAGCCTGTCAATCAATCAATCAATAAAATAATTTATTTGCTACAAAAACATGATAGTTATAAACAAATGGTCTTGAGATAAGATAGCTGGATCAGCATGTTTTGTCTCAAGGAAAATGCAAGTAGATATAATAATAACAATAAGAGCAACATTAGTAATTAATATAAAGTAAATACAAAGCACGAATGTCAGTTTACAATGTTGTCAAAGATTAAATGGGCAATTATAATTAATTAAAATAATATTATGTCTAATTTTGAATTAAATGTCAAGAAAGGTATAATAAAATCCACTTATTAGACATTTAAGTAATTTTGGATGTCGAATAACATTTGTCAACCAAGTGTTCAGATAACCTTCTCGTAAACTGGATTAAATTTAAACTTATTATGCTCTCAGGTACTTTATTGAAAATACAAGGTGCTAAGGTTCGTATGCTTTTTCGAAAGAGAGCTGTTTTGCCTGGCGGTATAGCTCACATTATAGCATACTGTGCTTTCGTAGGGTTTTTTCGTTGGTGTGCTACCTGTCGAGATTCAATAATAAATAAATAAACTAACTATATATAAACTAATAAATAAACAATTTTACAATTTGAATGAATACTTTTTTACTAATAATATTAAGTAACTAGTTGTAAGTTGTATAAATTGCACGCCCGCAACGGGTACACTGTTGTTACTAATGTAATGCATGAACACCAGCAAAATGTACACAGTCTTAGCAATAAAGATCTATTCTATTCTATTCTATTCAAACGGCTTCCCCCCCTCCCTTGGAGCCAGGAGGAATTTTCTAATACAATACAAAAAATATATAAACAGTACCGCCTAGTTCTTTTTAAAACTACCATATAATACCATAGTACAGTCAGTTCCGTGTAGTTGGTTGGCTCTGTTGCCAAGAGCTTTAGAGCGTATTTCTATATAAAAGTGCATTGGGTGCTTCCAACTGTTTGACGCCTAATTTGTACCTATCCGTCAGCTTACTACTTTCATTACGTTTCTATTATAAAGACAATAAAACATATTTTATTTCGACGACCGATATTGCGTGGAGGTCAGTATATCTACACTTCACTCGAGAGATCGTGGGTTCGATTCCCAAACAGGACAAATCTTTGTGTGCATGAACATGAATATTTGTTCTGGTCTGGGTGTGTTTTTTTTTTTTTTCTATGTATATTAAGTATATATTTACAAAAAAAAAGTCTTTAAGTATGCTTATCCGTTGTTTAGTATCCATAACACAAGTTCTTGATGATACTTATCTTGAAACTAAATAATTGGTGTAATTGTTAGAAAATATTTATTATTTTTACTTTATGTGATTGCATAAAAAAACATTGAGGGGCTTATAACAAAACAAATTGGACCTCATATCTTCGACATAAAACATGGAGTGGACAAACTTAAATTCACTTTAACTTTTTCATTTAAGACATGTAAAAGCGTAATAATCTTACAGCAAGACCTTAAGAGGAGAAAATTGAGCAAAAAAAGTCGCCATTAATATAAAATTACTTATTGTAACAAAGATTATACTTACTATCTTCAAACGGCACTACAATGAAATCTTGAAATTCAGTTGAATTCGCCAATAATCGTGCAACTGCCGGCATATTACTTTTTATAATATTAATTTCAACGTCCATAGAAACAGTGGTATCTAACACTATTGTAAAACTTTTACTATCAGCCAATCCAATGACTATTGACACTATAAGAACAATTAACATTTTCAAGTCCATTTTGGAGGGCCTACGCTATGGCAGCCTACTACCAGAGTAACAGACAAGAGAATGAAATTAATATCATTCGCATTCAGGTCTGAACATAACGTTAAGAGTATATCTCTCAATTCTGTTAAGGGTAAGTGATACAAGAGATACAAAGTTGTCTTTACTTATAATTGGCACATCGTCTGTCAAGTTTTTCCCAAAAAATATTTTTTTTAAATTTTGAATGCCATCTAGTGTTGCTTGCTTCGTGCCTCGGAAAGCACTTTAAGCCGTTGGTCCCGGCTGTCATGAACATCACCATACAATGAGGTTTCATGTAAATTTGGTTCAATCAGTGAACAGACCCGGGGGCCCTATTCCAACCGGGAGAATGAATAAATTAATTAATGAACACTTTTTTTTACACTAATTATAAAAAAAAGTAAATCGCATAGATAAATGTATGGTACAATGGGCGGCCTTATTGCTAATAGCAATTTCTTCCAGGCAACCTTAGGATGGACAGGAAACATATGAATAGGATATGATGAGTGTAGAATTTCATAATCTATCGAGTGGAATAGTCTCTCAATTCCCATAAATTAATATTTAATTAGTTATGAACGTAGTGCCTTAACTGTGAAAATTAAACAGTATTTACTTCCTACTATAGAGTTTGCTCAATCGCACATAAGCAGTTTAAAAACTAGGCTGACGATATATAAAATAACATAACCTTGGTTCACGATGATATAGTTATTTTAGTTGCTTACCCTACATATATACAGTATACTCTCCTTTCCTTTTTTCCATGATTTTTTATAGCTGCTGCTGCGACAACTTTCTTCGTAAATGAACTACTTATTAAAAAAAAATATAAATCTTAGAATACATTTTGTAGTATTTTCAAAAGAAATTTTCTAACACGTACATTAAGGCTGTAGAATGAAGTAACTTCCTAATAAGGTTTGTCAAAATTAATTAATATACTTAAATGTAAAAACATTTTCGAAATCGCGTAAGTCCATGGGATCTTATACAAATACATTGAGTTGAATTGAGAGAAAAAAGTTTTGTACATTGTCTATGTGATTTAACCGAAAAAACACTTCGTCGGAAGATTTTTAGTGGGTATTACTGTTGGCAGTCGCGTCTGCCGGTGGTGAGTCCCACACCCCCTTTCGGTCCCCATTTGACCGGAAGGCAGTGCGTAAATGCATTCTGTTACCGACGTAAAACAAAAAAAAAGGTGAGGTTGCTTTGGGCTCCTTAGATTTTGGAGGGATATGTTAAATTCATTATTATGTATTCAGAAGGAATTGGCCCTTAAATTGCAACTATGTAGGTAAAACCGGGGCATCTAGTTCATAGAACAGATAACTTTTGAACTTTTATATAATTATAAATAACTTATGACAAGAGCATAAAGGGGCAATTGACATAGGTACATCCTGCGTTTATTGCATATTTCCTTTTTAATGCCTATTACTTTGTAGCAAAAATTATATCTTTTTGTTTTAAATCTTACCTTAACAGTCCTTAAAAGTTGGATGTTTGCTTACTAATATAGTTTGCTCAAAAATGATAAAATAAAATATAGGTACTTTATTGTTCTTAAGATCAACATGATCCTTTAGAATATTCACAAACAAAATGGAAATTCAATATATTTTTTAATAACATTGAAAGAGATATGAGCGGTGTCATAATAAAGAAATAAAAGCAAATGGGTTCTTTGTCAGAATTTGTCAAGGTTTGTCAGTTTATCTGTCCTATATCCATGTCGTTAACTTAACAGGACTTAAAACTTGGATGGGCCAGTGCATTTCAAAAGTATGAAAAAATTAAAAATAAATACAATCCGAAATCTCACACAGTTTATAGCAACTTTTGTTAAGTAACCATTTTATTAAATGTAACAGCTATAGAAAAAATAGCAACATGTGACGTCATAATGTGGAAGCCGTTTTAATGAAGCATTTTTGGGAAAGTCTAAAAGAATACATGGAAGAAAAATTTAATAATTTTGTGGGTAAATATTGTAACGAAAATAAATAATTCAATATATGAAAATATATTATATATGAAAACATTACTTTGACATTTGGCTAAATATCTTATTCTCAATACTAATACTGACTAGGTATATAATAATACCTACTGATATATACTATTTACATTATTTCATTATATTTTATAATATATTAACTCTTTTACACGTAACTGTAATAATATATAATGTGACATTGTTGCTACATTTTTATTTAATGTTATTAAATAAAAATGTTATTATTGTATATGTTATTATTTAATGTTATTTAAATAAAACCAACTGTTATAATATTGTTAATATCTACTGACATCATTTGATACATACTCAATATATAAATAATAATTTAATAACAGTAATTTAATAACGGTAATTTAATAATAGTAATTTAATAATAATAAGAATTATACGGCGCCCTTCCTCCTCTCTCCTACACTATGTTGTGCCCGACAGGATCCACAAATGTACCAAATTATAATATTCACCACCTTATAAAACCATTGTGGAACGCAATAAAGTATTAAGTATTAAAAATAGATATCTAAGTACTTTTTATTGACAAAACTTTATAACTGGTTACTAATAAAGAAAAACCCGACGCGACGAGAGAACAGGAAAGCCGTAGGCAGAGTACAGAAGCTTATAATAAAGAATAATACACTGAAATTAAATATGAAAAATTATCAAGGTAAAGAAATAATTTTTTTACAAATGTTCCTATGATTGCAATGCTTGATAAAGCAAGCAAAATAAACACAGTCCTCTACCCTAATCTCGATGTGCAATATTTAACGCCCTTTAAGCTTTCCACCCTAACTTGAACCTTAAGCACTAGCATATGGTTATTTTTAAGTCTTGTAACTATGAGCCATGAAGTGTAATTTTTTCTAATTAAATACCTATATAAATAATAAAAGTAACTAAAATACCGTACAGCTGACTCCTACCTAAATTATTCTGCCTGGTTGCCAACTTGGTTGGACTTTTCTTGAACAACCAATACAACAATAAACTTTTCAATAGGCACCTACTCAAGAAGTGATACTTCATATTGCTTTAGTTTGCCGTGCCCAACAGGGTCCATAATTGTAACTTGTGTAGATGTTAGATCTGTAAAAAATTATGGAATGCAATAAACATTGAATTGAATTAAATAGGAGCCCGAATCGGCACTTAAATAGGCCGCTATTAGTGGATGCGTTACCGTGCTTGTTCAACGATACCGTGAGTTCTACGCAAGACTTGAGTAAAAATAAATGTTTGATACCACTGGGTGGTACTCGAGCGTGCGACCCAACTGATGGAAAGTGATCACCGCACCCTATGGACGCTTGCAACATCAATGATGTTCCCAAAATTCCCAAAATATTATCTTGGGAAAAACCTCGCCAGGGAGCACATTCTACAACGCAAGAGTACGCGGAAGAAACTACATATACTCACGCCTGCTTACCCGAAGGGGGAGGCAGAGGCATATTAGATGCCCCACCCTCCGCCAATTATATAGTCCCACGTAATAGATGGCGAGCCTCTTGCCGCTTACCGGGCACTATTATGTTCGCCAGAGCCTCGTCCGTTGATCGGCAGGTGCACCACTTGCAGGTGAGGTAGGCTTGAGCTCCTTAGGTCTCGGTAGGATCCCTATACAAATATGAAAACGCACCGTACGCGCACCCTTTACTTCTAAAGTGTGAGGATGAACTCCCTGCCGCTGGCGAGCGGTGTGATGATAAAAGGTGGTCGGTGGAATCATTTCAAAAAGTTCCTCAGAATACACCCCATTATAATTTTTAGAACACATACAAGGAAGCATACGAGGAGAAAATTTCTTTTTAGACTTAAGGTTTTAATGCCGCTTGTAAGCCTGGGCTCTTGGACAATCCTCATACTGCTCGTGTTTGGACTGTGTCAAAAGGTCCAAGTTGATATTCAGGCGCTCCTGCCCAAAGATGGCAGCAGTACTCCATACGAGGCCTTAGTTGCAATTTATTAGACTAAAAGTCGTTGCCCATTTAAAAAGTACTTCATGGGTTCCAACTTGAGTTTATATTGTAAAATACTGCGGAACTGATCGTCGTTGCAGATGTTCATACCAAAAGTCACAATGCTATGGCAAAAAAGTAAAGGTTATGGAAAAGGGTGTAATTGCAGGGCCGAAGAGCAACAGCAAGCAGCATGATTTTCAGAGGTAAACGCGCATATCTGTATCTTTGCAGGGTTAAACTTGACAGGGGTAAGCGTCTGCGGTACTGTCCTCAAAGCGCAATAACTATAAATGCAGTCAATGAAAAACAAATTAATTATATGCAGTGGTCACAGTATCGGACACAGCATTATGCCATGCTATCAGCGCGAATGACATTTATCTCATCCTAACCAAGCCGGATGCCAAATAAGAAGCTAGCTATTCATTTGCAGCTATTCGTCAAGTCTTTTTGATCACCCTTTTACGTTCCATGAAGACGGTACCTGCTGTTACCCAGCAGGTACCGTCTTCAGGAAAGCCAGCAGGAATGCTTTAATAGGCGAATTAGTATTGAAAGATCAAACTTCAAAACTAGAAATAAAACGATGATTGCTTTGATTTTCCTTGATTTAATTCCGTAACTATCTATTTTACTAAACACCTCCGCTCCGAATGACAGCTCTATATCAAGTGACGAGTATCAAGTATGTCTGTGTCATAACAACATTACTGCCAAAAGACTTATAAATCTAAATTATAACACAACCTTACAGTATAGGATATACGTCAAGTATAAGATTAACGTCAAGTATAAGAGACAGTCCATTAACGTCCCACTACTGAGCACGAGCCTCCTCACACATTTACTAAGGTGCGAGGGTACTGGGTCATATTCCACCACGCGGACCCAGTGCGGATTAGCGGAGGCAGGTGTGTGGCGTCATGCTGTTGCTGTTGTAGTCGTTTTTCATAAAATTCACGAATAACGACAACCACATTTAATGATAATCGGAATCAACGGCTTTACATGCCTTCCAAAGCACGGAAGCGCTCTATATATTATTGTATGTGGGGCTTAATATAAATTGAAGTATGTAGTAAGTTAAATGTGTATTAAAATTTAAAAAAGTACCTGACACACAAACCTAGTTTAACACCAATATGTACTTATTAGAAACGTTTTATATAAATTATATAATGAGCATGTAAAATGTGGTCTTCTGCCAATAAAACATTTAGTTGTCATATACAATAGATGACAGGTGCTGTCATTCCATTTGAACAGCTGCTCACACAATTGCATTGATTGCGAAGCGAATTGGAAATTTCATTTGGTTGTTTATTATCCAACATGTTTCAGTGTATTTCATTTCATTAAAAAAATGTCTTCAAAACTTCCGCCGTTCATATTACACGAACAACCAGATATAACTGAGTATATTCAGTATCCATTGAAGACTACACAGCGAATAAAGGTTAGTGTGAAAGCTTTGAGCATAAACATAGCATTTTTTTTTGGCATTTGGTCAAGTTTGCTGTGCTTTCGTATAAGAACATTATTTTATTCATAACTACTTTCGTTCGTTTATCATTATCAAAGTTTCACTAAAAAATAAGGGATTAAAAATGTTAAGAAAAATCTTGACTATTATATTATAATATAGATTCGAATGAAAGCTTAATTCAGTTTTATTGAATTAAACTATCTGATCTAGCTAGAAACATAAGTTGACTAAAGCCTTTTAAACCAAAGACATGATATATGATAAAGCATGTTAAGCAGTTGGTCCAGGCTGCCATATCCATCTATGGCAGTCAGTGCCTTCTAATATGCTGACAGCTGGTTTAAACATACAATGATGGTTCCCTCTGATTGCTAAGCTTAAGGCTAGGGCAACTGGGTAAATGCTAATATATAAGCTATAGCAATATTTAGTTATAATTTATTTGTTTATATTTCAATTGACTTTACTGTACATATTTTAACTCTCATTCTTTTATTTTTGCGACAATTGTTTGTTACTTTTACCTTTATGTTCCATTATGTTTTGCAACATACATTATCTGTTGTATGTCAATTATCTTTAACACATGGACTTGTGTATTCCATAAAATAATTACTTTTCACTCTGTATTAGGTAATAGATAAAATTCACATTTTTACATTTCCGATTTAGGGATAGGTCTAGTATTAAGCAAATTATTTTTAAAATTAACTTTTATGTGTAATGACTGTTTGTATCCTGAATAGAATAAAATAAAAATATATGAAAAAAAGACATAGCATAGAGATCATGGTACAACCATACAAACTTTTTTAGAAATATGCACTAATATGACAGAAATAATATGGGAAAAGTGTCTAGTACCAGATAGATATGGTTTGCAGATGGTCGAGTAGGTTTACGCAGTTTGGGTGAGGCCTATGTTTAGCAGTGGCAGACAATAAGCTGTTTGAATAATTATTAAGTATGTTATTATTATATGAGATCACATTACTATTTTTAAATAATAATGTGATCTCATTTAAAAAAATATATATCTAATGACCTACTATTAGTATAAAAACTTAATATTAAATTCAAATTCACTATCTACCTATTGTAATGCACCTTAATTTACATTTGCTCAATGTTGTTATTATAGTGAAATAAAACTTATATTTGACTCTGTGTCTCTGAAAGAATGTTCAGTCCTTGATCCCCGCTGTCATGAACATCTAGGCAGTCTTAGTTAGAAAGCCAGTGCCTCTAACATCATGAATGCTGATTTTACCATAGAATGATGTTTCCCTCGGGGTCGCCATAATCAGACAACATTCGCTCTAATAACTGAATTTGAGAAAATAAATAGTTTAAACCAGTAATTGGACCCTGGGCTCTAAGCTTAAGTCTAGGGCAACTGGGCTAATGCTACAATATGATGGCAATTCATAAAACAAAACTGTTTGTTCTATTTATAATTTAAGTTTTTGTGTAGACTGCTTGATTCATTTGTAGATAAACCTCATTGCAAATAGATATTTTGATGACACATTGAATATAAGCTTAAGTTAAATACTAAAGAAGCGCTCGTAGCTCTGTGTAACTCGGTGGTCAGAAACAATCACCGAAGTACAGCAGAGTTTCCAGAGGTCAGTACTTGGATGGGTGACCGTTTGTGTGGCATTTGATATCGAGCGTTTCCGTGCTTCAGAAGGCACGTTAAGCCGTTGGTCCCGGTTATCACTAAATGTGGTAGTCGTTAAGCCATGTTAGAGGCCTAATAAATTCTAACAGCAGGACGCCATACATCTGCCTCCGCCAATCCGCACTGGGTCAGCGTGGTGGAGTATGACCCATTACCCTCACACCTTGATTTGTGAGAGGAGGCTCGTGCTCAGTAGTAGGACGTTGATGGGCTGAAATGATGAAATACTAAAGTGGTCACCTTTATAATGAGTGTTATATCATGCCATTCAAGCTATGTGTGAGACAAATATCAGTGAGATAATTCCTCTAAAAAAATTTTTTTTCATTTCAGTACACTAGTTTTGATGTTTCCACAACATATATTGCGTTTGGCGCTACCAGTGGTGGCATCTATGTCTTCAATAGAAATCCTTGTGAATTTGTACAACTTATACCAAATAAGGTAAATATTTTTTCAAATGTTCTAATTATGTAGAAGGATAAAATTTATTATGAGTTGTTTAAAAATACATTATGAGACAAAAATATTCTATTTACAATTTTAATGGTCCCATTTTTTTTAGAAATAAGTGAGTAGAGAGGATTTATTTATAATAATAGTAGTCACTCTTAAATTAATTTAGTTTAAAAAAAAAGTATCTTTCTTAAGAAGGAGTAGTCATGTTTAGGAGTTAACGTAAAAAGGGAAATATGCTCCTATGCACATAAATCACCTCAAGTCAGCCCCTTACTTTAGGTATTATTATCATTTTGACAGGCGAGCAGCTGATCGCTTAGGTATCAGGGTTATCGTAATTTAATTACACCAATGTGTTAAAAATATAATACTGTCACTATGTTACTGACAATTTCATCATTTTCCTGTCGAATGAGCGAAGAACACATCAGCCGGCTTTCAGATCTGAGAAACAGAAAAGTAACGGTTATCTGCATAAACAACCACCATTTTTGTGCAAGTACGATGTGAGAAAGAAGAAAGAAAGGGACAGATAATGACTAGAGGCATGCGTGCGACCGGGCGTCTTGCTATAGTTACGCGTCACTCCCCATTCCGCACTTCGGTTGAGACCCTATAATATGTTACAGAGCTAAAACAGTTATGTATTGCGGATATAACAACATTGATTAAGAAAATATTTTGAAATTTTTCAGGATGGGGCAATCACCCGGCTAGCAATATCACCAAATGAAAAACACATCGGCTTTGCCAATGGCCTCGGGAATGTCACTGTGACAGCATGTGACCAGTCGCTCACTGGGTCCCACTCTGTGGTGACATCAAAGGAGCATCATGGTAATGAGGTCACCGCAATGATATGGAGTGCTAATATGCTATTTTGTGGTGATGACATTGGAAAAATCTCAGTTCTGCAGCTGCAAAATTTTATTGTGAGTTTTCACGCCATTTAATGCAGATGGTGGACTTTCTGATCTAGTCTGCATAGTGCACTTGGCACTTGGAGTTTGAAATGCTCGAGTATGTTTGCGCGGCTTTAAGGGCATACAGTTTAAACTTTAAGCTTGTAGAAATAGAGATCTATCAGACTAGATCGTACCAAAATTTCGCCGTTAGCCTTTTTGACCTTTTTTGTGAAACAATCTGTTAATTTACAAACCATATTTTCCTATTTGCTTATTAAGGAAAGCTAAGAGCTCTTTTTTAAGTCATCAAACGCATAGCATATAGACTACTAGTACTGTCATACTGCTGTATTTTCCACGGATTAGTATTTTGACACAAATGAAGTATGTGGTCATTAAATTCAGTAAAATAAAATAAATTCCTATTTATTTTTAAAAAAGTCTCCGCAATGTTTATTGTACAGTTCCTTATCTGTAACAGCGCTGAAAGGAAAGTGCAAAATTAATGAAGCCTCATTTTTTTAGGACTAATGCCAGTTTTATAACATTTAAGTTGGAATGCAAGTATACGATTAACCTGATGGCGAAAAGTTACTTCAACCTACGAATGCAACAACAGGGACCACTCTTCTTCTTCTTTTAAATAATGGCTTCGTGCGGTTTGCACATTTAGCCAGTGTCAAGTTAAAGATATATTAATATTATATAAATTATAGTAAATGAGAATGAGTGGTGGTAAAGATGATAAATGGTAAATGAGATCCCCTCCCCCTAAGCCCCTTGAGTCCTCAGTAAAGATGTGGGACTATACTGAGATCTCACATGGACTTCTTGAGAGAATTTGAAAAGTTATGTTGCACTGTTTTATTTCATTTACCAACACTCATGTACATTCACAAACACTTAACACATTAACTGCCAAGCTAATTAAGAAGGGTAGCATGCCGGTCACTGGTGCCCCCCATGGCGGTTAATGTGTTAACGGTTAATAATCCACCGTTATTAAACATTAATGTAAGAAATATCACAATTTTTTGAAAATAAAACAAAACTGCAGACATGACGCTTCACTTTCCCGCCAAGAACCAGGGACCACTCGCGCTTTTATAATGTTGATTTTTTATTAAATTTCAGGCCAAAACCATGTTTCAGAGCTCTGCGTTAACAATAATGAGTTTAGATTCAAGAATATGTCAGCTAGATGTAAAAGGAACCCTGCTTCTCATATCAACGTTAACAAGGTGCCATATTTGCGACACATCTCAGGAACAATACAGACAAATAGGACAAAAACTTCGAGATGGTGAATATGGGGCCTGTTTTTATAATAAAGAAAAGACTACAGATGAAAGTATACAAATGCAACCGGACATTACAGAGTTTAAAGAATATAATATATGCAATAATGATGCTGGATTTGCAATTAGTAAAGATTTAGGTTATATTACAATATACTGCGCGCGACCATCTTCAAGATTATGGGAGGCGGCGGTTGACGGAACTGTTAAACAGACCCATCAGTTCAAACATGCATTAGCTAAACATCCAATGAAGATTTTATCCCAAGAATGCTACAACAATGAAAACATTTCTTTTGACATACCTACACCAAATACAGATGGGCAATCAATAAGTTTCCAACGAATCCACAGTGTTAATGGTGCCATATTTTCTTTTAAAAAAGATGCTTTATATTTTCTTAATCTCGACAATGTTGATGATACTATGTGGTTCTCTCTCAAAGATATTACTGATTGTAAGGTATATCATAACAATTTGTACGTATGGTTAACAAATGGCTCTCTTGTAAATTTGAGATACGTGAGAATTGAGAAGTTCCTCTTGAAATGTTACGTTGATGAGAAATACACAATGTGCGCTGAATTGTGTGCGTTATATAAAGACTACTTAATTTCCAACAATGTTTCTACTAAATTGCATATTGTAGTTGGTCTGAGAGATAAAATAAATAATGAACAATTATTGAATAGTGTAAAAGAAGTATTAGACAAATTCGAAAGCTTAAAATCTCATGAGGCCACACAAATGAAATCAGGTATATTTGTTGTAGACAATACTTACCATACATCCAGTTTCTTAGAAGAAAATATTATATGTGACAAGAATGACGAAAAAGTATTTAGCACTCTAAAAGATCTTAGTGTCTCAGTAACCGACAAACTCAGTTCAAGTAAAAAGATTCTCAAAGAGAAATGGGGTGATTTTGAAGGAAAAGTAAAAAACCTCGGTGCTGATAAACCACACATTCAAGAAGTAATACACCAAAAGCGAATACACCCAGATTCTTTAGAACAAAAGTCCAGCCCGTTTGACGAAAATATAATTTACAAGGAATCTAGTCAGAAAACCATAGAAATAGACAATAATTGCATAGATAATGATAAAGTGTGCAAGTCATTGTATCAATATTATAGATTAAGTTTAGTAAATAAGGAATCAGACCGATCGAATTTAGTTTCTATTATTGAAAATGATGCCTGTGATATTAGCCAGATCTACGAACTTATGCTACGATTAGAGAAATTTTGTGTATCAGTAGGAGCTGTTGAGGAATCTAAATACGTACCAAATAATATTTTTTTAAACTACTTGAGCTTATCTACAAAAGCGGAGATGTTGGATTCTATTTTGAGAAATGAAGTACTGTACAAATATTTTGTCGATTCATGTATATCTGTGAATATGAAAAATCAGATACTCTCTAATATCGGATGTGATTGTGGTTTTCCTTTACCCTATACTAGAACGAACAAAACTCCATTGTTTACTGAACTAATTGATGAATTTGTTGAGAGACAATGGTCAAGCGAGTACAGGGATCAGTGCTATGATATTTGTAAAAAGATGCCATATCTGTGGAGGAAGATATTGTATTTGAGAAGGAATGAAGATTTGCTGAACGTTTTGAGGTTACTTTTGCAGATGTTAGATGAAAATTTACTTCATTCATTTCTACCGCAGTTTACTATGGAAAGTTGGGATCGAGCAATTCAACTGTACGCAACTTTACACGCGAACATGTGTTTGAATTGCAACAAAAAGTTCCATCACATATCTGTAAGAGACATGTTGAGCTGGGACGATTTGGGTGCATTAATAATAAAGTCGGTCGGTGGTAAAAATGCAGTTAAAGTTCTGGAGAAACATGCGAACTTGATTGATATTGGAGAACTAACGATGAAGTTCTACCATACAGCGTTGCTTGTTGCTTTGTACGAAAGGTCGGACGTCACTATATCTAATCAACTAGTACAGGCGTTGTACTCTACGTACGAATACAAAGATTCTAGAAAGGAGGTTAGTAAATAATTTAATTCTTCCTATAAAATATTCTTTACTAATGTAATGAATTACGTAGACTTTTCCCGTAAAATAGATGTGCAAACTTTATAAAAGTCAGTCCTATGGATGTATGACCATTCGTTTCGCATTTAATATCGAGCAATTCCTTGCTTTGGAATGCACGTCAAGAGTTAGATCCGTGGTATTACTATGTGAGTTTATTGTTTATTGGGCGGCTTTAGAAATTCCTACAGCCACACATCTGTCTTCACTAGACTCGCGTGATGAAGGATGACCTAAAACCCTGCCACCATGGTTTTTTAGAGGAGGGCTGGGCCCAGTAGTGTAACTAAGCTAAAATTACTTATGTCTTGCACAACGCATCCGCGAGACAAAAAGGGCGAACTTTAGCGTGCAATAATGATGTGGGCTTATCAAGCTTATAAATTCCATTTGTATTTTGTCAAATTTTGTAATCTAAATTTTATTGTCATTCCAGATTTGTAGTCTTCTTCGTAGTACATCTAATGGACATATCAAAAACACTACATTACCACTTATTGTAGCTGCGAAAACATTTCATTGGGGACTCAAACCAGTACTTGAAGAAACCACAGACCCCAAGGAAGAAAATGAAGACATAGAATCAAATGCAATATATAAAATAAAAGATATATCATTCAAAGATGTCATAGATAATTTGTCTAAAATTTACAATAGCAACACCGATTGTAACCTTTGTGGGTTGCCATTAGAAAATGAGGTTCTTATCAAAGATGCCGGTCTGTGGGTTTTTAAATGTGGCCACATTTTTCATGGGTCCTGTTTGGATTTGAATAGAGTTAAGCTTTGTCCCTCTTGCCCAAAGATAGCATAGTTGTATTATAATATTTATTGTGTTATTGTATTACTTAGTTACATTTGCAGTTTTTTTACATATTGTTTTTTTTTACACATTTTATATTTACTGTCGCGCAACTTATCATATACATTTCTTTCAAAATATGTCTACTATTGTTGAAATAACCATTTTTAAAAATACATATAGATGTATGAGAATTTTTGAAAAAAATTGCTCTACCAATTCAAATTGCGATGTACGTTTTAATATTTTTTGAAGAAACCAGAATGATATATATTTTTAGAAGAACTACTTACCTGAATCACGGAATAATATACTAGAAACCTTATACAGCCATACTTAGAAAACGTATCTAATAAAACCGCTTTTAAGAAATGACTAGGTATGACTTTTTGCGTGCATAAATTACTGACACAGCAGAGAGGGCGCTAGTTAATCAGATCTATAGCAAGCAATTAACGTGTTCTGCGATAGATAGCGTTAAATCGACAATTCAACAATAAATTATTGGTGTTATTACAAAAAAGTTAAACACATGTTGAAAACGCGTTTAAATAAAACTATTTCAAAATCTGGTTTAGTCATACACTTCTTAGACATAGTTTAACGGGTTGGCGCTCGTTTAGTACGCGTTTAACCTAAAAACTTTAACATTTTTGTGTATCGCTGCAGCTTTTTAGTCAAAACAAATATTTATAACCATTTAATTTTTCCCATGGAGCCTTTTTGATATGGAAGATTGAGATTATTATTTATATACCTGTCGTGACACTCAAATAAAATGCACACGAAATAATCAGAGTGATCCTCGAGTTGGGGACTATTGAAATTGAATTGAATTAAATTGTAACTGCCATATTCATTAATATTAAATTGTTCCCATTGTTTTTGAACATATTTAATTCATTTTTTTTTATATATCTATATTTTGAAGGATGACAGCTGACAACTGTGACGATCCGTTTCATGCTGTGTTACGCATATTTTTTAGAAGTAGGTATTTTATATTCCCAACATGATCCTTTGTTGAGTTAAGAGTAGTTTAAATACATAAAAATATTACTTAACTAAAATTACACATTTTTTGATATGTAGAGTTTTTATATGTAATAATAATGAACTCCGATAAGTCGAATATGAATTTGTTAACACGGAAAAGCCCGTTGAGTGAACAAAAATGAAATTGTGTGATTAAAATCGCTTAAAAGCGGTTTTACCTAAACGCTTGCTAAACAGCTGACAGTTTTGTAATAGAGAACATACCTTAAACATCGTTTAAATTTGTAGACACTGTTTAGATTGTAAACGCATGTCTAAGGAGTGTTTAAAGTATTTTTTGTAATAACACCGATATGTTTAAGTTTGCTTAATCTTGCATAAATAAGCGTAAAGTGCCTGGCTTGTAAGTTGAACAAAAAAGCAAGTCGTTTCTCAGAAGCCATCGATAGGAATTTTCTGAATGACCTTTAACATTTGCTTTTCTTCTTTCGTGTCGATGACAAATCATTGTAAAATTAGAACATATTTTGTCAGCTCAGTATGCTGGCACATCAATAGCACGCGTGAAAGCAAACCAATTTGGAAAAACAGCCCATATGTTAGTTTGGGAAACGGTTATGCTGATTCATTTTAATGTTACTACAAAATCGTGAAAAAGACTTGTATGAAAATCAATGAAATTGGGAAATAAAAAGTATTATAATTTAAACTTTGTTATTTTGAGTATTACTTCAAATTTTGTTGCATACAAAATTAATTACTTTTTAAATGTGTTGCTTTTACGTAATATACTTTTTACAAAACAAACTTATTATAAAAATCTTCATCATATCCTAGCATTTTCCCGGACCTATGCCTAGGGCCCAGGGTCTGCTCACTAGTTTAACAAGTATGAGCGATTGCCGTATGACCTTCGCAACCCAAAGGGAAATATCATTCGATGTTTAAACCAGCTGTCGGAATATTAGAAGGCACTGACTTCCTAAAAACGACTGCAATAGATGTTCATGACAGCCGGGACCAACACTTTCACGTGCGTTACTTATTATAAAAATAGATTGTTAATAATAATTATTTTCTATCGAAACAGTATTAAGATGTCTTATTGTCTATGATTCGGTGAGAGTATTTCTTATAAGTATGTCTTGTAATATTATACTTGTGTGTTTTGTTAAATCAACTTATTATACCAATGATACACAATAATTTAGAGCTTTAATTATTTTTGTTTGCGTTTCAATTATGTAAAGATGTGATCTTTTGCATCGCTCTTGGGAGTGTGCGTTATGTGGGGAGTAATCTCTTTTCAGATTTATGATATTGGAGAAATTTTTGAAACCGTAGTTCCAAAAAAAAAATTTTTTTTTAAAGTGATCGTTTGTATCGAATCCTTTGAAACGCGTACAAAAGGCGTGGCAAAAAACTAAATCTAAATTTTGAAGAATTCTGCTAGTCGGTTCTGAAAGATAATCTTTTTACTTGAGATAACTGTCCGACCGAAGCCGATGTCGATGTCGAAATATCATAAATCCTAACTGAGTGAATTCAATTTAATAATAATAATAAATTATTGTTTCTACGGGGATTGCCTCAATTCATAAAGCAGTGTAATCCATTCTAGCTTTCCCGTTTGTTTATAACAATTGATCAATTTGGGCGAAAAACCATCGCAAGTGCAAACTTTCGACCGAAGCCGAAACTTCAGCCGGACACTATCCGAGATATAATAGAAATATTTATCCAAATTGGTATTATGATAATTGATAATCTCAGTACATTAAGTTAACTATGTATTTGTGTGTTGTAGCCTATTTTTATTACATTTGTTATTTTTTTATTGTAAGGTGTTCTTTTGTTATATTAAACATTTTTTGCTCACGGTAATGCTTCTTTTTCTTGTACGAAAAATATGAATCTAGTTCGATATGAAAATGAATGTGGAAAGGGTTCATGAGTTTAGTGGAATTATGCAAAATACTCGTCAAGATTGTACCCGGACTCAACTCGTTTATTCTCGAATTTATTGTTTTTCATAAATTTATTACTTACTTTTTTAATGTTAGGTTTTTATTTAACCTGTATGAACAATAGTGTATAGGGTACCTACTAACATCTAGGAAGCCCAAGCCAACCTCACCTGCAAGTGGTGCACCTGCTGATCAACAGACGAGGCTCTGGCGAACGTAACAGATCCCGGAAAGCGGCAATAGGCTATTACGTGGGCCCAACAATGTAATTGGCGAAGTGTGGGCATATTATATGCCTCTGCCTAACCCCTTCGGGAAAACAGGCGTCAACGTATGTACGTAGTTACGTTACGTATGTATGAACAATAGTATTGTAACAGTTAACAGCAACACATTGGCTAGTAATAACAATACTAATTGTAGTTAAATGGACAATACTGATGGCTGGTAAAACTAGACAGTTTATGTTGGCATCTTACTGCATTAAATTATATCTATTTTGTTGTTATAAAATATAAAAATAAATACTATAATCACAGTAACTCAGGCCTCCTCTCACTAGGAGGGATTTAGGTAATACTCCGCCATGCAGACCAAGTGCTGACCAATCCGATGGAGACCAGCTCCTATAATACAAATAACTATTAATATAACTTCAAAAGAACTGCACCTGATCTATCAGCGCAGACAACAATTAAAGCCAATCCTTTTACTCCAATCTTTATTGTATGGGACATTGGTGTCGATATTAAGAAATTGCAATTTCTGTGAAAACGCTTAAATGCAGCGCCGATTTTAAATAATGAAGAACAAAATGAACACAAAAGTTTGAGATAGTTGATAAGTCATGCTTTGTCAGCACAGATTATTTTTTCTTTAACCACTGGAACACAAATTTTGTAGTCATGTCACAAAATAGAACCAAAACAGCACTAAATATTAAGCACAGTGGGAGCAAAATACAAGCCGGGGTCTCGCCATCCTTACATTTGCTATACCCGCGTCGCTTAGCTAACAATATCGTGAAAGTAAGTTAAATATTACAAGCTTTTAGGCGAGATAAAAGACTGATTTTCGGTACATGAAATTGTATGACAGACTAACGACTTGTGCGGTTGATCTAATAATGTGAAAAAACGTAATTTGGCCAAATTTTGACTTGCGCGGTATTGTTAGCTAAGCTACATATATGTACTAACTTGACTTAACGTTAAGGCCGGGACTGACAGGTAAAAGCTGTTCCCCATTTCCTTTCGAATCTCAAGTGATGACTTAATGTTGGGCAGGTATCTTAATTCAACCGAAAATCCAGGGCATATTTTAGGCGCCTATCCTACGGAACCGCGTTTTATCGCATATTAGAACATTGTATGCAACTATCTCAGTTTATATAACAAAAACTCCCATACGATGTAATCGGCAGTCCAGCGCTTGTCGACAGCTCGGTGCAGTGTAACCTGGTGAGGTTAATAAGGTTTTATTCGTACCTATCATAAATACAGACTCAGCCTCGAAATATCTCATTAGATGCTCATTCAGTATTTTTTATGCACTTTTAGAGGTTCAGCTTGTTATGTTTCTATATGGCACTGACGGTGTCTGTGCAAATGTAACATAGAATTTTAGTCAAACTGATGTGAGCATAAGAAAAATTTACGAATATACAAAAAAGTTTATTTACATTTTTAACAAAAAAAATGTAGTTTGATAGTTTATTTCTTGAGTTATTCAGAACTATTGATAGGTAGGATATCAAAATTTCACCCGAAAAATTACATCAATTTCATGAGTTACGTTTTAGCATCGTAGCTTTTAGTAATCATAGTGCAAGAAGGAATTAATATAATTTGAGGAATTGTAAATTAAACAAACATATTACTTTATATGTATTTTTTAATATACTTTTGGGTTTTGGCACAATTTTTAAATGATGTGTCCTGGTTTACACTAGGTATTAAAACCTAAAACTATCTACTTACAGTTTTGAAAGTCTGCGAATGCTAAATAAGATTTTTTTCTAAGAATGTAGTAGCTACTAACAAAATAATAACAACATTTTTTTTCTTTATTTAAGTACATTTTAATAAGTGATTCTAAGTACACACTTATAAATTATTTATGGCAAATTGTTTCGAAAATAATCGATCTTCAAGCTTAAAATAAATAAAACAGTTTAAAAACTCGATCGAGATCTACAATATAATTATGTAATGAAAACTAGGCATCGAACATTTTTATAACCACAAAACTAACTTTTATTACGAAAATATTGTTTATTTACAGAGGGGGGTTCAACATAAAAATAAATAATTTAACGTCACTGTCTAAATTCCTTACACATTTACTAAGAAATACACGCTACTTAAGACATACATTTTACACGTACACAATAACTAAGTAATTTCGCATACTTAAATACTAACTTCCATGTATTACTGGCATACATCTTATAGCTATGAGAAGAAGGAAAACAAAATGAGAAAAACAAATCTATAATTAGAAAAATAAATAACAAAAACTAAAAAAAATTGGCAATCAACGACTCTATTCCCTTTAATTTTATAAGAACTATTTATACAAGTAGGCTCTATTATTTAATAAGTAGATAAAATTATGCTTGTAACACTACAGCTTAATCCTATAATGTACTATATAAATTGCACGATTTCATAAAGCGATTATTTCTTTATTTCATATGATAATATCTATTACAAGAATAATTATGGCGCGACAAAAAAAGGCGCCAAAAATGTCATACAGTACCAACTTTTGCAATCTTACTGTTGTACCCACATACCTAATTAGATTGATGGGAACATAACTGGGTTCATTATTACTGTCTGAATGATTACCTTTTTTTATTTATGAAATTGACAATATTTCAATTGACTGTTGAAACACTTCGTCCACATGTCAACACTTACGCGGATTTCACGCAGCCTAAGGCCTTCATTAACAAATTGAAGATTTTACGCAATCTGCAAATATATCAAAACTACAATTCGTGATAATTACAATGCAGTCTAACAAGCGAAAATAAATTAACAAAAATATTTTCTTATTGAACTAGGTACTGTAATTTTTATTATATCAACTGGATAAAAACGGCTTGTACATTTAAATCAAACTGAAAAAATGCTAACTTGCATATAAAAAACTAAACTCAAAACATGCCCCTTTTTACACAAGCATTTAACTGACACTGCCACTATTAGCCGAACCTGTCACTGTCATATTTATTGATATGAGAATCTGTTGCCAGATTCCGTTTTGTTGAAAATTTTGAGAAAAAACCACAACAGACAGATAAACTGACAAACCTTGACAAATTCTGACAAAGAATCTATTTGCTTTTATATCTTGATTATGGTACCGCTCATATCTCTTTCATTGTCGTTGTAAAAAATTGACGAATCTAAATGCTACTGTTGATCTTAAAGACAATAAAGTATATTTTATTTTCATTTTATTGTGACCTTGTAGCTTTTAACGTTTTGCAAATGGGCCCCTGATGAGATTTTATTTTTTTATGTACATATTAGTTTTCGTTGACATCGTGATTAACTATTGCCCGATTACAATTAGGTACTTATTACAAACAGATCTAATGCTATGAGTATTTTTTTATTACAATGATTATGCTTTAACAAGATCTCACTGAATATTAACAGGGTGTGTTCAAAACACTAAAAAAAAATTTTCAAGCTTAACGCTTTTATTTTTTGGTTTGATACATATTAATTGCTTACATCTAAAACATCTACATTATTACATCAATTAGTATTAATTCTTGCGATATTTTTTACATGGCCACACTTACGTCATGAGTTACATGATATACAATTACTTATTTAAGCTTAAATAGTCAACTATTAAAAGTTTTATACTTATTTTATTAGCCAAAAGATAAATGTTGCTATTACAACCTATCTACATAGACAAAATGTGCTTATTTACAAAAATAATTTCATGGTTCATACTTTTAGAATAACTACATGAATACCTACTTCCCTACGCTGCTACATAACAGTTTTAATGCTAAAGTGTCGTTTACAAGCATTTTAACGAAAAGATTATTATTGTGTTTCTATTAAGTATTACTGTTAATGTACAACTTCATAAATAAAATTCTATAAAAAGAAAGAAAGCTATTTTCTGCTAAGTAGTACTTTTATCTGATAAAAGATCTTAATTTTACTTAAGTAGTTAATAATTTCCAATAATCATTTATTTGTTAATTTGACTAAGAAGGATTGAAGAAATCTAATTAATTAGATCAGTTTGTGTGCAATTAGTTATATGGGTCTGAAACCCCGTGCGGTTATAATAATTCTTAATGTACTAGTGGAATAATCTCATTTCTTAGATAACGAGAGATCCGATTTAGTCACTGGCAATATAAATGGCTATACTTCTATAAAGTATCCATACGCAATAAAACTTTATCATCTCAGATATAATAGGAACACATTTCATACTAAAATTCTGATCGCTCTTAATTCTTGAGTATGTGTTCTAAGTACTTGTAATTCATAATTATATGATATTACACAATGTTCATATTTTGCTCTCACTTTATCATTTTATTAATTGTTTATAACGTATTAGCGTATATAGTTCATGACGAATGTATTATTACAATTCAGAAATTATGTTTACAAAATCAAACTTCTACCTTTACAAATACATGTTTTTAAATGGCAATTTAGCTCAGTTAACAAAACATAAGTTTTTTTTCTATCGACAATGTTTTACTATTAACTCAATAGTTTTCTGAATTAACGACACATTTCAAACGCCTTACTAATAGTATTTTACAACGATGACTATTCATATATGATATTTTCAGTAGTATTTGTAGAGGAAGAGAACCTGCAAAGATTTCTCCCTTTTCGTAAAAGCAATGTTCCTATAGAAAACATGAGTCGCTAAATACAGTCAGTATAACAACCTGTTTTTCAATATTTTTTGAAGTCGACTATACATACTATCTCTATCAAAGAGAGGACCTTACTTTCAATGACTGACTATCTTTTGTAGTATATATTTATTCTATAGGACACATTTTGACGAAGCTTCTAGAACTCAATAGAACACTTTAATAGATCACTGAAAGAAAGCACAATTTATCTTAATTTGTTTTAATAGAAGCTTTCGTAGTTCACATAGGATGTCAGCAAAATAGCTGACCTACTGGCAAAAAGATATAACAATAGTCCATAAGTCTTCAAGGTTGTCGAGTCAAGACCTAGGTGTTCCAGAGCTTTCTAGAACTTACCAGGGATGGTGGGAAGGGGGCATTGAGAGTTGCGCGGCGTGCGGGTAAGGCCAGCCGCGCGCTGACCCTCAATCATCCTCCCCAGGAGACAGAGGGGGAGAGAACGAGGGATTCATGTAACTGCCACCATTGGGCGGTGGAGAAGAATTCGACGGTCCCGGAGACGGAAGGGTAGGCAGGAATCCCAATTCGCTGCCTCCATCTCGGCACCATAGTTGCCGCATCTCTTGCCTGCGCGAACGCATCAGATTCTTGTATTCTGATATCCGCATTTTCTTGCCGTCTACAATGCAAGTCCTTTTGGGTCTAGGCCGGTACCTGGAATCAGGAATAGAAAGATTTTAATATTTATGTCAAAGTCAAATTAAAAATCATTAATTCAAATTCAAATTTGGCTCAACAGAACTGTTATGAAAGTCAAAATTTAAAAACTAGCGCGCCCATTCACTGCGGGCTGGAGCTTGATCGTAAAAGAACGGGCAAGAAAACCGTCAAGGTTAGTATTTTCTTCCGCCAGGTTATGCCAATTTGACAAGTCTACAAAAATCTGTGTTCTTCAGTCACAAGATTCAAAATAAAAAATAGAATATAACTCGGTTGATTCATTAAATTGTGCTGATAAAATTATGAATTAACTTAAGAAGCACTATCAGTATCTTGATACTTATACTAACTGAATGTAACAAGAAAATTTTGTAGGTTACACAAGAAATCTTAAGATTCAGTATATACGAGAGTGTTTGAGAAAAATTCTACTCACGCATTTAAAACGAAAAGTTTTCTGTCAAAGAGGTTAAAAACCATAGCATACCTATAATCGGGATGCTTTTCCATGTGCTGCTTTGAAAGTCTCGACTGCTCCTCATAGTAGGGTTGCTTCTCAGCATTGGACATAGCTTTCCACCTGGCTCCGAGGATCTTAGAGATGTTGGAGTTGTGCATGTCAGGGCAGGCCTTAAGGATCTTCCTGCGCTCGTCTTTCGCCCAGACCATAAAGGCGTTCATTGGTCGTTTGATGTGCGGCTTGCCTGCCTCGTCGCGTCGAGGTTGGCGCACTAACTTGGCTTTGTCGCTCTCTTCTTGAGGAGATTGGTTCCATGATGATGCTGGAAAGATACAACCAAACGTTAGGTATTGAAATAGAAATATATGTGGTAAATTAAAAGAATCTTGGTGGTCTTTTGAAAGTTTCGTATCTTCGCTTTCATTCGGTAGATGAAGTTATAGCTAATCAAAGTACTGCTACAACACATACTGGATTTATTTTCATAATAAAAATTGGAAATGAGTATGTAACCGATAGTTTTAATTAGATCTAGAATTGGCTTATAGGTTAATATTTAACTATTACCTTTTTTGAAACTAAAAGTAGGCACTAGACATCTGTAACCTGTTAAGAAACCTATTTCCAAATAACGGAAGAACTATTCTTTCATTAACCCGGCTGTCGGCCTACACTTCATAGATTAGTTGGAATTGCGTTTAGCAATTATTTAAATGAAGCCGGAGGATATTAAAATAGTACTATTTTATGGCGTTCCGAGACGCTGATCGGGAGGTCCGCTAAGCCCCATTGTAAATTATCACGATTCTGTCAGTAGTAAAACAATCGTTAAACATAGATTATGACTTCATAATCTCTTACAGAAGAATTTATATCGCACAATCTCGTAACTTACTTATGTAGATAGATAGATTTCCGTCGTAACTTTTGACTTAACGGGATGTCTTCTTTTGAATCTATCAAATTAAGATTGTATCTATCACAAAGTTTTGAAGCAGGTTTTATTAAATTTCTGAAATTGAATCAGCTAGCAATTATCCAAAACTGTATTTTGTTTTGATTGCATTAATTTGAGTCTGTTGTTGATTTAAACACCATTATTAATTTGAGCAAAATACTTAAGAAGGTGCATCAGGACCTCCAACCAAGACCTGAGGAGCCCAAGCCAACCTCACCTGCAGTGATGCACCTGCCGATCAATTGTCGAGGCTCTTGCTAACGTAACAGTTCCCGGTAAACGGCAATAGGCTTACCTATTTACGTGAAACCGACTAGTTATATTAATTGAAGAATTGTGGGCGTATAATATGCCTCTGCCTCCCCCTTCGGGGATACAGGTGTAAATGTATTTAAGTACTTTAAAAGTTAAGTAGTAACTTCGCTACAGTACTTATGTATGTTATTTAAATTATATTATACTCAAAATAATTAAATACAGTAGCTTGGAATAATATCAAGCCAAATTAATTCATTGAAGTATCGTTAAAAGGTCAAATATACATCTATACTAACTGGCACAAAACAAACCAAATAATATGTGGAGATGAAGTGGCCAGGCCCAGTTATCTGTTGTAATAGTGTCTTTATAATAATAAAGTGTAAGTAAATCAAATTTTACTGCCACTCGAAAATAACTGTAGTGACATTATAACGAGTTTACACCAGTCAAATCGCTTGTAACTGTTGCGCAATGCATGTTGATATTCTTAAAAGCACCCCCGCGACTTTTGTAGGGATGTGGCATACCAGAGTATTAACGAACAATTTGGCCAAAAAAAACTGGATGCATATCTACTTACCGCTTTGAGTTGTTGATAAAGAAGAACATTACGGGGCTTATTACAAAACCAGATATAAAGTTAAGCCAGGTTTAAAACTAGTGCTCTCACTGTCTTCACTATATCAAATAAATCTGCCGCGCATTCCTTCAACTATTAAAACGTTATTAGCGCTCTTTTATACAGGTCACTTTCGGAAATTTTGCTCTTTTGTAGTACTGGGAGTGCGTGTTGTTTGTCAATATCATCGTATCCTAGCATTGTCCCGGTTGCCCTAAACTTAAGCATAGGACCCCCCAGGGTCTGCTCACTGGTTTAACCAGATTTGGCAAAATTTCTGTTTTTGCGTGGAGCGACTACCGACTGACCTCCGCAACTCAAAGGGAACCTTCATTAAATGGTTTAACCAACTGTCAGGATGTTATTGACGGCTAATATCCTGATATAAAATGTAAGACGTTTACCTAACACTTGCATTCATTATAAAATCTTTTAAAGTTATTTTCCCCTTAGTAAATCGACTTTACTGATTTTGTAGACATAACACTTGTCAAAATTCAGAATTAATTAACCACAAAAATAACCACATTTGCTGAAACAAGCTAGACTGAGTTATAATTTGTCTATTAATAACTATCAAATTTTTATTAAAAGGTAGAAAATATAATTTAATTATATAAAAAAACTTGTTCATAGAGTGGACAGAATACTATAAAAGTCGAAAGGGAGGCATTTGTCCAACGGAGGACAGAAAGGCGCTGAAGAAGAAGAAGAAGGGAAAAAAATATATTAGAAAAGTTTAGAATAGAATAGAATTGAGTATTTAACTTTTACCGTTTACCAATCAAAAAATCTATTTTTTACGACTGACTGATTAAGTATCTATATTCTTATCTGGTAAATGTATCAAAATGACAAACAATCGGAATTCAATACATATCATGAAAGAATACTTTTAAAAATGCCGTTTGTTAAAAGTTGAAAGCACAATGAACATTAAAAGAAGCGACGTAATTTATCAAAAACAGTTTCATAGATACGTGCGCGATGATTAAACGTCACAACACTAAAATACGGGTACATGTGGGTCACTTTCGTATCCGCTAACATTTCGTTTGACGGATTCGCAACCAAGTGTCCGGACAATTAATAAGGACGGATACATTCACCACTCAAAGATGCGCATTCCTCGAATTAATTTGACACGCTGTTAGATAATTTATAACATCCTATGTCGTGATATGAGGTTTTCTCCGACACAGTACAGTCGCGCACGCTTCTGGTCACAAAATTAACAATAAAATTCCAAAATAATAAATTTATGGGAATAAAGATAATATAAGAGTTAATAAATCATAAATAAACAAATTTGTGACTTTAATTGGTTCTGATTTATTTTTGTCGTGTTTCATTTAATGCGCCACTTCACTACTGTAACCCTTCGTAATATCCGCTTAAGTAATTAATTTTAAATTTATTATAGTCATTAAGAAAAGGAATGTTTTACTCTTAAAATTGTTTCCGATTTCATAGAATAATTTGACAATATTGTGCCTTAAAAATATATAGGAAAGATATTTTGGTTTTGTGTTTTTTGGAAGGTAGTAGGTAGGTAAAAAAATAGTAATCTAAAATTATTTGAAAAAAATTCAACTTCGACTCTTCTGAATTTTCGTTTAAGAAGGTTTAATAACGTAAACTATGATGCTGGCAGTGACTTGCTTGGTAAAGTACCTAAGGATTGGGTAAGTTTAACATATCTCCTTAAGTTACACTAAATGTATCAGTCAGGTTTATAGGTTCCCGGTAAGTGGCAATAGGCTCGCCACAATTGGTGTTTTACGTAGGACCAATTATTAACGTGCAAAATGTGGGGGTATAGTTTGCCTCTGCCTACTTCTTCGAGGAAACTTGAATTGTATGTACCTATTTATGTATCAATCAGAAAAACTCTCTCTCTCTCTCTCCTTACTCTTTATTTCTTTTTGTCGTAAAACATCATACCTGATACCTAATTGTCATCAGTTACCTAATCCGGAAGATCAGGCGAAAATCTTGGACATTTAACCAGTATTTGTGTATTATTATATAATAAATCTGTCACTGTTCGGTCTGTGTGTACTGAGGCGGGACCGAGCGGAAGCTTGTGTCCCCAGCGCCATCTATTATCCAACTCGTGCAGTCCTCTTGTTTTAAAGGAAGCGAAACGACACTCGCAATTTTGTAAGCATTTCGGGATTGGGCGATCGCCAACTATTTAAGTACTTGCTCTTAACTCATCTATGAATATTCAATTTGTATGCCAATTCCTTAAAACAGGATGTGCTTTTGATAAAATCAATGAATTAAACTCTCGATTCATGATTATAAAAGGTATTCTGGTACCTTTTTGTAATAGAAGTCTTTAACACAACTCTTATTTATCTTATGCTATCATGTAATGAAAATCTCTTGACAAAAGAAAATTTTTAATTTGAAACCGAGCCGAGCTAAATGATAATTAGGAAAATATTAATGTAAATATAATAAACAAATTTGTGAAACTAAGAAATCATTTTCTAATTATGTTTACTGTGTGTTTTTAATCTCAATAAAAACAAATATTTTTTTACGACTTGTTGATTAAAATTAATTTAATCTGGTATATGAATTAAATTGACATAGGTCGGAATTCGAAGAATGTCATTAAATACAAACTGCCCCACTTACACTTGTAAGCGAACACAAATATTAACAACACAACACAACACGAGGTAATAAAAATAAATTCAAAAACTCGTATGACGATATTCTCTGTCGCCCGAGATTATATCGTATATAATTAATTCCCTACGTTTATTTGGCCCACATTGTCACATCTCTCAATTTCATGACGATGTTGCCTCAAAGTGAGGGCACCGTGTTGTCTTGTGTCGTTACGTTATAGAGCGCAAAGGGTTTTGTGGAATAAAGTGTTTGAGGTAAATTCAGATGGAATAGCACCGCGACGCAGACGTGCTTTCATTAGGGTTGTACGCTGAGACTTTGCATAGAATATAATGTTTATTTATTTTATACGGAAAAATAAATGCAGTAGGTAATTATACCTTACTTATAAGGAAGGCACAAGAAAATAAATACAATTAATATAATATGGTTCAAACAAATGCTTGGAAAAAAAAGAGTTACAGTTTTGAACCATTTAAATAGCGCAATAGAGTGCTTTAATCCGTAAAATGTAATTTATTTTTTCAATGTAAAATCGTATAAATAGATAAAAACAATAAAATAGAGATCTCTTTGACTTTCTCTTTGATAAGGACCTACTTATCAAAGAGAGAAACACACCTATGTTGCTGATTTTATGAATATATAAAATGATTGCATAACCTTACTGCTTGATCCGAAAAGAAATAGAAAATAAGGTCTGATACATAAAATCATAACTGAAATATTGTTTATTCAAAGATAAACTGATTGATATTATGTGTATTCACAGTAACGAAAGAACACTAAAGTGCAAACAATATCAATATTTTTTTGACAACCCTATCGAAACGGCCCACATTAACAACGTTCGCTGATGTATCACAGTTTTAGTACCTAAAATATTAATTATATTTAGCAATTAAATGCAAAACATCAAAATGTTTGGCGGCGATACGGAACGTCGCTAATTCCAGCGCATCCGAATATAATTCCTATAATATTCGTAATACCTTGTATATTTTAGACTCTGATGTTTTGTAATATTATGTGAATACCACCATGTTACATTATTATTAATTCACCAACATTTGCCACGGATATTTATTAAAAGATGCATTTGAGAACGTCACTAGTTGTTAAACCGTTACACGCTGGCTGATACAAATTACCATTCAAGATTCTGGATGAATGAAAAGTTTAAATTTAAGCTTTGTGACTTGTGGAAATATAGAATAAGCACAAATGTATGATGTGTGTTCGTGTATACTTACAGCATATAAAATCCAGCATTTTCAAAATGAAAATAGTATATAGACTATTTTTTCACTCTGGCAACAAAATTCTGGAATTGATTGCAGGGAGATTGGATGTGGCAGTCAAGACTCATATTAAAGGCGAATTTAAAAAAATCATCAGTAAGTAAAATCTATATTCCTTTGATTATCCTCTTGTTTATAACTTTTCAAGTAAACGTTGTCGAGTACATTTTAGTCTGACTATAGTCAAAGTATTTTTTTAAATTTTAATTTGACTCAAGAAAGCTCTATTGAATGTATACTGATGCGCTTATTCACTGCGGGCAGAACTTCAGTAAAGAAGAATAGGCCAGGAAACTCGTTAAGTTTTGTTTAGTCGTCAATGCAAAAATTACTTAATATAGAACTAAAATTCTTTTAAATTGTGACTCCACCTACTCTGAAAGCGTTCTAGCTTATGTTTGGTTTTCCGCGATCTCTATAAAAGGCATCGACACAGCATATAAGATCAACAAACAGAGATGACAGACGGTACAATATGTTAAAAAATAAATATTCTAAGTAGGTAAATCTATTTCTAAATTAAGAAATTGAAACTCGATTTATAATATTACTTGCTCAATACAAAACGATTGAAACTGTGTCACCTTATAACCGGTTCCAATTGTTTTTTCATCATTCATATAAATGAGTCAGCTTTAATTGGAAGAATCCGAATTAATTACAATATAGTTGCTTTTAGTCACCTTTTTATGGCAACACAACCATTAGAATTTGAAGGAAAACTTGTGGCTATTGATGCGAATGTAAAATTAATATGGATTTTATATCGCAAACATACGGTCGACATTACAGTGTCTAATATCTCGTTAGATAAATTAGCAGATAAAATAAATAGATATACACGCGTGGGAATGTAGATTCATTTCGAACTTTCAAATATTTTATTTTAAGAACAACTATTTTATGGTTTAATAAGTATATCGATCTTTTAACTGTTACCGCAGTAAATAAGATATCACAGGGCCTGACCGTCTTTGGGTAGGTCATAATGTGTGGCATTTAATATCCACGGATAGTCCCGTGCTTCGAAAGACGCGCCATATAACGCCTGTCTAGTCTTTCTTTCTTTCTTTATTTTCTAACAATTACACCAATTATTCAGTTCCAAGATAAGTATCATTCAGAACTTGTGTTATGGATACTAAACAACGGAGAAACATACTTAAATTATTTTTTCAACTGCGTAAATCCGAAATATATAAAATTTGACTTTAAATGACATCTAGTGCAAAATTTTGGGATCTATCGATGAAAAATATCTGTCAAGTCCTATAAATTAATATTTAATTAGTTATGACCGAATTGGAATAACACTTATATTCAATATTAACGATGAAAAATAAGCAGTTTTTGCTTCCTCCTATAAAGTTTGATCAAAAGGACACAAGCAGTTTGAAAATAAGGCTGCCGATAAGATACCCTATTAGGCGACTTTTAATAGTCAATATATTACTTAGTTTGACAGATCCTGTCACAGATAATAAACAATAGTATTTATTTTCCCTAAAAGCAAAATAGGTGGCGCTACCTGACCATATCGCGAAATGAAAAGCTTATCACTCGCATAATAATCATTTTCTTCCGGAATTATATACTGCAGGCTGTCATACATTGGTGTCAATAACCTGAACCAGAACAGCAACATTTTTAGCTAGGCCGCAATGAATATTGTTACTAATTAAAAATACATTACTAGGTTCTAACTTACTATTAACGCCAGTTATAATCATTGTCTTTCGAAATGATATACTTACTGCGGGCAGTCATACATTGATGGCTATAACCTAAGCCAGAACTGCAATGGTGATCGTTACTAATTAAGACTTATCAGGAGTAAACTTACCATTAACGCCAGAGTTGTAGTCATCTTCCTTGGGGAGATTGTACTGCGGGCTCTCATCCATCGGTGGGTATGGCACGAACCGCGGCAGCATCATTTGCTGCTGGGCCGGCGATGGAGACCGTTGTTTGCTGAGGTTCAGCGGCGCGTCGGGGTCTTGTGGTGGAGGAGAGCGAGCGGTCGCCGTGAGTTGGGCAAGTTGGGCTGTTGCTGACCACTGGGACGTTGGGACCACCTGGGAAAAGACAAGGGTTTATTAATTGCAGACCTGAATTAGTATAAACAATAATTTTTAAAATATAATAAAAATAATGACATATAACAAATGTACTTTCAATCAATTGTTTGCTAGTTTCAAGAATTGATGAGACAAATTTACTATGCTGGCACAGTGAAAAACGTAAAATGGGTGCTAGCACATGTACACTGAGTGCACAGTGTAATAATTAAAGTTTAATTTAAACTGGACCATCGTTTGTCATATATGGAAAATCCCACTTGAAATTGCAGTGAGAGTGTCTAAGACAGTTATAACAGCAAGTCTTATAAAAACACAGTACTTTATCTATAATCAAATATCACATTAGTCCAAGACAATTTTGTAACTTTCTGGTAAATTTCAAGAAACTTTTCTACTCGGTGTCTCGAAAAGGGTAGTGAGCACTACAGCATGTGTGTAGGACGCTTTCCAGGCAAGGACCCTACCGCCGAATTCGATGAATTTCAGCTATTTCATCTAGATCAAAATTTTCTAAAGTTCATCAATGCGTTGGGGAATCTGCCGAATGCCATAGATTATTCATGATCTTGGCAGACTACTAAGCGACTAATTAATTAAACGATTGTTATTTGCGTTTCGATGACACAGTTTTACCTAAATATTAATAATTTGTAATGGGATTTTAATGAAAAACACAGAGACTGTCAAATATTTCGTCAATCCTTAAAATTTTGTGTCTAAATGGAGAACGCCATCTTGTATCGAGTTCCATGTGTTCGGCGGTACGACAGAATCAATTCGAAATCGATTATGTCTAATAATCGATTACCAGCAAGTCGGCGGTAGGCCCCAGGTGAAGCGACGATATACGCAATAAGCCTAGAAGCTGTTGGAGGTAAAGAGTTGAAGATCGAGCTAAGTGGAGTGCCATTGGTGAAGTCTATGTCCAGGTAGTTAGATAGATAATCAATTTATTAGCACATGCATACAACACATTTATACAACACAATAAAATTACACAGGACATACAAATAAAATACACATCTTAAATTAAGCAATAATCTTACTGACTAAATAGTATAGGGAAGTGCGCTGCAGCCGTGCAAAATGGTTATGGCTCAGGGAAATTTTACTCTAGCGAGCAAACACTGATTTTCAGCCATAGACCAGACTAAAAGTAAAAAATAAAATAAAAGTTAAGTATGTGGTTAGATTCTCGTTAGATTTATCCGTTTTTCCTAAAAAATGGTAAGGTTTTCCTAAAAGGTAGCCTAAAGGTGATTATGATTATCATTGCAAGCTTACTATAACTCACACAAATGTTATTGTAAGACCGGACCAGACATATTACTTATCACTCAGTTCATACATAATCATACATCACATTTAAAACACGGCTCTCTTATTTCAACGAGTTGAACTGTAAATTTCATGTCAGTCTTTGTAATTTAATCTTTATAAGCTCTTGAAGGGTCGAAGACACTAAATAATACCAAAGAGAACCACATTTTTGAATACAACCTAGGTACTAATAAAAATTCGTAACAAAAAACAATATTACATAAGTCCCTTAGGACTGTCGCCATTAAGTCTTTATATATAAGAATATCTAGGTTTGCTTGGGAGAAGAATAACAGGCAATGCATCGGTTTTACGTACTTTCGGTCTTAGGTTCTGTCACAAAGATATCAGTGGTCTGGTCTCTATATAATATATGCTGCTGCTACCCCGCCAATTCGCGCTTCGCGTACCCTCAACTAAGTTCATAACTAGTAGTGTGATAACCTCCAGGTCAGGAGTATGGCATAATGCTTTCTGGATTTTTTCAAGCCTAAGTGTCTTCATACTTGGCTTTACACTATCAATTGTAAACTGATAAACGTAGGTCATGCACAAAAGTGGTCACTCGTCCATTAAAACGATGCGTACTATATCAAATCACACAATACCGGTCACCCATCCATTTTAACGCTACTTAACTTCAATAATAGTTTCTGATCATCTAGTCTCACGGCGACACGAGAGCTACACTTGATTTTATTTGTAGTATTATAACCGGTTTAAAACTAAAATATTTCCATAATTGTCTATGTTACCGTTTGTTTACAAATCTAATATTTTTATAGTCAAAAACTCGATGACAAATGGGACAAGGTACTGTAGAATATAATTATAATAATGTGTTTTCATATAACAAACACACCGGTTTTAAGTTTGTAATTAGCACAGAAAAACAACTTTCATCTAATGTTAGTATAGAGACTATATATAGACGGAGAGCGATGCGACTACCCAATGCGTTATAAATGTAACAAATCCTAGTAAAACATATAACGTCTCTTCTATGTGCCGTACGTTTAAGACCTTTAATTTCAATAACGTCATGTAACTGTTTAAGAGAGCAATAATTATTATAAAATGTTGAGAGTAGCATTAGCAGTAGCTAATAGCAATAGTGACCTCGGCATATGCTGAGTATAAGCCTTTTCGGTGCTCCATGTGTCTATTAATTTTTATTTTTGTAAACCAATGTATCATGTCACGGAATAAATTATTTTCTTTCATTTCTCTCTATTAAGCGTGAAGTACTCCGCAGTCGAATACTATCCCGAGAAGTTAAGTTATTCACTGAGATCATTTCATTATGCATAGCACAATTCTTTATGATATTTATTATCTAAATAAAGAGTGTAATTGTCAGAACATATAACATATCAGCAGGACGGGAGCCACACCTGTCTCCGCCAATCAGCACTAGGTCCGCGTCGTGACTACTCGTGACCTAAAGCCATCCCGCATTGGTTTGTTAGTAGGATCTTTTAGGATCCCCGTAACTATCATTGCTAGGTACTTTACATAATAACACAACAATCACTTAAAATATTACATTCTATAATTAATTCATACCCAATACAATGCGACAATGTCATTTTATTTCTGTTTTCGCTGGGTAACTTTTCCCGCTCCGCTCATGAATAAAGGCGTGGCTTTACAAAGAAGAGTAGTGATAGTATTTCAAAACACAGTAACTTAGGGATATTAATCATTTCATCTCAATTTACGAGGTGTCTGTTACTTACATTTTAGTTCCATAGTTAAGTATTTAATTAAGTATTAGATTAACTGCATTAACTGTATTTAACTGAGGAAGTTTGGGTTAGCTATTTACATATTTTAAGTTATTTTCTACCATAATTCATTCTTTAACAGTAGCTTTTAAGTAATGGTTCTGTGACTTCTCGCTTAAGATTATTCATTTAATGATTACTATTAAACAGTTAGATCTGTACATTAGTGTTATTAATTGTGTGAATGTCAACTTAAATAAAATAAGACATTAATAATTCTATTTCATTTATATTTTACTAATTTTATGTTATATGGTGCTAGCTGGTTTTGATTTTTTCCCACGCTTAAAAGGGCCCATTTGACCAAGTTTATTTATTCTTATTTTAGTAATAGGCAAACTCTATTTTGCATTAAACTTTTATTTTATTCTTGGTAAATCTGATATTTTGGTTGCTTGCGATTTTTACTTAGACTTTCAGTTCCAAAGATTTCATGGGTCACTGCTAGTTTGTACCAAATTGTTTTTTAACCGTAATTAAAGCCACTTTTTTATTTATAACGATGCTTCAGCGTTCACGTTTCAAAATTATTAGCAATAATAATGAGATGTAATTAACACAGTTCAAAAGTAACGCAACTTTTTCCCACCGATCGATCTTTTAGTGCATCTTCCATTGCGCAATTAGGCCCAAGAAGAAACGCTAGGCCCCATTTCGGACACGCAATATATACCGTAGTTGCTTAACTAACTCACGGTAAAATATTGAGCTCTGATTACTGATTCACGAGTAGAAATTAAGACGCAACATTACAAAGTTTCTCACAATTATAAAACGTTGTGAAAGATAAATAACACGTTTTCGTTGTAATTCTTGTAATTAGTCGAAAGTAGACATGTATTTTTTAGTTTAATAGATATATTAGCGGTGTGATAATAGTTTTACGATGATATATTGACGAACAAAGAGGTCGTGTGGTCGGTTTTGTTGGGTAAGATCGGTCCGGTTGTAGCTAATGATTAGCATAGGCATTGATTTAAGAATTACACCCGCATTAACCCGTTGAAGATCCTTGGTTAATAATCTAATTTCAAATGTTGTAACTCATTAATAGTTTATACTGAGGCATTAATTACATGAATTAACCGGTTTTAACCTACTAGAAACCCTACCTTGAGTATTGTTCGAAATTTAAATTTATATTAACTTTAAATATGAAAGTATTATTGCCTGTCTGTAAGACTTTCTAAGAAATTTAGTTAAAGTAAAAATTTACAATTTAGTAAAGAGCAATAAGAGTTAGACCAAAAGTATTAGGTACAGTCCAACAGATGAAAACCAGCACTTAAAGGAATAAAAAAGTCTATGGACTGTGGTTAAACCACGGAGAGAAATTCACGGACAAAAAATAATACGAAAGTAAAGAGATAGATTATAGAGGTTGACTACAAAAATATAATGTGCAGACATTTAAACTATAATTACATAATTTACATAAAGATGTTGGTTTCGTCGTATATTTTGCTAAGAAAATAATTAATTCTTACGTTAAGTGGTGCCGGGGGTAGCTACAGCCTCATCTACTCCAATAGGAGGACAATATTCAGGGCACTTATAATAACAGTGGAGTCAGCCTTCGATATACGCTCCAGCTGAAGGCCAGGTGTAATCAATTTTAAATAGTATCTCACTTTATGTAGCTCCAATCTCGTTTTCTCCAACGTAGAAAGGAGAATATGCAGAACAGTAAACAATGACAGAACTATGTAATAGCTAAATAAATTGAAGTTGTCTTACGTTAGGTGGTGCCGGCGGTGGCTGCGGTCTCATCTGCTCTAGCAGAGGCAGGAGGCCCAGTGGAGGCCCCGGGTACATCCCATGCTGTCCACGCCTCACCAGCTCCTGTCTCCGGAGCTGTTCCTGTTGCAGTCTCTGTATCTCCAATTCTGCTGTCACATTGCCTATGTTCTGTTGACAAAAGAGAAAATATCGTTAATATTGTAATCCAAACATCCTTTGAATAAGATAAAATAATTATTTGTAGCAATGATTTTGTAAAAATAACTAAAATTTATAATAATAATAAATTTATATCAGATCATAAAAATTGATATAAAATTATTTATGTTGGTAATGCAGATTTTCTAGAGATATAATAAAATTCAAAAGCTAAAGAGTTGTCCTGAGTTTGAATGTTAGTTGAAATTAAGGAATAATACAAAAGAGAAAAGGACAAAAAATTGGACCACACTACCAAAGTACATATATAGGTATATCGAAAATGTTAACCGTTCGGAACATGTTCTGCTGTTGGTGGCGACCACCTAAAAATAAATTAACACAATATAAACTTTTCTGTTAAGAACCTTCCCCAATTTAGTGTGTGAGTATCAAGACATATACTTACACACATTTTAAGTAACTGTACATGAATTATGGTCGAAGAATAACTTATTTTAAACACAAACCGAACGTGCACGATAATGAAGTACCGATTGATACATAATAATTACACGTCAACGTTTCAGCAGAAACAAAGAAGGCAGGCTAACCGGACCGTCCGGACCCCAAATTGCGGCACTTTCGACCATCACTCTTAACCAGGGATCTTTCGTCGCGAAATTTGTACCTCCGTAATATATTGCACACTTAACCCGAGGCGGCGACAAAGAAAATGCTCGTATCCCAGCGCACTTCAACGAGGACGATGAGCACTAAATCTCTGAAGCAATAAAGCAAATACTCCAAAAAAAGGTCCCGATTAATTAATTGCTCCAGCCCGAGACGTGACGAATGCCACAATATACATTTTATCAGCTCTTCATTAGGACAGCATTGAATTGTTAATGGCAGTTCCGAACAAGACGTTATAAGGTGACGAAATCGAAACCGCTCGATGATGCGAGTTTCCGGACGAGCGAGAATCGCAATTGAAGACGAGGACCGCTTTTAAAACTTTCGCAGACGCAGATGACAGACGCATTTAAGTGAATCATGAGCCGCTGAAGATGAAAAAGAAAAAGCACTAATGGAAGACAAAAGCGAACGCATAAATAAACATGACATAATCGAGCTTACGGGAAAAATAAAATAAGCCGTAATAGGTATACCGCAGAACGAGCGCCACCGGTGATCGGACAAGTTTTTCCATCGCCCTGACAAATTGCCGTCATAACCGAACGGATTAAACTTTTTATTAAAAACAACAAACTGAGCATAATGTATGGGCGTAATCGGCAAGGGACAGATGTTCCCGAATAACGTGCGCGATTTATCTAATGTAAAAAGACTTTTATTTAATAGCTTCGCGGAGATATCCTAGCAATTGGCGCTTATATTTTACAGCCGACCGTCATTTTGGCATTTCGAACGCGTTTTGATAGCATTATTAATGTGAAGAGATGATGTAAAAATGTGATTTTTGACGGAGGAGGCCAGCTGCCGTTGGGAATTATTGTCATAAGGTCACAGGTGGGCTCGCGACGCGGAGAGCGTGTGGGTACAGGGATGATTGAGCGTTCCCAATCCCGCGACAATGGAAGGTTTGCCAATTGCAACAGTCGGGCCGCGATCTGACGTCACGTGAAGTCGCACGCGCCGATGTCCGATCAATAAATATGGCGGCCGATATAAATAAACCGGGAACTCATATTTCAGCTGTCACACCATTGGCTCTCTGACCGAGACCTGTTGTTGCGGAGAAAATTACACATGAATGGCCTATAAATCACATTATATAAATCCTCATTAAGCCATTATCAGAAACTGGGGTGATTATGATGAGAACCGGGATTAGAGGCACATCAAAAACAATAAGCCCAATGAATATATTAAGGACAAAGAGATCTGAAACGTCGGCCGGACATACCGTGACATAATTTATAAAGCTGGCGCCTTATATCAAGATAGTGCTATCCAAACTTGTGTTAAGCGACTTTGAGCGTTGGCTGTCGGTGTTAAAATCTAATAACGTGGTTGAAGAGTGGTATAAAAAAGCTTAGATTATATGAGAATAAACGGAAAGGCGGGTAATGAAACAGACGTCACATTGACGTCAGAGATGCAAGATCTTGGATGAAATTATAATATTTAGTGTCACTGGGAGCGCGGCCTCGTTTCCAGATAGATTATTCTAGTCATAGATTTGGGTTTTGAGTAATTTGGAATTATGTATAATGTAAGATACGCCCACTACACTGTAGCGCTAAGCATGCCAATGAGTAGAAAATTGGACAACTGTGGCTTATGATGGAGTGTCGCATAAAACATTATATAATAGCCAGATTTCGTAAACCACAACAGGTGTAATTAGAAATATTCAGTTCATATTTACGACGATATCAAACGTATGGAAACTGGTATATTGTAGGTCATGTTTAAATTCCCGCACAAAGTAATCTGTTTAAGTGATATTTAATATCCCCATGTCGTTCCCAGTTTATCACTATATTTGGTATTCGTTAAGCCAACTAAGAAATCCTATTAGGTGGCTTAAAAATTCTAACAGCTGGATGCTAAACATGCTTCCGCTATCTGCACTAGGTCTGCGTGGTGGTGATCTGAATCTCTCACACCTTGGCTGGTGTGAGAAGATCCGTGCATTTGTATTGTTGTTTATAATGAATTAAATTATCAATGCGGCATTACATTCTATATATTTTTTTATATTATAGATATTAACAAATAACTTAAGCTTTAAAGTATACCTAAACAATGAAAATCACATAAAACATCAAAAACAATTTAATAAAAACACGTTTGCACTTAAACTTCATAATTGATAGTATCAATTTAAACTGCTACTGCAATTTCGAGGGGACGTTATCAATTTGAACTCTACTACAAAGGGAATAAACACATAAAACTTTTTTTCGGCGCATCCCAAGCGTATAGTCAGATACAAAAGTGTTGATAATTTGAATAATGCAGTGCAAAAAGGATTACAATCGGTTTGAGGGCGTCGCAACAGGGTTGCTACAAAGGGCATTACAGTGCAGCGATGACATATCAAAACGAATCGCTAATGCACAACCCTGAGCAGGGAATGTGTAGAGTTGTTTTAATGCAAAAAAAATATTTAAGCAGCATACGTTACAAAATTTAATTTGTATAGAATTGAATCTTCACTTCAGTGACATAATTAAAATGGCATTTTTCCTCAAAAGTGCATTATCAAAGAAAGTAAAAGGATAAGATGATGGTGATATGGGTTGGGTGTTATTTTTATTTTACTATGTTTGCTGATTGTAGAAAGATTCGGGTAATTCATATTTTGTACAACAGATCATTACTTTTACGTGTTCTCTTAGAGAAATTGTGCTGATGTTCTTCATTTTTTTTATTTAATTAATTCGACTGTGTATACATATCCCGGTGTGAGTAAATTTTTAGAAATCACAATTTTTCGAACATTTTAATTGTTACTTTTAAATTTTTAACAAAAAGTCGACTCTACTCCTTGCGCTGTCGAACCAAAACACATTTTAATACCGACAACAGATTGCACAATAATGCTTTGAATTAATTATAAAAGCGCTGAGTTGCAGCACATGACTAGGCTTATTCTGGACTAATCGCACGACCACTCAATACTCAATGCATTTATCGATCGATATCCAATACTGCTATTGGTGGAAGAGTCGCTGATATGGAGATAAAGACTAGATCCATGTAGCTATTCATACATTTATTTAATGTCTTGAAAATTTTAACAGCAGGAAACCACACGACTTTCTTGACCAATCTGCGTATGACCGCGTATGAAATGCGTATAAAAGTGTCCTGTATCGTTCTCTTATCTTGGCTCGTGACAGGAGGCCGTACTCAGTAGTAGGACGTTGAGGGGCTGAGGTAATGACGATTACTTAAGTCATAGCGACCGCGAACCAGTCAACATAGAAGAAGACGGCTATACAACCGACGTTAAGCCGTTGATCTGGTCAAGACGGCAGCTAGATCCAGGCAGCTCAAAACCGTTCAATGTGTAGAACTATTAGAAAGGCCTATGATGACGTCATCAAGTACTTGCAGTTATAATCACGTCTAGAAGAATTGTTTGATGTTAAAAAAAATATTTTAAAGTGGCCAACCATATTTTACAATTAGCAGATATTTTTCCTTAATAATGAAAAACTGCAGTTTTAAAACATGTTTTCGGTTTCGTTACAATTTGTTGAAATTGAAAAATTCTTACAAACTTAGTGTATTATCAAGTTTGACTAATAAGCAATTCGTAAGAACAATCTCATTAGTCCACCTCCAATAAGACTTAAACATGACAAACACATGCATACATACAGCCAATGATTCGCAATTTCCACAGATCATTATCAAACAAGAGTTCGGATTCGCAAAAAAAGGTCTCTAAAGATTGTTGTGATTCGATAAAATATGACGAAGGGATGACTGTCGTTATGCGGCTTGTTGGGATTTTTAATCAATTGTATAAAGGTACTGGTTCTTTTAAAAAGTTATTAAGTACACGAAGAAGTTTCGTCATGTTTATTTTACAGTAACTAATAAAAGAACAGGTTGTCGAAATATAAAAAGTCTTTAAATTTTAACTACTTTCTCATTTACTATTAAAACTTTTTGGAAAATACTTTTAAAAAAATACTACGCGCAGCATTTATATATAGTATCTATTGTATTGTTGCATTATTATCTAAAGTTATAAGGTATACGGTATTTGAGTTATACTCGTATTAGTAAACTTATTGCATCAATATAATCAATATAAGTGAATGTCAATTATGTGAATTTAAATAAATATGTGTTTAGGGCTCCTACCAAGATCAGAAGAGCTCAAGCCAACCTCACCTGCAAGTGGTGCACCTGCTGATCAACCGACGAGGCTCTGGCGAACATAGAAGTTCCCGATAAGCGGCAATAGACTCGCTATCTATTACGTGGGACCAACAATATTATAAGTGGCGAAATGTGGGCTTATAATATGCCTCTGCCTACCTCTTCGAGGATATAGGCGTGATGATAAATATATTACTAAATAGGAAAATAATAAAATGTAAAAAAATATGTCGAATCTAACTAATTTTTAAGCTTTTACTGTGCCCTAACCGGGTCTGTGTTAGAGACTAAATTATTCGAAAGATTTATGTACATAATGGAAACAATAAATATTTTTGATATTTTGAAGTATCGTAGGTAAATAAGCACACATAAACTGAGATAACATTGCTATCCTAAACTATATAAAAATAATACTTTTGATCTATTGAAATAAAGACACGCTGATTGCTGACGGCACATTTTAAAGCCCCCTTGTATTTATCATGGAATCGACACGTGGCTTCCCAATTATTCATAGTTTGGCACTACTGAAGTGTTTCGTGCCACTTTTGAGCGAGTTAGGTTGTTATACACATAATTCTTATATATTTTGTTTGTGTAAGGGGATTGAGTATAGATCAATGTATTGTTGAAAGGCTTTGATGTCATGACCACAAATCACTGTTAAAGTAAAAAAAAAACGGAACATTTTCGGAATTAATATGTAATTATACCGCAAAAAAGGCCCGTGAAATATTATAAAATCTTTTTTTTTTTTTAGATAAACCTAAGGGCACACATATTGACTGACATAAATACTAAAATATTGTAAAATATTAAATACAAAATACGTGAACAAGAAATCTTTTCACGGAAGGAAAAGTAATAAAAAAATATCATCAAAATTAACTCGCATCTTCAACGTTCCAACACTATTATTTCCGCTGGCTAACGGAAAACAAAAATAAACAGAAGAGCAAGCAAGGAATAAAAGAAAACTGAAGTGGGACGAGCTGGGAATAAGAGAAGAGGTAAAAGGCAATATTAGGGACTTCGGAATATATATCGATAACACGGCATGTTTTTATCGATAGCTTCCCTAATTATTTATTAAATCATTTCGCAGACATTTGAGTTATGCATTCCCATAACCGGACCAAAAGTATTAAATAACGGTTATTTTATTTATGGAAATTACCCAGACAATTTTTTTTAATATATAAATATATTTTAAACTCTGTGTCATATATGTTGTCAAATATTTTCTTAACTGTCAATATGTTGTTATTACTACTTATTACATTTTAATAATAAAATGTTTATTGATGTAGGACATCATTCAATTTGTACAATATGCCAAGTTTTAATATTTGCTAAGCCGCATTTCAAAAGTTAATTTACGAGAACAAAATTTACTCACTGAAAACAAATATATTTAGAACGCATAAAATTTCTTATATTACAATTAAATATGATTTAATTTTATATATAAAAATCGATTTAAAGTTTGTATGACAGCAATGCATAGTCAAAATCAATTGTTCAAGTTTGGCTCTATAAAGCTCTTATAGAAATCAACTTGAAAACGAACGCGCTCATACACTGCGGACGGGTGCTTGATCGTAAATGGACGGGCAAGAAAATCGTCAAGGTTAGTTTTATCTCCCTCCAGAAATCCATTATTCATTTAAATTAATTCCAAAGTCGATACTTCAAAATTATTTAATTAACAATTTTTTGACAAGCAATCCATTCGATAGAAATATCGATACTTTAGCCACAAGCCAGCCCTTATTCCTACCTAAAAGACGGATAGGGGATGGGGTGAGGAAGTGGGAAGGGGAATCCCCCGAGATCCAATTCTTTGTTTATCGTCGTGTTATTTTGATACAAAACTTTTTTCTTATTTATTCACGTTTTCATTCGAGCGGCCTGTGGTTCTCAAGTGGGTATGGTAATGTCTTGCTATATAGAATGGAGTTGAATATTTGTATTACTTTATCAAAGCTTTTAATTGATATAGTCTAGTATTTATATCGTTTCACCATCATTATCATCTCAACCATATGACGTCAACTGCTGAACATAGGCCTCGCCATTAGAATTCCACATTAAGCTATCCTGAGTCGCCTGCATAATGTTGAAAATACATTTATGCATACATACATTCACGCCTGTTTCCCCGAAAGGGTAGTCAGAGGCATATTATATATATATAGTTGGTGCCACGTAATAGGTGGCGAGCCTTTTGCCGCTTACCGGGCAATGTTCGACAGTATATTTTTATATGAGGCTATGAGATCCGCCTAACACTTTCGATACTGAACGGGGGCCTCCCTACACGGAGAGAGAAATTATGTCCACCTGGATTGTATACCAAGATTGCTCCCGTCAATTCGTAAGGAGTATGATAGATATCTCTTTATTAGCATTGGTATGTAGGAGAAAACCTGAGTGAGCCCAATATTAGGACATGACGACGGTAGCAATTAACAATGTCGTAAGTAAAATGTAACGACGTATCACTTATGATTTTGTTAAAAGAAACTGCTTTTCACTTACGACATTGTTAATTGCTACCTTCGATTGAATAGGCTGAGATCCCTAAACTATCAAGATGTATTGGACTAAGTACAAGAACAACCATAATTATTACGTTTGCACTAAATCCAGTAACTGGGAGCATTCCTTAAGAACACTCGAGAATAAAACCGCTATCGCCATAAAAATAGATTTCAGATTCACGACGCTGAGTGTTACTGCTTAGCAATTTGCTTTTGAGGGAAAATATCTAGAGTTTGATTTGATATTATAATAGCAACGTCTGAGAAAATATTATAAATAAATAAATAATTTAGGGCGTCTTAAAATATACTTTATTGTCTTTAAGATCGACAAGTTTATTCCGATTCGTCAAATTTTCACAAACAAAATTGAAATAAAATATTATTTTCAACAACAATAAAAAGAGATATGGGCGGTACCATAATTCTGCACCATATCTTCTAGCTCTAAATTGAACAGAACTTAAATTTAAAAATTTATAGAACGTTATCCGTTCTATAAATTTATATATATTGTTATATAGTTTTATATAAAAGGTAAAAATAAAATACAGACAAAAAAATCGCATACATGCAAACAAATATTATCCTATGTAAGAATCGAACCCCCTTCAAGAATAGAATGTAGAAAAAGTCGTCGATGTTAAGTTTAGAGATATGTTTGTGTAGCTCCACTTTTCTTTGGGTATGCGTGGTGTATAATTAACAGAATAATTTATTAAATCAGACATTACCTTCGTCTCTCGTTTCAGCCTACGTCGTGAAGACATCGTTGTTCTGAAGCTGTCTTATATATTACCTGAAGATGCCCTGTGTTAAGGCGAAACACGTGTCGCGTGGAATTGTTTCTCGATATTTCGGGAAATAACAGTTGCGTGGGAATTGAAACAAAAGTATATAAACTATTAATTACCGGAATATCTCTTGTTCTAATCTATTCTTCTAAACTCAAAACAAAACTTTTCATAAACTTATGTTTACGATTTACGATTCGCGTTCCAAAAAAATAGAAACCCTTTAAAAGAATCGAAAATAAAATAAAAAAAGAAGGAAAAATATTACTATTATGATCCATTTCTCTCACATGAAAGCTTTGTCGAGATCAATACACCAAAAACCCTGAAGCCACCAGAGTGCGAAACCACTATGCGAAAGAAAAGATTAATAAAGCTTAGAGCACACCCGCAACACCTGTCCTTTGTCACTAATGGACGGCGCCCCTAATCTACGGCGCAGGGGGTATTAAGAAAAGTCGCATTTTCTCTCACATCGAAAATAAAACTATACAAGCTTTTGTGATTGTGAAAAATTGTAGGTTTTCTAGACAATAATGTTTATTTATTCTTATAGAGTAAGAATGAAATTTTGCATACATACAAATAATTGTCGTATATGAAAATTGAACCACGTCATTTGAAACGTAAGAATGGATGCAACATATGGGCCAAATTAACCGTCATTTCTAATTAGAATAGTATTACATTAAATAGAATAAACCTTTTCAGAAGATTAGAAAATCAGAGCGTTGTTTTATGAATAACATCTTATACTCAACACGATAGAAAATATTAATAAAGCTTAGTACACACCCGCAACACATGTCCTTTGTTACTAATGGACACTGTTCATAATCTACTAAGAGTGGGTATTAGAAAAAAACTCGCTTCTATAAAGTAAAAAAAAAGTTATATTACTTTAAAAGGTTTACGGAAAATAAAAATAAAAAAAAAATTTAGATTGTAATTAATGGCTATGTAATAGTGAAACAATTGCGTATGGACGAATCAACATTGGATGGATTACTATTATCGGTTACTGCCTACCATTGTAATAGGTTGGGGAAAAAGTCTTTTCGTATTTTTGTATGAAAAGTCAAGACATTTTTTTCAAAGTTTATTTACATTTATTTACAATATATATGTACCGTTTTGTTGAATAACTTTCTGCCATTTTGTGGGCAGAGACATTATCCCGTTACTGTAGAAACTTTGGGACTTCTGATCAAAAAAACGGGACAAATAGTTTTGGCAGTCCTCTCTTGAGGTCAACCTTACAGAACCTAAAGAATTCTGCAGAGACCGAAACAGGTGAAAATCTGAAGGCGCAAGGTCAGGGCTATATGGTGGATGCACTAGGACCTCCCAGTCGAACTCTCTTAATTTTTGCTGAGTGGCTAAAGATGTGTGTGGTCTAGCGTTATCGTGATGAAAGACCACACCCTTCCTGTTGATCAATTCCGGCCGTTTTCTCTCGACTGCTTCCTTTAATCTCATCAGTTGCTGGCAGTAAAGATCAGAATCGATGGTTTTGCCGGGCGGTAAAAGCTCATAATAAACAATGCCCTTCCAATCTCACCATACACACAGCATCACCTTATTTCGTGTTAGGCCAGGTTTGGCCACAGTCTGTGAAGCCTGGCCAACTTTCGACCACGACCTTTTTCGCACGTTCTTGTCGTACGTGATCCACTTTTCATCGCCAGTTATCAATCTCTTCAAAAACGGCTCGGTTTCATTACGTCCCAATAATGAATCGCAAATGAGTACACGGTTCATTAAGTTTCTTTGAGTGAGCTCGTGTGGCACCCAAATATCGAGCTTTTTTGTATAACCAGCTTTCTTCAAATGGGTCAAAACTGTTTTGTGGTCAATTCCCAGTTCTTCAGCTACATCGTAACTACTCATATGCCGATCTTGCTCCACTCTTTCAAAAATGGCGTCCATTTTATTCGTAACAGGGCGACCAGAGCGAGGTGCATCTTTAACATCAAAATTTCCGGACTGAAAACGTTTGAACCAAATTTGTGCTACTCTTACTGACACTGCATCAGGTCCATAAACATCACAAAGTTTTTTCACTGCTTGAGTTGCATTTTTGCCTTTTTTATAATAAAATTTTAAAATGTATCGAATTTCTTCATTAGATTCACTCATTTTAACGGAGAGAAAAACAAATGAAAAATAGCGGGAAACAACTTTCTTTTATTTTTTTCTTTTCTTTATAATGGAACCTTTTTAATGTTACCAAAACCAGCCAGACACAAATAGTACAGTCAAAAAAAATTTATAATAAGTTTATACCTACGTTATGCGAAAAGACTTTTCCCCGACCTAATATATGCTTTCTGTCTTATCTGTCGTAGTACTAATATTAAAAACCTACCCTGTTTGACGTAATACGTTGCAAGCTTTTGCAAGTTACGCAAAATAAAATTCGCTTGTCCTTATGTTCTGTGAGGTGAATGACGCTTTCAGAAGGAGAGGAAACTATAGGACTTCTATTGTAGATACACGTAGCTTGAAAGCAAACACTTTTCAATATATAATATGAAAGCTACTATTCTACTCGTCATTGTAAAGACTTGCATCATACAAAAGTGATTTAAAATTGTTTGGGCTTAGAACGGACTTGAATTTATTCTGCCACATGAAAAGGTAAACGCAACACGATGAGAAGTAACCAAGCTTGCAACGTCTTGCATTGGCATCATTTCAGTGGCTGTAAAATTAAAAAGTTAGATCCGGTTCCAGGCGGTTTGAGCTAGATATAATTGGAGGAGACTCAAGCTAACCGGCCGGATGCGGTAACAAGCGGGTATTCTGGGTAAAAGGCAAGTTACCCTTAGGGCTGCCATCTGGAAACCGGGATGAAGATGCGATTCCTTAGAAAATTGTTGCTCGGAAAGATTTTTCCCTCCTAACAATTTTGTTACTTTTGAAGATTCAAGGAGCAATCTGTCTAGGGTTTTCTAGCTTGATTTAAGATTTCACGTTAGTATTTCTGAAAATGTTGGATGGAATTTTCGTGTTTATTTATGTGGTTATGTATATTTTTTTTAAATTGACGTACACTCGAACTGTCTGTAAACCTAAATAGGCTGCATAAAGTAAAATTTATTGGCACCGGCAAATACTTTGATCAATCAAATCCATATCCTAAAAATTAAAAAGTGTTTTTTGTTGTCTACCGCTGCTAAAACTGTACCTTAAAGGGAACATTTTGAGGAAATCTTTTTAAACGATAGGTACATGGAAATGCGATAACCCTGCTGAAGGTGGAAGGTAGGTAGCAAGCCTTCGGTAACGAGGAACCAGTCAACCAGGGGCCCTCGAGACGTCTGCCTTTGTAGAGTTGGCACTTGAGCAAGTGCTGTCAAACGTATAAATGGCGCCACATTTCAAACTGGAGGTATAGTTATCAAAACATTCATTAAAATATCTGTTGTGCTTTTAATAAATCTAGAAATAGTAAGAGAATTAAGCATCCTTTGTGATAAACAGCTTAACCTCTTTCTAAAGCGTAGTTATAAAATTTGTATTAAAAAAATTACTTGTAAATCCCCTGCATTGACTGTAAGTACCAATATTTTGTGCACATGAATAAGAAGAATGTACCACTTCACTATAACCTGACGATGTGACTTGCTCAGCCATTGTCATCTTTATTGCCTAAAGCAGCACAGCGGCAGCGGTCCAAAAAAAACACACAACATCACTTCTATTAGATATCTAGATAAAAATAAAATAAAATTTAGTCTCTAACTATAACACTTTATAATGCCATGATAATTGATAAATTTAGACCATTAATAGATTGATAACATCATTAGGCTTTATATAATTCTAGATTTCTTGGGTTATAGGAAACCTACTAACATCTGAAGAGCCCTTTTTTTTTTTTGATTTACGTCGGTAACAAAATGCATTTACGCACTGTCTCCCGGCCAAAGGGGGAGACCGGGAGGGGGTGTGGGGCTCACTGCGGCAGACGCGACCACCGCAGTCCTACCCACAAGATCTGAGGAGACCAAACCAACCTCACCTGCAAGTGGTGCACCTGCTGAACAACGTACGAGGCTCTGGCGAGCATGAAAGTCCCCGGTAAGCGGCAATAGACTCGCCACCTATTACAAGGGACAAACAATATAATTGGCGAAGTGTGGACGTATAATATATACGTATAATATTTTGACGACCGATATGGCGTGTAGGTCAGTATACCTACACTTTACTCCAAAGGTCGTGGGTTCAATTCCAAAATCTTTGTGTGCATGAACATAAATATTTGTTCTGGTCTGGGTGTTTTCCTATGTATATTAAGTATGTATTTACAAAAAAAAAGTATTTAAGTATGTTTATCCGTTGTTTAGTATCCATATCACAAGTTCTTAATGACACTTATCTTGGAACTAAATAATTGGTGTACGTACACGCCTACGCCTTCGGGAAAACAGGCGTCATATTATGTATGTTTTTTTAAGATTCAGACCTCAAAATAACCACATTTGAGCGAGATTTTAGATAATCGCAAATAGTGCACTCTTAATCAAAAATGTACCCAATTTTTCACAATCAACAGATTTAAAACCAACTCATAAACAGTGCCACTGTATATTTATAAACTTAATGTATACTACATTTTATAATAAACCTACAGTTATAATTTTAGTGTTTAGCGCACTTCAAACAGACCATTTCGTCTTATAATGAAAATACTTTTAAGATTTTGTTTATTGTAATAGTTTTTGTGTAAACACAGAACTCTATTCATAATTTATACTATTCGCATGAGATTTTGGCCGGCGTCGCCTCTTTTACGTTTGTTTATATCATTTGTATTTTGTGTTATTGCGAAAGTATCCCTGTGTGTTTGTCTGTTACAAGAGCTGTTTTTGGCACTTGGATTACGATTAAAAATGTAGATCCCTTGCTGGATGCAATGAAATGGACATAGGAAAGCTTTCATGCAAGAAATCATACTTGGAAGTCGTGGAAATTCATATGTAGAATAAATAAAATCTTATTACTTTAGCAACTGAATCTAGAATAGCTCTCGCTGCAACTTAAATAAGTCTAATTATAATATTAGATACATACTTAAATCTAAGTCAATGAATAAGCTTAAATTTTAGTCTCTGCCAACAGTTCGTCGCGGTTCACAAAAGAACACGTTTTTCATGTATTAAAAGTAGCCTATATCACTAATATTTTTACCTTAAAATTTTATCTAAATCGACACAGAGCGCTTTTATCGCAATAAAAAGATCCGATTGTGATCCTGACTAAGTACTTACGTATACTTATTAAGAAAGATTGGGAACTACGATGAGTTTATTTACGAAAAAGTTTGCATTAAAAACAAAATGAGAAAAAAAAGTGAACATGAGTACTATTTATCAATACAAAGTTTATAACAAAATCGCTATCCTCTGTCTGTCCCTTTATGTGCTCATCTTTAAAACTACGCAACCGGTTTTGATGCGGTTTTCTTAATACTTAGGTCATACTACATTTACGCCTGTTTACTCGAAGAGGTAACCCCACACTCCACTATCCGTATTATGCGGTGTCATACGCCCACACTTCGCCAATTATATTGTTGGTCCCACGTAATAGGTGGCGAGCCTATTGCCCCTTACCGAGATCTGTTACGTTCGCCAGAGCCTCGTCTGTTGATCAGGTGTACCACATGCAAGTGACGTAGGCTAGGGCTTGGATGTTGGTAGGATCCCCATACACTTTATATTTAAATATTTTTTTTAATAGATACAGTAATTCAAGAGGAAGGTTTATATGTTTTATATTTTTTTTATATTTTATATTTTTTCGATATCATGCAACCTGTAGGTACGTGTTCTACGTATTGTTTTATTTCTTTATTATGTTGTGTGATGTTAAAATAAATAATTTTTCATTTAATTTCATTTTTCATATATGTAGGTCGCGGGAGGCCGCTAGTTTTCTAATAAAGGCCGTAATAAAAGGTTACGTAGACAATCAGTCATCTCAACACGATCATCATATTATTTTTAAACAAATATTTTTATGCTTCGTGTCTTTGATGTGATGATGACAGACAGCTGTCAAAATTCAAATAGATCATTGTATCGATCGACGATACAAATGTAAAGTTGGTATTTAATTTACCTACCAATATGTTGAGTAACGTTTAAAACGTAAGTGAAGTTAAAAATGTTACTAAAAAAAATACGATCATTGTATTTCTTATTGAGTTTTTTATGTATTTACGGGATTGATAGTCATGTTAAGTGTGTTTTTACAAGTAACAAGTTCTTAATGATAAATATCTTGGAACTCTAAATAATAGGTGTAATTGTAAGATAATTACTATTCATATATAAGTATAATCTTTGTGGCATAAAAACAAATCGGAAATTCAAATTAACTAACAAAATTATTTAAGGACAGTTTGTAATATTATTGAATTGACATTTTGCCCCTCACAGCTTATGGAAATGCTCAACATAGCCAGAGATAATTGATTACATACATAAAAGGTTTTAGCAATTGTAAAAAGGAATTGTGCCTATAATGAGCATTCAATGTAACTTTAAGTATTCATAAAACTAAACAAAATTTAATAAAACTTCAATTTATATAATGGATAAATAATCTGCTTTTAAAAGTATTATACTTCAATCAACATCATTGGTATTTATAAAGATATTAACCTTTTACAAATTAACAGTTTACTGTCGTTTAAAATAATAATATATTCGTTATTTATAAACCACGGGTGATATATTAAGCTTACATAGCTATTAACAGGAAGAATAAACAGGGTTGATTACTTTATAATCTACATATGAAATATCATGCATAAATAGAACTTAAAAGATTTTTCGCGGGCCTTGAGCGTGGATACCGAATCCAGAAATTCCGTAACCAAAAAACCTAACACCCCTACTCCGACCGGCACAGCGGTGATACTTTTTAGTTTTTCCGTCTATCGAAAAAGTGCAGAACTTTTAATGAGTTTTTGAAATATCACGCTTGTCTCTTTAGTTCAGCAACCCGCATTTAGGTGGCATTTGTTGTATCAGGTGGCAAAAATTTGTTATCTTATCGGTCACCACGCTCAAAGTGTAACTTGAATTAATATCAAAGCAAAAAAAAGCTGCATACCTACATTAAATAAATAAATAATTACAATTGCATAAATTGATAAAAAATGCTATGCAATAGCTTTACCGCGGCAGTCTCCGAGTGCCACACGTCTTTTTTTGCGTTGGTTTGATTAATACTAAAAGGCATATATTATACATTTTAAAAGTTTATTAAAATACTTATAGTTAGTTTGATCAATAATACATAGTTCTGAGATATCAGTTAAGGTCTACACGAAAGACCAGCGCTATAATAGTCCTGGTCGTAGCGTATGCTGGTCGTTATTGGACATATTATTATATATTTTGTGACAATTCTTTGATAAAGGAGTATGTTATATGTGTCTGGCTCCTGCCCGATGTCAATAAGCGTGATAGTACTAATTTCAGCCTTATTAAGTTCACTGCTGAAAGGTGGCCTCCCCAATAGTTTATTAGGGGTTCGCAGTTCAAGCCAGTACGCAGGATGACGCTGCTGCCCATCATCCGGTAGGATTTCTCTTTGTCGACTCTTACGACTCCCCGTGAGATGAGAGGGGGTGGCACTATTCTAGGCCGGTACCATACGGCACTATAAAGTATTTAAATATAAAAACTCGAAATTAAAGTTGAATAAATTTCTTTAAAATATAAATCATTTTTATGTCTACATAAATCTAAATTGGAAAACCTTAAACCAAACATTTTACTTTTAATATCAACTGACTTGTGTAAGTCTCAATCAAGTAACAAACAGTCTGTTCTATATCACATGGAGATATTACTGTTAATAAGTATAACAAGCCTACTTTATTCCAATTGGAGTCGAGTCGTAACAGTAGTCGGATCGATCGCAACGAAATCGTTAACAGATCCATCATTGTGTTTTATCGCCGACTGGCTTCTCTGAGCTGCTTAACTTTATATCATATGGAGACGACATTATAGTATTTTTGAGAACGAAAAATATTTCAAAATGTTATATTTACCCGTATAAGTTGTGACGACGTATATTATGTAAAATCAATAATGCTCTATGTCTTTTAATAACAGCTAAAACTAAGAGTGACTTGCACGAGAGCTCGCGCATTTAAAGTAGCGTTAATCTAAATTTATTTGACAGATTTGTATGAAGCCATAGACAAAGTTGTGATTTCAATTCCATTTAACCTTAAATAAACCGTTGCTGTAAAATTTTGCAAACACAACAAACCTTTGTAGACGATAAAAATAGTTTTTGATGAAATTTTCGTTCAAAAAGTATTTCTTTCTACTAGTTGTACACTGTTACGCTACATTCTATTAGAGAACAAAGATTCTTTATTTTCTAAAACTATATCCACTGCGATCGGACATTGAACAGCTATCACTGTTTGTTATTTTATTAAGTGCTGGTATCTTACTACATTTATTGTACTGTCCGTCAGTACATCACAAAGAGTATGTTTATTTAAGAAGGCAAGTGTATGCGTGTACATTTTAACCGAACTATTCTTGTTACTAGCTGTTTTGTTGTTTGTATTGAACGCCTTATGGTGTAGTGGTTTCAGAATTTGACTATTTCGTGATACTGAAAAGATATAGAAGAAAGGACATAGAAATTACAAAATCTTCTTTAAATTTTATCTACAATGTTTAAATTTTTAAACTATTATTTCATATATTTTATTGCATTTTCAGAAACAAAACCAATAGAGTAGTATTTATATATATATAGAGAGTAGTAACCTTAAATGAAAGCTTTGGCAAAGCTTTTCTTTGTCACACGACCTGACTTAAGATTATTTACTTTTATTATGTTTTTCGATAGTTTTCACGGTTTGCATAATGGTTTCGTGAATTTACATTTTGACCAGTATAAGTATGCAATTTATGGTACACTAATATTAATAGTACCTATACGCAGAAAACATAGGTTTCTTGCGACGTTCTATGGCTATCTGCTTGTTAAATTATTTAACAATCAACGGTTAAGAATGTGCATAAATGGCACAAGTTAAGTTGGTCACGTTTCTTATCTAATAAAAAAGAAATGATTGAAGTAAAGTTAGAAAATGTACATTACAGTACGAAAAAGTTTACGGTAAAAGGAGGTTAGTCTCGTGTTTTTTGAACTTTTTGGTGTTATAAGAACAGTTACCTCCTTTTATTACAAGAAAAAAAAACAATGTAGGCAGACACCGATGTTTTATGCAAACCGCAGAACCATTATCGCACCGACGAAGTTCCAAATTTAAAACTCAATAAAGTTTCAGATTTGTCGGCCATCTTTGAAAACACGATATAGGCGCGTAATGGCGGTTGTCATTTTAAAAATCCCCTTTCTTCCGTTCGCGCCGATTTTAATAACAACATCTTCGTTTTCTTTATTAGTTATTTTGAAATCTCTTTTAAGTTGAAGTAAGTTTATTGCTAGTCAGATCAGGAATTTCAATCTCACATCCTGAGTTCGTCTGCTTTGATGTGCCGAGCGGTGTCTGATATACTGAATGGAGCCTAACTTTTATTGCGCTTAGGTGCGAATTTGTATTGACAGTTGGCTTACATCTTTTCAATGGCAATTCCTGACGTACTTCCATTGCATTGAAGATAAGAACTACTTATTTCTATTGTATGTAATGTTTATTCTTTAACAGTGTGGCCAGGAGATTATATTGGAGTTTATTAATAAAATTGTAAATTTATTGCTTCGCGCCCGAAATTATTAACCTTTTTAGATCTGGGGTAGACAAAAAAACAATTTATCAAGTAAAGCGAGTCAGAATCAAACTCAAAATCATTTATTCAAGTTTGGCTCAAGAGGGCTCTTATAAAAATATGAAAAAAAAATAACGCGCCCATTCACTGCGGGCTTGATTGGCTTGACGAGCAAGAAAATGAGATCGTAATAACTTGGTTTATAGTCTTTAATAACAAATGCTTGTATTAAAACTATGGAAATCGAGATAGGCGTTTATTTAAGGTTGGTGTCAATCTCGGATCGCGGATTGGTTATTTATTTCGGTCGTCAGGCGCCACTTTGCGAAAATTCATTGCAAGCAATTAAAGGTACTTACACTCTGTCGATTGCCTCGCAACTGTAATCTCGTTACAACGTTTGTCGTGTCGACGTCGATATTCTGAGGTTATCTAGTAACTATTCTTTCCTGAATATGGTATGGATGGATAAAATTACTCCTACTTTAAACTTCTAGGTATAGGTATAGTTACTCGCAAACAATTATTTATTAGTTAAATCTATTTTTTGAAACCGAATCCACTCCTTAATTCATTTAAACATCGAGTCAATACCTAGTCTAATCATGGGTTTGACATAAATATACTTTTATTGTATTTGACCACGTATTCTGCTTCTGTATACGGGAGACGTATTGTGTTTGGTCACTGGTTCGGGATTCGAGATTTATCTACGCCCGTTTTGCGAATATTCTGTATATTTACAAAGGGTACCATCAGCAGAAAAAAATATTTATTTATTCATATTATATTTATAAGCGCTTGTAAGTTAGATAATAGCGAGATAAATGACATTTTTATTGACTCTTTTACAGGCAGACTAATAGCAATGATTATAGAATAGACAAAGTCCCATTGACCTCTGCTCTCGATATAAGCACGAATCATTTTGGTTTACTCATTTGACTACCGATTATATTAGGCAGACGATTCAAACTATAAAGTGTGAGCGTTCTGTATCTGGATAGAAGCGTGGTGCTGTTTGTTATCCATGTGCTTCTGACCTTCACGACTTGCAAAAGTGCTGTGATGGAAACAAGACCAGCTTAGAGAAACAGGTAAAAGTTGGGAATACATCAGATAGAAGAAAGTTCCATTGTTGGGTGTTCTGACCTAGCATCGATTTACCTACACTTTTGATTTAGGTGTTGATTGTGTTCGTAGTATGGGAGTGAATTCTGAGAGTAACTGGAATTTACAAATAATAAATATCTTAAAAATACTTTTGAACACCATTAAGAAGACCTATCAGGGTGCATAGTTAAAATTTTATTTAGTACTCATAGCATAAGCTCAGCTTGGTATGAGACTAGAAACGAACGCTTGATGTTCAAGATTGATTCCGTAATAATGTGAATTTAATGAGAAAATTGCTACCTATCAGTTTTTTTTGCTAACGATACTGCTTTGCGTGAAGCAATATTGACAAGTGGCCGTTCACCGTTCAGCTCGCGGGCGGGTGGTCGGGAGGATCGCTCACAGACCGAACTGTCGATGGAAACATCTCTTGTTTACATTATATACGAATAAAGCCATGCGTTACAGTTGAAATTCAATATAAAACTACCTACAAGTTTATAAAAATTTCATATTTCATCTATAGGTACTTCTTTTTACTAAATCCTTACAATGTTTAATGTTTAGTCTTGACAAATATTTGTTGACTAGGTCAAGATATCATCAAATCATCGCACTATTGTGCACGGAAACGAGGTGAGAGGATCAGTAGGATTGTATTGGCGAAGGCGGCTGTGTGACGTCCTGCTACAAGAATTTTCAAAGCTGCCCAATAACTATCTACAAGAAATAAGTATGCAAGAGAACATTTCAAGAAAGTCGTCAACCTTTCACTAAGTAGATATAATATTATGTCTATGTCAATAAATTTTGTTTGTACCTAAACCCAAACATTCAGAGTTCCATCAAATCACATTATGAGGGGACCATTCAATACGTTATAAAGAAACGCCACGAACAGAAAGAAAATGTTATATTCAAAGACAAATAAGTCATTATCAGAACATCAAAGAGGTTTATTACCGATCTTCATAATGGGAAGCGAAGAAAAATTGCAAGAGAGAAAAAAAATATATCCAAATTAATTTCCTCCGAACGATCCCTACAAAGAGGCCCTCCTATCTCTTTGATAGACTTTTTTTGCACAATAATTTATGCAAGTGGTCAGCAAATGCCCAACCGTGGGGTAATTTTTAATCTCTAAATGATACTCGACATTAATTTGTATAAAGTTTCTCGAGGGTTTCGATAAAATTTGAATTAATTACTTATTTTGAGAGGGGCAGAGGTATTTTTGAATAGTACTGTTTTGAGAATTTGCTTTTCCGCGTATTGTTGCAGTATTCTTGTTTATTATAAACTGGTAAGAAAAATCAAAACGGTTATATTTGTGGTGCTCTTGCGGATGGACACGATTTTTGAAGTAACGACATTTGGAAAGCACGCCAAGCCGCTGGTGTTATTTGTCATCGCAGTGTTTAGCAATAGTAATGCCAAGTTAGATTAGGCGGCTTAAGAATTCTAGAAAAAAGAAGCCACGCACTTTTTCAAGTTAATCTGTACAGGTTGCATGCATAATTTGTATTTAAGAAGATAACTTCAATCTACTTCTAGACCGAAATAAAAACGGCTTCGGCAAATTTTTACCAACACAAACAAGTAACATAAAGGAAAAACAAACAGTCAATCAAACATCTAAATTCGTATGAGATGAAAATATTGTTAGTAAAGAACAAATCAATAATGTTTCAGAAAATCACATACATTACGAAATGGTGCGTTTGACGTAAAACAAACAGTGTTCCCTCTCCTAATTTGCAAAAGCCGCTTATCGGCACAATCAACGCCAAAAATCCGAAAGCCTTTGATTTCTGAACGATTATGTACCGAACGCTAATAATTCCGCCATTTTATTTAGAGCCGGTATTTTCCCCCGCTTTGCATCGTGTCAAGACCGAAAAGTATGAATGTGTCGGCAGGCTACGGGTCTATTTTATTTAGATGTCTTTAAATTCAAAACAAGCACAGAAATGTAAACAGACAATCAGTAACATTATTTTAAAAGATGGAATTCGAATTGAAGTACGCGAGGGAATTATTTGGCGAACGCTTTGATTTTACGGTTTAATGTAGGGGCTGTTTTGTACATATTACCTTCTTCTTCATTTTAAATCAGACAGACATAGAAACGTTTTATCAGAAGACAAGACGAAGGAGATCGGCGGACGATGAAGTTGATAAATAAAAAAATAATTATAATATGGATATATAAAAAAACAGAATTCAGACGATTTACAAAAAATGGTTTATCACCATATCAGCCATATAAAGTTAACTGCTGAACATAGGAGGCAACTCCCCAATAGAATTAATTCTATGCCCATAATCAACACGCTTGGTTTGGTAATCGCTGTACAAGGCAATACGCAAGTAGTGAGGTTCTCTACGTAACCCTGCTGAGGGTCACAGCGCAGAGTTGGGGCGTAAGCCCACTGGCCGCAGTTTCCAACGACTACGCCTTACGGGCGCGGTGTTGGAGAGGCTGTTCAGCAAGTAGAGTCAATCCGGGGTGTCAAGTCCGGTGTGCGATCAAGCCCTGGGGAGATTGGCAAGCGATAGGGTGTCAGTCCAGGTAGGTGTTCCGGTCAAGTCCTAGGTCTCCTGAGGGATGAGGCTGCGGGCAACGCAGATAGACGCTGCTGCTTATCATGCGGTAGGATCTCCCTTCGTCGACTCTTACGACTCCCCGAAAGATGTGTGCGGATGGCGGGTGTACTATTCTAGATAACACACGGATTTTTATAGACGACCGATATGGCGTGGTAGCGTGAATACCCCCTCTCCGCTCCTAAGGTCGTGGGTTCCATTCCCACGCAGGACAAATCTTTGTATGCGTGAACATGAATATTTGTTCTGGTCTAGGTATTTTCATGTATATTAAGTATGTAAAAAAAACATTTATGTATGTTTATCAGTTATTTAGTATCCATAACACAAGTTCTTAATGATACTTATCTTGGAACTAAATAATTGGTGTAATTGTCAGAAAATATTTATTTAATTTATAAAAAAAAACTATTGCCTTTCAATTACTAGACTATAAAGAAAGAAAAATCTACTTTGTTTTAAAATTAGAAGAAAACAAATATGTAAATAAAATGTCAACGTCAAAGAGAGTAGGTATTGAAGTAAATATCTACCTTGCTAATGAATAAACGAAATTTGGAACGGACAAACAAGACAATATACAGATCGTCTCCACCCTTGGGGTATTACGCAAAAGGTGTTTTACACTTTGCGCTTCGGAGACTGCGCAAATGAAAGAATTTCGCCAAACAGAATGATTTCGTGATGTAACTCCTTGTTTGTTTTCAAAGTATCGATTATTTTCTTGCAGGCTATTCGTTATGAATGACTTCAAACATGAATATTGTTAATGTTAAATTATATTGCATTGTAAAGTGTCACAGACAAACTAAATTTGTAATTAAATTACCTAACCAATTGATAATTTAAAAGACGAGACGAAGATGTGAGTTTGATGCCTATTCTTCTCACAGATCTAAGCTTCGTGATTTCAGTGTAATCATATTTTAATTGATATATATTTTCTGGAATTTTATCAATTTGGTTTTAAAAAAGTATAGTGAGAATAATATCAATGGCTTAATGATTTTAAATGAAATATGAATGTTTATGTAATACTGTGTCGAAGTAATGCTATAATTAGGATATATCTAACATAATATTGCTTATAGTATTACTTATTCAACCTACATATTTAAATATATCTTATCTGAGATATGTGGACTTTTATGTGACATAAAAAGACGATAAATTACGTATAATACTCTGCGAAGTGGCTGACAAAATCAGTGAGACACGAAACAATAAAATTTAATTGTTCACAAGCAAAATTTATTCCAAAAGTTAAAAAATCTTTATTTCCCGACGAAGCGTGGACATCACTAGTAAACATAATCTGTTTTGTTAATTCAGAACGTCCCGCTCGCCGGTGTTTTTCATCCGACCCGGAAGCCCGGAAGGAATGGATCCGTTTTGTTTGCCTTGCTTCAAAATCATTTACGACCGTTTGTTTCAAAAGTGTAATTCGATTTTTAAAGCATTTGGTGCATGACAGTTATTTGTTTTCTAGTATCGTTTTTTTTAATTAGGATGCTTATTGATTTCTTTGTAAGGAGTTTCGTTTTGACTTTATTTTTTTTTATAAATAAAAACAAACTTACTATGTATCCTACGGTAAACGTGATTGTGTATTTTGAGCGATGTAAGTCTTAAAATGTCTATTAAAAATAAATAAATATCTCTGTCACTGCATTTAAGGTTGTCTGAAAAATATTTGTATTTGAAACTAAGCCCACCTTTGCACTAACTACAATGTAGGACATATATATATATATATATATATAAATAACAATTTGCTAAATTTCCGAAACTGACATTAAAGTAATCAGTTTCCCCGCTTAATCACTATTGATGCCCCAGGCTTTGGAAAGCAAACATGCCGCTGTAGACGGAGACAAAACATCCCATGTGGAGTTCTAACCACACCCGATACCATCTTACCCTAAGTTCACTCAAGTATAACAGAGATCCGTCTTCTATAAACTCAGAGGAGTCGGTACACTGGCTAATTAACTACCTACAAAGTCCCGGGTATTATGATTCGACGGTTATGTATCGAGGGACCTCTATTTGAATAAGCACAAATTGTCAAAGAGATTTTATCTGGTTAAACAAAGATGCTCCTTCTGTTAGCTTTTGCCCCTAGAAAGGGGGTCCTATTTAATAGGATCGGCTAATACGGTTGATGGCTCAATGTTCTATCCCTTTTTTACGCAGCCGGATGATAAGGACAAAAGAGGTGAGGTGATTATGAAATGCGGCGGGATTATGACAGAGGTTACTCCCCGCAATATTATAAGGATTTTCTTGTTGTCGTTTTGGGAATTATAGATGTGATGATAACAGTTGAATGGTGTACGAATTTGTTACGGTGGCTAGTTAGTGCATTATCTAGATGTTTTGTCACGATCATTAGCAATGAAATGGATAGATTTGAGTAGACGCGAAGAGGGTCAGCTGTAAGTATGTTACTTTTTTACAACGAAAAAGATTATAGATTGTTTTGAATAATGTAATCACTTTTTAGCGCTCTTGTAGAGATAATTTAATTAAGTGCGCTTAAAACTTTGATTTTATGTTACATACATACAAAGAATCACGCCTGTTTTGACGGCAGAGGCATATTAGGTATACCTACGCCCACATTTCGCCTATTGCCGCTTACCTGGAACTTCAACGTTCGCCAGAGCCTCGTCCGTTGATCAGCATATGCACCACTTGCAGGTGAGGTTGGCTTGGGCTCCAAAAATGTTGATTGGATCTCTATAAACCTTTTTATTTTAATTTTATTCATTCACGGCATTACATTTTTTTAGTTACAAGAGATGTTTTGCGATTGGCATCATATTCTGAACGAATTTTAAATTAACAGTGAAAGAAGTATTGTTAATTGAAAATGTATTTCGGACACCGTAAATTTGATGAGTAGATATTTAAGTACTTACTGAGTACCTACACTTTTTACAAATCACCCTTATTCACAATGAGCGATCCCCGAACACAGCAAACAAGCCCAACAATCATCAATCCCAATTAAATCGGACCCCCACGTGAGAAAAATCAAACAGAACCACAAGCGACCCTCACTTTTTAAACCTTGCGTCATCACGTCAAGATACCGCCATTTTTGCGTCATTAGCGTCGAACGCTGCGTCATGTTGCCACGATTTGTCTGCGGCTATCTCATTTCTTTTTCCGTTTTCATAGCGATATCGCACACGCACACAATATGCGTTTTCCAAACGCCCCCTATGATGTCAAAGAAACTTAGCAGATAAGAGCTGAAAAGTTTGTTAATTTTTGTCGAAATAAATTTTGTCATGATCGCGATTTCAGTGTATGACTGGGCGAATGTGTTTGATAAATTATTTTAGGTTTACGATGATTTTCTGATATGTAATTAGGGTATATTTTTTTTTAAAGTCTGCAAAATAAGGGAATTGGATCTTGTCTATTCAGTGTCAATGTGGGCTAAGTAGCTACCACTTATCAATAAACACGCACCCTTTAAATTGAATAGTTTGAGCAAGTTTTCGGCCCACCTCAAATGGGATATACTTATGGATATAAGATTATGTAGCGATAGCTTGATACTAATCGCTATAGTCAAATTACCATTTAAAATTAATAGTAACTGTTACTAACACTTTTGGTACATATTTAGCGCAATTTTACTTTAACGAAGAGCGTACCTTCATAAACCATTATTTTCTTTGCAAAAACTTGTCGTAACACAGAATTACGGGGCAAAACTCAAGACTCTTGTGATTAAGCTATCTTGGTTAAAATGGCCGAATGCCATGGCTGTAAAAGTTAGAATTTAAAAAAGGAACGCCACGTACCACAATTGAGAAACAAAAGAGCGCGCGCGCCACGCGTTGTTGACTCCACGGGCGGCAGGCGGGCAAAGGCAAAGGGCGCTGTCAGCCAGTCGGAAGCTATTGCAGGCAGAGCCAATGTACAACAGTAAGTTCTAATAGCAAAAGTGACTCTAGAACTGTCAGTTTGTAACTTTAAACCAAGTGTCATATCAACTCCAACGACTTAACGTGCTTTCCGAGGTACGGAGCAAGCGATAATATAGCCTAACGTTAGCATTTTAAGAATTATTTCATTTAAGTGTCTCACAATTTGCCGTAGATAGTTTTGCTAGCTCTTTTTACATATTTTTTACTTTGTGTGTACCTGCAATGCTTACATCTAAATAACAACAAACGTGTATACATTTTATTTGTGATTAAACTTTGAAATATCATAATATTGTTTTTATATCAGAACCTTCATTGCAAGAGCGTCATCATCAAATGTAAACTAGCCGCATCATATTTGCTACGCTTAAAGCGCTTGAGTCGCTGCAGGGAAGCTGTATTGCCGTTGTTCCAAAAGAGCACTTGTGCGCTAATTGTTTGCGGAAAAGGGTTCGTTGAGTATTGTTTTCGATGACTTTTTATGGTCGGCATAAATATATATTTTTGGTGTAAAAATATATTTATTTATCTGATATTTTTTGCCGCATAAAATAATCTTGATTATTATATCTAATTAACTGATTATGATATACCTAGTTATGAGATACAATACTAGAATAGTAGATAATACATACGCCTGTTTCCCGAAGGAGTAGGCGGCATATAATACGCCCCCAATTTGCCAGTATATTATTGCTCCTATGTATTACTTCGCGAGCCTAATGCCGCTTACCGTGAACTTTTATGTTCGCCAAAGCCTCGTCCGTTGATCGGCAGGTTCACCACTTGCAAGTGAGGTTGGCTTGAACTCCTCAAGTATCCTTGGTATCCTTGGATCCCTATACATCTATCTACCTATATAGGTAGATAATACATTATGTATAGTAGAAGTCTACAGTGCTTATTGGCGTGCTGTACGTATAAGAGGATCATAATTAGAAGATCCATATATTTTTTAGTGAATAATTTTTGTTTGTAATTTGATAGCCATACTTGTGTTGGTAAAGATCTGGTAAAGATCGCGGGATCACAATGTAAGCAGACCGCATACAGTAGGTCACGCTGAAAATTTATGGAGGCCTAATTTCAACAGTGGTCTTTCTTGAGCTGATGATGATGATAATGATGATTTAAATAATAAATAAATAAATATTCTCTTACAATCACACCAATTCTTTAGTTTCAAGATAAGTATCACTAAGAACATACTAAAGAACGAATAAACATACTTAATTTTTTTATTTTTTTATAAATACATACTTATTATACATAGGAAAACACCCAGACCAGAACAAATATTCATGTTCATGCACACAAAGATTTGTCCTGTGTGAGAATCGAACCCACGACCTCTGGAGTGAAGTGCAGGTATACTGACCTCCACGCCAAATCGGTCGTCGAAATTTGATTTGTGTAACCAGAATTTAAAAACTTATTATTTTTATCATCTTATTTATAGGAATTAAGTTAAAAGCGATAAGGGTACTAAATGCTAGGAGGGCCGCATTTCAATACAAGTTATCAAAATATTTTATAAATAAGGAGGTATCCTTCGTACACTTTATTGTATTTTATTTGGTGTGTAAACTGTACTACTTGTATTGAATAAACATTTTTTTTTCTTTCTTTCTTTCTACATGTCATACTAGGTTTACAAATTCAATTCCAGTTCAAATGGCCTACCGTTAACAATTTAGCGTGTATCTGAAATGACAAAGAGAATTATTAAGCAGCATTAATAATTCAATATCATATAAATACATGACTTCCGTAAATTTTCGCTGCATAGACCTGTTGTTAGCGCTTTTTCTGCTGACGCCCCGGACATTTTGTACTTTTGGCGGCGACGGCAGCGGCGGCAATTTTTCTCTAATTAAAACTATCCCGATTGTCTGTATGTACGTTTGTGGCGTGTGCCCTTTGGAGACCACTCGTCGTCAAGTGCCTGTTTGGGGTACTAATGGTTTGAAGTCATGTTTGTTTATTGAAGTTCAGTTTAATTAGAATATCTAGCTATTCTGTGTCTTATTTTATTACTTTTTTTATACTAGTGTATTCGATTTTAGGCGCTCGTTTTTTTGCTGACGTTCATATAAAGTTTTAAAAAAAAAATGAACCAATTTGGACTTGATAAAACTACAATGGACCGTATGTACTCATGAAAAAGATGAAACATCCTTTATTAATAATAAACATTAATATGCTTATCCAAAACTTATCCGAATGAAAAAAAGCCACTTTTTTTAATTTACCTTGAAGCGAATCAACCGTTTTGACAAAATTATAATTCTGTAAATATTACATTAAAGGAGTCAGAAGTAGAACTGTATATTAAACTGAACTTCAGAATTGAATAGTCCAATAAATCGCGGTGTCAATCAGTAAAAAGTATTAATTTTTTTTATGTAAGTATATATAATCGCACAAACAAGCAAACAACAAAAATATGTATAATATAACCAGTATAAATGTATTCGAGTTAGAATTCCAATACAGTAGCAATCTTCAAACATTTTTACGTGTTTCCTCATAAGAACATCTTAAAATAAAGTGACAACAAACATTTGACATAACAGAACATAAATTTCACTAAAAACCTTACCATAATGCTATTTAATTTTCATTTTGATTACCGGACCTCTGCGCTCAAGAACGAGAGATCAAATATCTTCGCTCATTATTTAAAAAACAAAACGCAACAGTAATGTTTTCTAAGCATTCCCAAATCGTTATATCTAAACGCATTTATAAAACTGTGTACAGGAATATAAACCTTAAGGTTTTGTGGAGTAGATGTTATTTTAATAAAGTGTAAATGTAAAAGAGTGAGCGAGATAAACAAAACAGTAATTAACAATGTCAGGTTTTAAAATTTTCAACTTTTCTCACCTTTTGTACGTAACATATTTCTCGGAATTATCATCATACTAATGTCCACTCGAATACTAGCTCGTAATTCGTTAAACTTATGGGAAGCCGGTAAAAACCGGTATTAAGAGTAGGTACCAACAAAAATGCTTCATATTGTTCTTTTTATTAAATAAACTCGAGGAATTTGTTATCATCACACCAATCAAGACCACTAATTAACGTTGCCTGAGCTACTACTTATATGAAACTTGATCATATTTTTATAATTAACATCATATCTTTATCTCCAAGATGACAAATAGGACGAGAAAAATATGACAAGAATTTCGATAGTACATTAAGATTCCTTCTACATTCCAATTAGATTTAATGTACCAGAAAACTAATCGTTTTGCTAAAGCGTTCGCATCTTTTACATTTTAATTAAAGGATGAAAGTAACCTGCATGATAAATGAACCAAAGACAACCGTGCATTGTTCCGCCAATGAAAGAGCTTTTGTCTATGGTGGCGAGACAAAACATTCTCGTTGTCTATTCTTCAGTCGGCGGCCATTCTTTTGTTGACTGCGGAGGTGTATTGTGGTCCACGTCTGTGCGGCGCAATCATTAAATCTCAAAAAAAACACACGCAAATATTTGCGAACTTCTCACGCTTTAAAAAGCCCATTGCATAATTTGTGGCATTTTGGTTCGTTGACTTTGCTTTTAATTCTACATTAAAAAAGAAAAAAACTAGCTGCTATATACCGTTACTTTTCTGCGCTACGTATTTCATATTACAAAAATCTAGCATAGCAATAAAGTTTTGTAATATTTTATGACGCTATATCAATTCATAGATAATATTTTACTAACTCACTAATGTTAACAGTCACGGAAAATCTATATAAGAGTTTTTGGAACATAATTAATAACGAATAAACTAATTAATATGTTTCATCGCGTTATTTTGCTTTATACGATTAGAATACAAACTGGTTTTCCGAAGCATGGGAACATTTCGGATAGTGTAGATTTATTGAATGGTCGATTAAGGAAATTCGAGAATCAAAGAATGCGTCACAGTGTTTAAAGAGAAGTAGAAAGTTAATTTAACCCATCGATTAACCGCTGGCTACTCTTTTCTAAACATTAGAGTATTGATTACAAATGAATTTCTAACTTTGAACATAAATTGTCTTAATACTCGACGTGTTGTTAGTTAGGATTTAGAATAAAAGAGACCTTTTTAGTGCAGGTTGATGCGACTCGCATGAAATATAATTTTATAACTTGTATTCCTTATTGCATTAAGGCTGATTTTAACGACACGCTACCACTCTAACAAAATTTATAATAAAATTTTCAATTATTATTTGAATTGCGATAGTTGAATGTATTTTGGCTACTGTGGCTTCCACAGGTTTTGATAACCCATTTAAAAACACCACCTGACACCACTAACTGATATAAGAAAAGAACACTGGAGCTTTAGGGATGATAATGATACTATTTAAAGCTTACATTCGAAATACCAAATTAATCAAAACCTTCTACTATGGATCCTAGGAACAAATTGAAAAGTTTTGTAAAAGATTGTATGGATTTACCCATAAATAAATAAATTTCTTATTTGACTGGCTAATTGTGCTACACGCACTAAGCCATTATTTAAAAGAAAAAGAAAACAATTTTCATGTCAGCCCATTAACGGCCCAAGGCAGCTAAGTCTTAAGAACCTAGTAAAATGATGAATCACCTGCAATGGTACACATTTTGTATGCAAAAAAAGTATTGATTAGATTTGGCCCTTTCACGAACTAAGATAAGAGGATTCAGGTACATACGGTACCACGAGGACCTAATGCAAGATTAGCGGATACTAATAAATAAATACCAAACAAATCTCCCACAATACAAGGTACGCGTATAAGATTACGTGACATTCATTAAGAAACAAGGCGAAATAGGAAAACAATATTGAGAGCGGCCATCTTATGGTATTACCGACGCGCGCTCGCTACAAAGCTTCATTGTACTCCCATATGGGAAAATATAGCTTGTTTTGTCGACTCCATTGTCCGTGACGGACAGACAGACAGCTGAAAAGACAGCCTTTGAATACTTATGTAAGCAGGAAGGCTTAAGCGCAGGTTTATGCGGACCACTCTAACAGGCATTTGTTTTAGTGTCCTATTGGTTTTATTCTGAGCTATTTAGCTGTATATTTGTGTTTGTAAGGAATGTTTTGTATCTATTCTTGCTGTATAAAGGTTGCTTTTACAGCCAAATGTCTTAAGCGGGATACAATCATGACTAACGGAGTATTGGCAATATTATTATTAAAATTGTTCGCCTCGACTACAGATTGATCCTTAATTATGTTTTGTGTTAAAACGTAGCCTAAGTAAACAACAGAGAACATATAGCTAGTTTTGTGGACTCCATTGTCCGCACGGTCAGACAGATAGCTGAAAAGTCTGTCTTTGAATACTTATGTAAGCAGGAACGCTTAAGCACAAGTTTATGCGTATATGAATTTGTTTCAGTGTTCTATTGGTTTTATTCTGAGCTATTTAGCTGTATATTTGTGTGAGGAATGTTTTGTATCTATTCTTGTTGTATAAAGGTTGCTTTTATAGCCTTAAGTCTTAAACAGGACACAATTATGAATAACGGAGTAATGGCCGTAAAGAAAGTTAATTGTTCGGCATAACTGCAGACAGATTATGTTTTGGGTTAAAAAGTAGCTTAAGTAGGGCCTTATAACAACAGGAAAATTGTAGCTTGTTTTGTCGACTCCTATGTCCGTGATGGACAGACAGCTGAAAAGAAAGCCTTTAAATAAGTATGTAAGCATTTGATATTCTGAGCTATTTGACTGTATAGTTATGTGCTAATGTAGTACTTTGTAATGATTTGCTTTTGTAAGAGTTTACGAGGAAGGCTTTGTAACTAGTAATGTTGTATAAAGGTTGCTTTTACAGCCATTCGTCATATAAGGAGGATAATTGTGGTTTAACGTAATTATCTCAATTTATTGTTTACCGTGCTAGAAGTAGCTGATAATGTAGTAGTACTTAGTAGATATTAGTAGATATTAGTAGACTACATAGAGCCTTATGCCAATGGGTGTTCCATCAAAATTCATTTTAATTTAATCATCACTATTCATATAGATTTTATTGTTTACCATAAAATATAAATTAAAATACGCAAAATTAACAAACAAACGCCTACTAAAAGCTTAAACATCGACATATTAATTTAAATAAATAAAAAAGCTATAAAAAGATTTTTTTAAACCAAATCGGCTGTAAAAATTAGAGTTGCTCAAAGAAATTTGAACTTTGATTTAAGCATGTTAAAAATGTCTGCATAATAAAATATCCGTAAGAGGTCTGTTCATAAAAAATAAATAATGATAATGGGCAGTTCACACCAAACTGTCTTTGAGTCCCACGCTTTGACAACCACTGTTCACATACCACTTCAAACTACACAATCATGGTAGCCATGAATATAGGGAAATTGCGGACAGTTTTGTAGAAAATTTATGTCAAAAATGTAATACAACAAAAAATACTTTTGACGTGACAACGTCTTAAATTAGGTTGCGGCTGGGAGTCACTTATGAAAAAGTGTAACGCTCGGTAACGTTACGATGAGTCACCGAACGAGAGAGAGGCCCGGCGAATGCCTTGCGTCTCTCTCCCACTCAACTATGATCGGTCTGCCGCGCGCGCAGCACTAGAATTCCTTGTTCCTATTGTGCAATTTAATTATATTCATATCAATAAATATTCTACCGAGAAAAAGACGTTGTCACGTAAAATCTTCGCCCGTAAAAACGACTTTACAGGCAACCATTTTTTTTTGTTTAAATTTACTGATTCTTATTTTCTATATACTTACTATTGATATAAAGTAAGTTGTCACTTGACTGAGTAATAAATAGTACCTACATGAAATCCTTTTCTTACATATATGCACTAACAATTTATCCACATACATTGAAAACTCGTTAAAACTTTATATTATATTCATAATCACGAAAGAGAACTATTTTATTTTACAAAATGATATTTATAAGACGACTATAAAATAACTGATACGTTCAATTCTGTGCAGTAATAGATAAATCAGATAATTAATGTACACAGTAAAACGTGTTTAGACTTAGTATTAAGCTAACGGTTTATCTTACATGTTGAGGCAATTTGCTTCTAAATGCAATAACTTAGTCAATAAGATGTATTTCGTAGATAAAGCAGTTAATGTTAGTACTAAATGAACATTCAATAAAGAAATTATTTTTTTGACGAATTTATGTTTAATGGGTAAGCAATATTCGTTGATATTAAACATGACACGTTTAATAATTTACTTCGGAATCTACGGTATTTAGTTCTTACTTGAGCTTTTTAATTTCTTTAGCTATATATTTTTTTTAAATCCTTTGAAAAGTTAACGCAAACAAACCATTATATTATTATATGCAACAAACACATTAGTCTTCAATAAATAAAAAAATTATGTTCAAAATATTCCTACACTCGACATAAATAATAGACACCCGATTGAAACAAGCATGAACATCGATTAATTGCATCGTTTCAGATATGAACAATTTTGTCAGGAAACCGAATACATATTATAAATGATTTATGGACGTATTTTTATGTATTGAACACATTAAACATGTTTATGAGATTAATACTGATTCTCTATAACATATTAATCGAGAAGTTTGAAATCAAGAATATAGAAACAAAAATATTTAACATACACATTCATAATTTCACGCCCATATATTCCATTTAGGGTGGACATAAACTTTGCTATAGCTATTTAAAAAAGAAACTTGTAGCAAGGTTACTTTTAGCACATGAATCTCTGGGTGAAACGTGTAAAAAATTAAGAGCTAGCCACATGGTCTTTAGACAAGATCCCATTCCCTTAGTCGGCATTTGTGACAACCCCAGACATGAGGTGGTCTCAGAATCCTTTGGAAGTACCGCTACAATGTGGCAGTCCTAATATCAAGAGACCTTCCATTTTCAAGCATATGTCAAAACAATTATATTTGATTTGAGAAAATAATACTTTTAGGACTTTTGATGACAAATTTAGATTTTTAAAATATACGTTATCTTGTATTCCTAACACAAATCCTATTGGAACTAAATAGTTATACTAATATTTATTTAAAGAAAATAGTGATACAAGTAATTCGAATGTAATGTCGAAATAGCGAGAGCGACAAACAAGATTGAATGAAAAAAAAAGCATTTTTGTTGCTTTATTAACCTTTATAAGAGCGAGCGAGCGTCCGTTATCCAAGGAATGAGAAAAGAATGTTTCCGAGTCTTTTTTGGCGCTTTACGTAATGGGTCAATTCGAAACAATTCGTTTTAATGAGCTGTCGAACATTTTTGATATGGAAACAAAGGGTAAATGCGCCGAAGGATCTGTATTTTATTTTTTAAGTGAAATTATTGTTTTTTTTATTTTGGTTTAAGGTATAAGTTGTGCAGTGCAAAGCAGGATTTTCTTTAAATTCGAAGTAGCCACTAATTCTAATTATTCATATGTGATGGAGTATTTCGAGTAAATCAATAGTGCTTTTCACACAGGACAAATATTTGTATGCATACAAATGTATATTTGTCATGATCTGAGTGTTTCCTATGAGTTATATTCCTTCATGTGTTTACAAAAAAAAATGAAGTATCTGTTGTATGTATAGTATATGCTTTGCTAAGTTAGGGGCTAGGTAATGCAGTGTAAAATGTACAAAAAAAATTGTAAGCGTATCACTCGCCATGAGGTTTACTTTTTGTTTAAAAAAGTAAGGTGCTAAATATTAACTGATAACTTATTTAATTTTACACATTTTTGTTCCTATTTTAGTGTTTTATGGAAAAACTACATAAAAGTCTTTATACTTAGGTTTTATATTAATATTATAATGAAATAATAGCAAGATAGAATTTCCTAACATTAGTAACGTAATATTCGCTTTATAAGGTTTTATGGCTGACATCAGGAGATTGAGATCAGTTGATTGCTTCAAACAGGCTTCAAAACTAGTTGTTTTTATATCTTATAATAAAAAGAATTTTTACGTAATAGCCTTGGGCAAGTAAGAAATTTACACTGCCGTCTTAACTAAACTACTTATTAGGTAATTAATTGTTTTAAAAAAAAAAGAAGCTTTTAATTATGGAAAAAATATTGTAATTTTATTATTTTAAATCAAGCTTATTAAAAACAAATTAAAGCACATAATTGTTTAAAACAATCTCGTGTTTTAGCTCTTTTCATCAAATCTATTTAAAAAAATGCGTTAAGGTTCAAAATTAAACCAGATACTTTAATGGCTAAGTAAGTTTAGTTACAATTAAGAGAACGATTAAAAGGACTGGATATTGTGGGAACCAAGCGTTAATTACTATTTAGGACTATGCTGCATCGTTGATGGGTCTCAAGTGTCCCGATTTTATCAGATCGAAGCGTGGTCACTATTTTATGGGGTGCATTAAGTTGGAAACGATGATAACTTGTTTTCGGGGCTAAGTGAGGTAAGTACAAACGTACTTTATAAACATAAAGATAGAAAACATTGATTATAATAAAATATCATTTTACTTTCTAAATTGGGTATGTAGAAATTCAATGAAATGTGAGACTTTGTTTTTACATAGAAAGCACTTCAATGATAATGTGAGAGATCTGCCAAAGATTCTGTTTTTTTTAAATAATGGCTTTGTGCGTTTAGTACATTTAGCCATTGTCAAGTAAGAAATATATTAATAATATATAATTCATAGTAAATGAGAATGAGTAGTGATAAAGATGCTAAATGGTATATGAACTCTAAACCCCTTGAATCCTCCGTACAGATGTGGGACTATACTGAGACTTCTTGCGAGAATTTGAAAATTAATTTTGCACTTTTTCATTTACGTTTACAAACACTTAATAATTTAATAATAGGTTAATAATCCACCGTAATTACACATTGATGTTCGAAATATCACAAGTTTTAGAAATTTAAACAAAACTGCAGACGCTTCACTTTCCCGCCAAGAAATCCCATTCGGTTTTTACCTACAGACTAACTGTTTTTTAAATTAAAGTGGAGCTACAATTTTAAAACCTATTTTCGTAAGGAAAATATGTCATATACAGTAAAAGAAAGCCCGTTATAGAAAATGCTTATATGCCCAGACAAAATGTTAAATGCTAGATGTTAAGTACTAGATTTTAGTTATCTTTACAAAAGAGGACATTTAGGAAGGTAAGTGAATTATAAATTATGCTGTTGCCATATTATAGTTGCATTTTACACTATACTAAGTAAATTTAAAGGGCGCTGTTGGTAGCAAAATTACTGGACACTTGAGATATAATAATTAAGTCGCGTCCAGGCACTGTTATAATTATTACCACTGTAACTGTAAACCTTTTTGTTATAGCCTTACCATAGAGCCTGCAAAACACGCATAAAGCCTTACCTGTAAAGAAAAAAACTTTTTATTATTTTCAATATCGATAGTACACAAAAGTAAGTATAATTAAACATTTGAAAACTTTTTTACTCCCTTTTTTAGTAAAGATAGCTGTAGTCTAGATATATTTATGAACTACAAAAATCTCAAATGGAATATAAAGGACGTGGCTTATGTAGTTCTATTAAGAAAAGATAGAGGTTTCAGCAATAAAGATTTTAAAAAAATCGCAATATACGCTATTTTTAAATAAACGCCCACTAATGAGCATAATATTCATAATATTGTGCGGGCTCAAAAGAGTCTTGTTAGGTCCACATACAGGGTGTTGCTAAAGCAGCGACTCTATTAAATTCTAATGACGCGGTCTAACTTACAAGCTGAGCGGGGAAGATGTATTTTTTATATTTTCAAAAATCCAATCTTAAAGTGTCCTACTTATTATACTGAAACAAATTTTAACACCATAAAAAGTAGATTTAGTGGAGTAGTAGGTATTGAATAGTCATTGCAAATGATTCTATTTTCAACGCTTTTACTTTATTTTGTTTTTAGAGAAATACAAAATGTACCTCCAATATGGTACTTTTAAGAATGATATGATAAAAATATATTTATAACAAAAACTCATTTCACATATTATATTAAGAAATCTATTTATGAATTCCATGCCTATCTTTCATATAAATTTCTTATGTAAGTTGCCCTCACTCCAATCTTACTTCAAACTGAGTGATTTGTAAAGTCACATGTATGAAATTCCAAAATTACTATCGTCAATTCTAAATTTTGAAGTGTAATTCAATCCTGTAAAATATAATTGATTGTCTAGCATCTCGCTCTCTTGTTACTTAGACGCAGACATAAAGGTGTTCACACCTTACTCAGAAACCTCCTTATGCTCCGAATGCACAAAGCCGAATAATAAACATAACGCGGTTGCAATTAAAACATTTAAGGCACTTTGTCGACACTGCCCTTTGCCTGAAGTTTCTTTTCGTCTTGTGACTTAAAAAGTACGATTAAAGAGGAAAAATAAATATTTATTTTTAATGCTTGGTATGTGCTAAAAGGAAGATTACAAGTGCACTTGTATAAATGAGATGCGAATATACTTATTTTTCATAGACAAGTTAAATACTAGATTCTAGATCTTTATAAAGACGACATTAAGATACGTACTATGCCTTTTATCATTATGGAGTCGTTCATATTATAATGCTGTCTTTAGATCTCAAGGGTGCTGCGCTCTCAAAAGTACTGGGGATTTGACATATGATTTGTATTGTTATACCAGTTGTTATATTCCATCAGTTGAGCATCTTAGCCGTGGCTGGCTCTAATCAAGAACATTGTAGGTAGACGATATACTAATCTATAGACAGGAGAATATTCCCTTTGTGAAATCACTCTCAATTACGTTTTACGCTTAAAAAGGTAAAACAGCTTTCCCTATCTTTGGACCAGATACTTAAGAGCAGATTGTTAACTGTTTTCAATTATCTGATTCTGTTGATGGTTGTTACCAGAATATTGATTCAATCTCATGTGCTGAAACGCAAGAAAATATTTATTTATTAGTTTAAATATACAATAAAACGCGAATCCAATGAGATGAAAGTCGTAAATTTTATTAACGTTTTTTATAAGTATTTATTTCAGGTTTCACCACAACTGTATTCAAAATGGTGCGACATGTCATCACTTTCAGTTTTATATACATGTTACAAGAGAATTTTATAGCTTTTTTTGTGATTTATCATTATGATTCACCTACGGCGCCCTGCGAGCGCGCTAACTCGCCCTCTGTCATTCGATAGCGCCTCAACGTCAACGCGCAACGGGTGTCAACACTGTCAACGGAACGACGACGACATTACGATTACGACGCACTCTGTAGATTGATTTGTGTGTACGCCTATTTAGGTGACATGAAAACTGGTGTTCCCTATTCATGCGATAACGTTCTTATAGCTAATTTTTTATTTCCTTTTTATTATTGTAGGTGTTGTATTGAAAGGTATATAAATAATGTAGGTAAGAAATATTTTTGTGTTTTCATATTGGTTTTGGTTTTTGTGTGTTTTTGTTATTACATTATGTTTTCCTTTACGAATATGTTAGTAAAAATCTAGGGTAATTTTTAAAATAATATTGTATCTACGTGCATAAAATCTGCGATAACATTTTAAGGTTCATTAATATATTTTAATATTAAGACTTATATTGAATGGAAGTTAAAACTATTTTGAAGAAAATATGGGGCACATGTTGGCTAGTAATAAATATATGTGTGCAAAAACTTGAATGTTGGACAAGCGAATTAAAAGAATACTCTGCCTAAACTATTTAGTTCTTTGATCACAGACTACATAATCTATAAACAAACGCCTCATACAGTCCCATATATTGCGCCGTACAATAGACATCCGCAGATTGAGTGCCATCGGTAGTCCCACGTCCCGTAAACACTCGCCGGAGGTTATAATGTAAACGGAGAGGTGCTTCTTTGATCTCGTCCGCTAGTGCTCTAGGGTTGCCAGTGAATCAGTAATATTTAACTAAACTATATATTTCGGATAAATACTTAGTTAGGGAACAGTTAAAATTAACTCTCTGTTATCTCATTTAATAAACTAACATGACTATTAAAAAAGGTTTTGGACGAAATACTTTTCTTTGTAAAATAAATATTTAACATGTAAACGCAGACCTTAAACAAATATAATACGTATCTATGCTCGCTCATATTGTCCCTGTGTCACAAGAAAACCAATTATCCGGGCTTTTATCGGTCACCATACTTTGACTGATCAAAATATAATCAATTTTTAGAAAAACAAATAAGTTCGACATTTATTTTCGATAAATAGGTATTAGCGACAGCCCTACAGCACAGAGTAACTCATAGAACAGAGTTTACATTCAGATCATTCAAATGTATGAAGTCACTATTTACGTTTGGCCAGAGCACTCATTACGGATTGTTATTGGAATAATAAAGAGAGTGGTGAGCAACCGTCCAGATTCAGTTAACTATTCTGTGATGTCTATTCACTTAAAACCTATACTAATATCTACAACATCCTATATTTCATTAATATTTTATCATTATTTTGTCCCATTCTTCCCTGCTCAAACTCCTGGCCGTATTCGTTTGTCGATTCTGTGAAGTTTATTCACTTATACCCTATGATTTGATTCGAGTACAACATTAATATACCAAATAAACACAGGTTTCTTCCCTAATTCTTTTCTACCAGAGGTCTTGCCTGTAGTGAATTGGCGCGTGATTGATCGATTGATGAATTGATCATATAGTATTACATTCCTAGCTTCATTCATTTCAACGAACTAGTGCCGTACCTGAATTTGATCTTATCAGACGTGTAATCAAATGTAGTGTGGTGTTTACTATAATATAAAAACACAATGAAGTATGGTCTCTCCAGACCCTCATAAAGGATGATAGTCGAAGTGAGACGCCAGAATACACTTCCGGGGACAGCTCGGGAAATCGTAACGCTGTTCCGAGTAGCGCGCGCCATTGCGAAACCGATCGCTTCATCTCGCCCGTCCCATTCCGCGAACTCACTTCTGCTGCTTATTAATCTGTGGTTTGTTTGAACTAGTTCCTTTTCGAGAGTGTTTTGTTTTCTTTCGGAACGACCGATTCGAAATTCGAATGAACTTCTTTGATTAAGTACCCACTTCTGAAGTTATAATGTAATATCCGTTTCATAGACTTAGTAATAAACTTCTGATGCTTTGTGATATTCGTTTGTTTCTAATTTTTACTGAGCTACTAGATAATTTTCAAAGAGTTCTTTTAGCAGTAGAACGTATCGGAAAATAAATACAGCTTCTTTTGTTTTAAATTGGGATGGTGTGTTGATAGATTTTGTAACAAAATATTTACTTTCTCATTCAATTTTTATTTTGGACACAACTCAATAGTAACTATAGATATAGAGGACACTCGTAAACTACGCAACATTAATGTGACTTAAATCTGTCGACTGGCCGTTCGTTACGAGAGGAATTTCGGACTTTAGATAGATTTTAATTTTGTAGACATCGACAGATTTACTACTTCAACCGCCGCCATGTTTTTGTAACAATATGTTTTGTTGAATTGCCGTCTCTCATTTGCTTAGCGCTGATAGCCTTGACTGTTCTATTTTTGAACTAAATTTCTATTCATTTTGTGACGAGATATTAATGTGCATTTGTGTTTATAAATTTGAATATTTAAATTTAAAATTGTGCGATATTAGCATACCTGGTTTAAACAATGTGTAGATAATAGACTTGATAAGAATTCTAGAAGAATTAAAAAACTTTTAGATTGACACATGATTTTAGCCAAATAAAAAAAAACCATTTGGCAAAAACAACATTACAAATAAACTTATTTAAGTGATATTTTAATCTCCACACTAGACCTAGCCATATTAATTAACTCACTATCGAATTTATACAAAAAAAAGTATGAAAACAATTTCATTACATTACTTAAACTGTGTTTGTAAGTATTTTTAGCGTCTTACACAAATACACTACTAACAACTTCATTTTATTTTTAATGTAACTCGAGACAGCAAAACAATTTTCCGATCGAACAGCTACATTTGTTTAAATTAAATGTTGACTTAAGGGTTAAGGGTATTTTAGTTTGATATTAAAAGCGTTTTACTATTAGATCTGAGTAAAGTTAAACAAAAAAGGTCTGCTCTACTGTTTTGCATGGATCGATTAGTAACCGAAGTATTTAAGGTAGGTATACTAGAATAATGTACAGCTAACTAAAATTAATAACATGTTTAATATATTCACATTTTATTAAACTCTAACCTTTGCTTTTTTATCACCACATGACTAATATAGACTTAGCAACGAAGAACTCTTAATTTGCCATTATCATCTTTTTTTCCTAACCCACAAAAAATGACTTAATATTTTCTTCAACATGACTACAAAACTACGTTACCTTACCTGAAGACACGTAAAGGGTAACGACTCAAAAACGACAAATAGCGAACAGCTATCGGTTCATTATATATTACGCATTGCGCTTTAGGTTACTACTACAGAGATAATAAATGTGTAGGGACTAATGACTAAAAAACGTCACATAGATATTTAGCGCAAAATTACAGTGTCATTCCCCCTGCACGACATGTTAAACAAATCGGGCGGTGTGAAAACGTTGATGTGCGCTGACGAATGAGAATAATCTAGTGGCATCGGATATACGATACGCTAAATCAAGCGATTGGTGCAAGTCACGAGAGAGCGAAAGGACTTATTAAATTCCTATGTTCAAATTCATTTATTCAAGCTGAGCATCATTCCGAAGTATTTGTGAACTTATTTGTTTATTTATTTTTATTTAATAAGAACTATAATAAGTACTATTACACCAGCGCGGGAGCGATGAGAAGAAGTTGGCACAAAACTCAGTAAGGTCCTGTCGCCAAACAAATTCGTTGGCATTTAAAGGTTTGAAATGACTATATGACAATTCCCGCCTAACAGAAATCAAAATTATTAAAAATTTGTGATCCGTACGATCAGTAAATCCTTGCCTTGAAAACATAATAATATAGAATTCTTCCGTAAAACGTTCAACGCTTTTAACACAGAGCTCGATCGAGCCCTAATTTCTTCTTTTGTGTTCTTATGACATATTTATATGTCCGGTTGTCTATGAAACAGTGATTCTAGGTGTTTAATTATGTTATTTCGTAAACTGAACTTAATAAATATGTCAGAGAACGATAATTCTTTTATTTTGTTAAAAAGTTAGTTATTTATAATGTTTTTGTTAATAATTACGTTTTTGTGTTACTTTTAGGTTTTTATAACGATATTGTAAACGTACCTACTCAGATAGTGATTCTGCCTACTAAGAAGTATCCCGATTTTCCTGTAAATCTAAAAAGTTTAGTTACCTGTCAATAAAACAAAATAAATAGAAAAAAAATACAAGCGATTTGTTTTTAAATTTGGAACACGAAATAAAAATTATTCTATTTTCTTGAATATATGCGATACCAGATAACCAGTTTTAGTAACATTTCATAGAACAAAATGCTTTTGTTATCCCAAATGTTTGTTATAATTATAACAAAACAACTTAAAACCGTTCTGTGTTTGAATGTAGGTATTTTCATATCTGGAATGATGATTGAGTGAATGTATCATCGACAATTCGTTTATTAAGTCGAAAACTAAAAAAATTAAAAACTACACTATGATCCAAAAAGTTTTTTTATGTCTAAAACAATACATATTATAGGTAGTAGAAGAAAAAATCAACAGTTATATTTTTAAATGTATTTATATATTCGGAACATAAATTTTAAATGATGGCTAAAGTGAATGTAGCGCGAAATTGGCATCGACAATTCGTTCATTAAATCAATCATTTTACACCGGCTCCGGCTGGCAATTCCGAAATCTTTTCGGTTGCAAGTCCAGTTGCATACCTTTCACGGTGACCTGGCCACAGTGTACAACGCCACAGTAGGTATTTTTAACACGTTGAACGCCATATGAAAAATATAGGTTTTCATTTTCGTTCAGGCCGCAGGGCTCACCGGTGAGCCTTTCCATACTGTACCGTTCAAGCCACGGGGGTCACCTGTGAGACGCATGATGGATCCAACGAACAAGCTTGCTACAAGCCACAGATTGAAGTTATCAAACAAAACGCAATGTTTCAAGTAATAACAATGTAAGATATATTTTCATATTGCAGCAATCACATCGTAATTTCTTTTGGGTAACCTTATACATTATTAAATTCTATACATCGACTGAAGACATTATTTTGTCAATTAATTTAAAAGCTTAGTTACTTATAAAATTAATAACTTAATTGACATTATTTTGTGTGCAATAGTGTTTACGTTTAAGTTAAAATTGTTCATTTAATATAGGCTCAGTAAAATATGAAAACTAACGCACCCATTCACTGCGGGCAGAAGCTTGAGAAGAAAATATTTTCGCATTAAACTTGCCAACTTTTGTCTCTGCTGTCAGTACCTACAAAAGGTAAAGTAACAAAATAACTTTTGATAACCTCATAGACTAACCAAGAAATCTAGCAGAGGCTTCAACATCACCAAATAGTGATGTCACGCATCATAATTCTATATCGATAAATCAGTCAAATTTAAATCAAAAACTTACGACTAAAGATATATTTTAAAAAAAACTCATTGATAACAAATCTTAATAACAGCACTGCCAATAAATTTCCGGGCGATATACTGTGCCTTGGTCAGGAACCGTATCTTGACCTTTCCGCGGCGTGCCATAAAGGAGCCGCCCCATACCACGCGCCTTTGCTTTCTCCCATCGCATAAGGTGCACTCACCAGTGAAAAGATATTCACTTTATTTATCTAACTTATATTACATATAAGTAAAATGTAAGTGTATGTTTGTCATGTCAAAATAAGAGCTTCTGATTAAAAACTTAAAGCAAAGTAATGCGATATTTATAACAAAAAACATTAAATTGAATTTTTGGCTGAAATCAAACAGACGTATTAGTTTGATGTGGCTATGTCCTGAAAAGCTGTCTCTAATTTGTCGTTTTTGTACCATTAGCAACATTGATTGTATATGGTTATTGATAAAAGGTTATTGTTTTTTTGAACAGAAACCAGATGACCTAGACGTTTGCCTGAATTTATTGATTTATTCAAGCTTACACACAAATAAAAGTAGTGTAAAAGAAAAACGAACTATACCATGAGATGGGCGGCATCAAAAACTGTGTGAAACAGTTTTTTAAAGGTCGGCGATAGGCTAGTCATGTTTCTTATGTTGCAAGTGTACCACGGGCTGTAATAACCACTTTTTACCAGTTTGCCCATATAATATGCCCTTTTAGTATTAAAATAAAGCTCTAATCGAAATAACGCAATGCATTCACTTTAACATTATTAGGAGCAAGATTGTAAAATGCTAACGGAATGCGACTAATCAAGGTGTAAATTTCTCAAGTGCTCTGATAACTTTGATCTATAAATGGGATTTGACATGAAATTATGAATATTAATTAATGAAAGTGGAAGTTGCACCTTAAGCTACGTAAGATTGTGCAAAGGCATAAAAGGAAATTGATTCTATGACCATAGAATTATTTTATGATTTCCATACTAACATATTAATACATACACATACACCCACGTAATAGGTGGCGAGCCTATTGCCCCTTATCTTAACATTTGATCGGCAGGTGCACCACTTGCAGGTGAGGTTGGCTTGGGATCCTAAGATCTTGGTAGGATCCCCAAACACCCATAACATACTAATAAATCACTCAATTTGAAATTTAAATCAGAAAAATGTGTTTTATATATTAGGTCGGGGAAAAAGTCTTTTCGCATAACGTAGGTATAAACTTATTATAATTTTTTTTTGACTATACTATTTGTGTCTGGCTGGTTTTGGTAACAATAAAAAGGTTCCATTATAAAGAAAAGAAAAAAATAAAAAAAAGTTGTTTCCCGCTATTTTTCATTTGTTTTTCTCTCCGTTAAAATGAGTGAATCTAATGAAAAAATTCGATACATTTTAAAATTTTATTATAAAAAAGGCAAAAATGCAACTCAAGCAGTGAAAAAAATTTGTGATGTTTATGGACCTGATGCAGTGTCAGTAAGAGTAGCACAAATTTGGTTCAAACGTTTTCAGTCCGGAAATTTTGATGTTAAAGATGCACCTCGCTCTGGTCGCCCTGTTACGAATAAAATGGACGCCATTTTTGAAAGAGTGGAGCAAGATCGGCATATTAGTAGTTACGATGTAGCTGAAGAACTGGGAATTGACCACAAAACAGTTTTGACCCATTTGAAGAAAGCTGGTTATACAAAAAAGCTCGATATTTGGGTGCCACACGAGCTCACTCAAAGAAACTTAATGAACCGTGTACTCATTTGCGATTCATTATTGAGACGTAATGAAACCGAGTCGTTTTTGAAGAGATTGATAACTGGCGATGAAAAGTGGATCACGTACGACAAGAACGTGCGAAAAAGGTCGTGGTCGAAAGTTGGCCAGGCTTCACAGACTGTGGCCAAACCTGGCCTAACACGAAATAAGGTGATGCTGTGTGTATGGTGGGATTGGAAGGGCATTGTTTATTATGAGCTTTTACCGCCCGGCAAAACCATCGATTCTGATCTTTACTGCCAGCAACTGATGAGATTAAAGGAAGCAGTCGAGAGAAAACGGCCGGAATTGATCAACAGGAAGGGTGTGGTCTTTCATCACGATAACGCTAGACCACACACATCTTTAGCCACTCAGCAAAAATTAAGAGAGTTCGACTGGGAGGTCCTAGTGCATCCACCATATAGCCCTGACCTTGCGCCTTCAGATTTTCACCTGTTTCGGTCTCTGCAGAATTCTTTAGGTTCTGTAAGGTTGACCTCAAGAGAGGACTGCCAAAACTATTTGTCCCGTTTTTTTGATCAGAAGTCCCAAAGTTTCTACAGTAACGGGGTAATGTCTCTGCCCACAAAATGGCAGAAAGTTATTCAACAAAACGGTACATATATATTGTAAATAAATGTAAATAAACTTTGAAAAAAATGTCTTGACTTTTCATACAAAAATACGAAAAGACTTTTTCCCCAACCTATTATAATAAAACAAATATTATACTCATAACTTCATTAGAAAAGAAGTTTAAGCAGTTTGTTTTTGTTTATCAAAAATTGTTACATCATTTATTTATTTATATAATCTTTATTGCACACACATAAAAATACAATGTATATTAATAAATAATTGAATGACACGGGGGGAAATTTCATCGATGATCATTCTTTCAAGTAATTGAAAGTAAAGTTTTTAAAAGCTGCTTTGCTTTAACGACCGATTTGGCGTGGAGGTCAGTATACCTGCACTTCACTCCAGAGGTCGTGGGTTCGATTCCCGCACAGGACAAATCTTTGTGTGCATGAACATGAATATTTGTTCTGGTCTGGGTGTTTTCCTATGTAAGTATATTAAGTATGTATGTACAAAAAAAAAGTATTTAAGTATGTTTATCCGTTCTTTAGTATCCATAACACAAGTTCTTAGTGATACTTATCTTGGAACTAAAGAATTGGTGTGATTGTAAGAGAATATTTATTTATTTATTATTATTTAAGTCAATCTGATATTTGGAGAAAGAGAGAGCCAAAGTTGGATGGGCTAAACGCCAAAGGAGTTTGACATGAACCCTGTACTGTGTTGAAGTGTAGCAAGCAGAAGGATTATCAAGATATACAACACTCACACGTAAAACTGATTTCAAAATGGGTTGTGAGGGTTTGTTTTTCTAAATCATCACACCTTACTTCATTAACATAATTAGATAAGCCTAATTACTTGGTTACATTAAAATAAACAAAAAACATTACTTACAGTAAGTAAACACTTCATTCATTTAATTATATCTTTTGTTATAAATTAATATACCTCCCCCGGTTGCACCATCGATCACATGACAGTAGCTATTTTCAATGAACGACTACCCTATGCGGCATGATTCAGTAACGTTATTTCAAATAAATCATCGGAATTCAAGCTGTACATAAGCTAAGGCGAAATCTCGAAGAAAACTTAAAAATATGTGAGATTTTATGACAATCTTACAAATTATTTTTTAGATTTTTTATACCGGAGTTGAAACTCCTGTATATGTTAAATCTTTGTTTTATATTCTAGATTATTATTAAATTTTAAAGACCTAAGTACTTCAGGAGTCGAAACTTTTATCTGATGGTAAAAAATTAGCATGCCCAGATCCAATGCAATTTGTTTTTTTAATGTTATTAATTGTTATTAACATGAAAATCCTATCCAAATAGAGACAACAAGTTTCACCAGGCTGAGTAAGAATCTATTTTGTATGTTGAGCAAATAAAAGTATAAATGTAACGAAGAATTCAAAGCTTTACATAATCTAAAGCAACACTAAGTAGTCTCAATACGCACTATTTAATTATAGAAACACATAATAGATTACAGCGTAAAACATTTACAGAATCTCCTCGCTTTTTTCACAGTCATAAATCCACCGAGTATTTTAGGAACTTAAAGCGTAATAATGCGGTAGAATCCGAGATATGCGTTCTCAGCGAACGAGACCGACCACCAACAATGGCACGGCAATTAATAAAATGCTTTTTATTTTCTTTTTTTATACAAAACGGTGCAACTGACAACTCCCGCGCTTCTCGCGTCAAACGGAACGCATCACAAAATGGACGCTCATCCGCGCGATCGGCGCAAGATCACGTTCCACGCATTATTTTGATGTATTCAAATTTGGTACGCGTGGCCATTTTGCTCCTACTACGCTCCGTAATTTGTTGGTAATTGTAATGTGTGCACGGAAAAGGTGTGTGAGATTCAGAGACGGGAATAAACGCAAAATTATGCCTTGCATTAAAAAGACGTGATCCGTTAGTCAATTGTTAAAAATATAAGAAATATTTTATTTTTTCTTACCGTCACACCAATTATTTTGTTCCAAGATAAGTATCATTAAGAACTTGTGTTATGGATACTAAATAACGGAAAAAATATGTATGAACACTTTTTCTTTTGTAAATACATACATAATATAGGTACATAGGAAATATCGAGACCAAAACAAATAGAACAAACAATATAGTTTGTCACAATAGTGTTTGTAACAATAAGATTTGTCCTTTATGGGAATCGAAACCATGATCTCATGAGCAGAGTGCAGGTATACTGACCTCCTAGATATTTGACGTCAAAATATGTATCTTACGAAGACAAATAAATGAAGAAGCTCTGGAAGAGCTGGCTTGACATCGTAAGGTTACATGCTTGCCAATGGTTTTTTACAAAAGATGCCGAAAATTGTGCGAAGAGTAGAAAGGCGATCCCCTGGATGACGCTGGTAGCAGTTTTAGTTCGCTTATGATTAACTAGATGAAAGAAAACTTCACAATCTGTGTAGTATGAAAGCTGCAAACTAAGTATTCATTTACAATAAGTAAATATATTTTTATTTTCTTTTTTAGACGTATGCAGCTTCCAATTGTGTTTAGCAATAAGGTTTTAATTAGCCGCGCATTTATAAATGACTAAGAAGGAAGCTAAAGAAGAACTTGCGCTCTCTTTCCGCGAACAAAAAACTGAAGACTTTTGTGTAGGCTAAAGAAAAAGTAAAATGAAAAGTCCGATTCATCCCTTCGCCCGCTCGCGGATTCTATTCAGCAACAACTTATTAAATAAATTAACCACAAGTTGCTAGAAAAGGAAAAACTAAGCGGTTCTCTCATTTACTCGTGGACAAAGCAGGTAATTCCTTAAAACCCGACGGTATTCTGTTGCGAGCTCAATGCGGGCTGTCGGTCGTTCGAGGAGAAAGCCCGCAAAAATAATTGGAAAGTGACGGGAGTAACCCCGCGTTTAGGGATGGGGTGTGCCGCTAGGTTATTAATCGATAAAGATATGGGTTATTGTTTAATTAAATTAATTAAAATCTTATCAGTTTGTAAATAACCTAATATTTAGCTAATTCATAACACCTATATTTTTAATATTACTTTTTATAGGTATTTCACTTAAAAATAATAATACATTTTACATAAAAATAATTCTAAGCTTTTCAACAGAATAAATCAGTACCATAGAATAGAACGATGAAGCAATTATTTTTCTGCACGTCATTCAAATTGAATTCAAAATGTATATTACAAATCAACTACCATCGCACATTCAAAAATGCTTTAATGCGTAATTAATCAATTCATGCTTCAATTCAAAATTAAGTTTAAGTTTACATGTAGTCAGATATAGTTATGGAGATCATAAATTTCCAAAGAAACCTCGACAGCGTCGTACGTAACATGTGCCGGTGACGTTTTTGGGTTTTTTATTTAATTGATTTGTAGACAAATAATAAATTGGAAAACAAATACAAAAACACTAGTCTAAGGGCCTAATTATTTTAAAAGAAAGATCTTACAGCCTCGCGAGTAGGTTGCCTTTTATCAAATCTTATTTAACTTTAAAATTAAGTATATGTATCCATTAAAAAATCGACAGCGTTCTATTATTATATAGTCGGTGACGTCACTTGGTTGCCTTTTGGCTGTTAACTTAAGTTAAAGTTTACAAATAGGTCAGGTATAGTGATCGAGAACATAAATACCCAATGAAACATCGACATCGTGGTAGCATAGTCGGTGACGTCACTGGGTTGCCTCGAGAGCGCGGCCCACATTCCCAACTTTTCATCATTCTCCTTGCCTTCCCGGCGCATTGTGGCCGTGGGAACCTTTATTGCCTCCATAGAAAACTGTGAAAGCCCAAGAAAAGCATTTGTGTACACTCTCCTGAATAGCGCTGACAAAGAACCGTGTTTCAGGGTTGATTCCGTACCAGTTTCAGACATCTTTTCACCCTACATTTTCCAATTCGGCCTAACTCTATTGGTTACGGTCTTGTTTTGTATCGGTAAATGAGTTTCGTACTGTATAAAGGTTAATTTACTTTTCAGTAAGGTTTTTGTTGCGGACCCCTCGATGTAAAAGGGTCGCTTTATTTTTGCGGAGCTCCTTAAATAACGATTCGGGAGATAGCGATTCGTTCAACCCTAAATTTGGGTGCGGATTTAAGATTTGGTTCCATTTTATCACGTAAACATATTGATTGGTGATAATTTTTGCTGATATTCGGTTAAAGAATAAAATTGCAATTAGGTATTTTAAAATTCATTTCCATAAGTAATATTATAAATGTGAAAGTCTCTGTAACAAATTAATTTTTATACCAATAACAACTTACTTTCGATTCTATGAAAGTGCTTAATCGATTTCGGTGATTCTTTCATCTTCTCTTAGCTGTTTTATCACTGTTAGGTAGTTTAGTAGGTATATTTTTCAGACATGAGAAGCCGAATATTGCATTTTATGCGAACGGAGATGCAAGATGAAACTGTTAATTAAATCACAAAAATAAAACACTACTAGTTAGAAAATCAATAATATACAACTTAACTAATTAACGTCCAGTTTGTACTGTATTAATTAAGAGTTACAAAGTGAAAATAATAAAACGAAAAGTCCTTTATTAACGGGAGTGACGTTGCGACGGGCAACACACAATTTCCCTTACAAAACTTCTCGAGACTTCTTCGGGTAACTAAGCGTACACTATTTAATTATGAATCACCACCCGCCCACCTCCCCTTTATAAAAGGGGCAGAAAATATGATTTTATCAAAGGATCCTTTCACCTAGCCAGTAATACGGTGGAATAACTTTTTTATGGGAATGCGGTCACTGAAGACTGCTGCCCACACAGAAGTGGCGTCCACATACATATTATTCCTTTGAAAATATGTCGAAGTGTTCTCAGGATAAGGTCTTCTTTTTAAAGGTATACAAAAATATTTTTCTGTTATTTTAACTCCAGCTAGACCAAACACAAGTCTCGTTTTCTTTGGATCCCGCATTCATTACGAAAAGTAAAATCAGCATAAATATCAACCCATATAGTTTTTGTACATATATATTTTAGGACATCTTACACAGCGCTTCTAGTCCCAAACTGAGCAAAGATTTTACTATGGGTAATAACAAAATACCGGAAAATCATACATAATGCTTTTGTAAATACACACTTATAGTAAGTACATATAGAAAACAACCTGATTTGTTTTAAAGAGCTCAAACCAATTACCGAAGAGGCAAGTGCAAGTATACTCCTTGTTACGTCGGTTGTCAAATATAGGTATGTCATCTACAGTCAGTTGTGCTTTTAAGCCAGCATTTCAAGACATAATATTACAATATATAACCGATTAAAAAGTTATACATATCCAAAGCAATATCAATAAGCGATGAGACATAAAATCGGGGACATAAACAGTGTTAATACACAGAGATATAAAAGTTAAGTGCCGAGTATAAATAGTATAGTTGATTGCTAGTCATAGATTAAAGCGGCCATTAAAGCATGTCGCTACCGCGCGACAAAGGTGAAATCGTGCCGGCAAATGGGGGAAGATTACACTTATACACTGCCTCGGACCGACTTGACCGTTACACCATGAGATAGGTGGCAACAGTCAAAACTGCCTCTTTGTAGCGAATGAGTAACAGGGAAATTGATTTGTACTTATCTACATAAAAAAAATTGGGTAAAACCACGTTTCGTTCGACTGTATTAGTTAAATGATAGCACTCATAGGGGCTTATTACAAAACGAGACCTAAAGTTACACCAGTTTTTAAAACTAGTGCTGTCACTTTCATTTAATAAAATGAAGACAGTGACAGCACTAGTTTTAAGCCTGGTTTAACTTTAGATTTTGTTCTGTAATAAGCCCTTAAATGAATTGGCATATAATGTAGTATGCATTTCACACAGTGTCATCTAGCCTGAAGCTAACCATACAGTACATAAAATATACCCACTTCAAGTCAAATACCTATACTCATCCATGCTCAGTTAAATATCCTATGTGCGAATTGAACTCACGACCAAGTTCACGATACTCCTTTACAGCTCAACAAAGAGGAATACCTAAATATAATATAAGCTAAATCAGTCGTCAATAGTTATTAATAATGATAAATAAAGCATTTAAAACAAGTCTCCAAATATCGCGTGAAACACGTTACATACATGTAGGTATTTGATGCAAAATAATTTATTAACTCTCAGTCAAACATACAGTCACTGAATAAAATTAATTCCCAATACCTGATTACAATTTCAAGAGATAAATGAAATTTTAACCTTAAACGAGCAAAATTAATCTTGCAAGCATACAATCAAGTTCTCGATTCTCGATTAGCGCGCTGTCAGCGGGACAGCACTATCAGTCAGGCGTGATTGGCGTCCCGCCGCCATTATTTGTTCCAATACAAAACACCATACATCACCTGCTAGTATTTAACTATGTAGGCTAGACGTTTATGAGTTGACGAAGTATAATTTGAGCCGACTCGTGTTATTGCCTTATCTTTAAAGTACCTACAATAGAATAAAAGATTGCAACCCGCGAGCTTTCATGAAAAGTATCAAAACTATGTGTTTACAGTAAAAACATGACTTATAAACCCTTGATACTTTTTTGGCTTTTATCATGTAATATGTACAAAAAAATACACAAAAGTAAAGCCAAAAATGTTTTCATAAAACAATTACATCTTTATTTATTATAATCCATTTCAGTCATGTCATTATGACACACTTTCTTTATTGATTTACTTATAAAGATATAGGTAACTAAAATTTTGCCAAATCTCGTTAGAGCTACGAGCAGACTTTTTTTTTAGATGTAATATCATCAAATGACCGTTGAAACGGTTGTGTTAGACTTTTACTGACTAAAAACCCTCCATGTTCCTTCTGGAGCCTGCAACACCAAGGCCACGGTAACCTTTTCGAACAGTCTCGCAAAGACCCTGGGCCCTAAGCTTTAAGTCCAGGGCAACTGGGACAATACTAGGATTAGGTTGTTACGAAAAATCAACTCAATATTGCTTTAATATTCTGTTGATTTTTGTAACCAATGTTGTTGTTGTGGACCGGTTATTCAAAGGTCGAGAGTTCGATTCTCACCTGGGTCACCACGGACAAGTTTTTTTTTCATCTTTGGTCTAAAATATTACGTAGTAAATGCAAAATTTCAATCCATAATATAATTATCAGTTCATTTCATATGTCGTTAACTACACATACATAATGTATACATATATGTTTGGCTTAGTATACATGTTACATCAAATTAAAGCACACCGTCTCCTAGTAATCTCAACTAGAATTTTAATAGCCCCCAGTTGCTAAACAGTCGTGCCTTTAGAATCTTAGTTGACCGTTTTCATCATTGAGGATTTACTAATGATGTAACAGTTTTATCGAGCTTTTTCTTCAATGTAATTAAGATTAAAAATGTAAAACATGATACTTAAGTGGATTAGAACATTTGTAATTAGTATCATATATTCGGTGGATGTTTTAAATTAGTTTTATACTCCATATAATAAGTGAGCTGGTTTAGCGTCGTCCCGGCTATTATCTATTTTTATGTAATGAAATTACTTTACGAGAACACAGTTTGTTATTAGATAAAAGCTTTTTAACACAAAAATTTACATAATTATCATCATTATATCAGTCTATTAACGTCCCACTTCGGCCTGATCTTACGAACGAAGGTGAGAGGTATTTTGGTCGTACCTACCACCACCACACAGTCCCAGTGCAGATTGGCAGCGGCTGGTGTGGTTTTTTAAGAACACCGTCAATATTGCCTTTGAATGGCTTAAATGGCTTTAACCGGGACTAAAATCCTAACGTGCCACGGAAGTGAACGTTTCCTTCAGACTAGACAAGGGAGCTACCAGCTCATAAAATGACAAATACCTACCTACATACAGTTTAAGTATACCTATGCTTGATGTTACATAAATTATATATTTTTTAGCACAGTCTTCTAATATTAAAACAACACCCTTTTGTATTATTACAAAACGATGTCTAAAGTTAGACCAGGTTTAAAACTAGTGCTGTCACTTTCATTCGATAAGATGAAGCCAGTGTAATAAGTTTTGTAATAAGACCTTTAACATTTTTAAAATTATTAACTAGTCTGGTTGTTTCACACAAATGATTGATTTTGATTTAGTTACATTTGATCTTGATACTGAAGCATAAGCATTAACTATTTTCCATGTCAGTGAATACGCGCGAAACGTGCTAACGAGTGAAACGAATTCAATTACACGAGCTGCGGACATAATATCGACATTATCGATAATAATTAGCGCGCAGCACTAACCAGTCCGTCATAAATGGTAGAATGTATTGCAAAATTCAAACGCTGGCAACCTGTTTTATTTAGCGTAAAGTGGAAATGGAAAACATAATGCATGAGGACATTTTATAATAGTTTACCTAAATTCTAAAGTTTATATGTTTCCTAGTAAACCTAATTGTATTTATTATCAAAAGCACAAGTACATCAATAATATAAGAAATTGATTCGATCTCTAACTCTTTTCTATAGCAAGTGTTAATATAGATTGCCTAAACGTCTTTTCTACTCAGTATTTGCAAAATGTAATAAAGGTAGCTTAGAATAGATATTATCGTAAAAGATATTAAAATAAAAAAATTGTAATGACGATAACATTTTATCCTACAGGGGAATCGAACCCACGATCTTAGGAGTGGAGTGCAGATATTAAAATCCGCGCTATATAGATATTCGCTTAATATCGGAGAAGTAGAGTCTTTATGAGAAGTTAAATATACCTATACAAATTACGTAACGTAAAATAAAAATGTCTACCTACCTATTAGAACACAAATATCAACCGACATGCGCAGTATAACAAGCCAACAATGAAAATTCCCATTCGACGAATAGAAGAAAATCTCCACACAATAGGCGTGCCATTTTCCGCAATCATTGTGCTAGAGCGAGACAGCAACAACCTGTTGTCTCTGTCCAACAAAGACGCGCAAAAGAGATAGGCGTCACAATAGACAATTGTTATCCCTACCACAAGAGCTCGCTCTGCCCTAGCACTTCCCATTACAACGGATTCGCGTTCTAAACTGTTGGATCTAGAGTGAATTTTGGCTTGAAACTAACAGCGGAACAACGTAGCCAATAATTTAATTCCGCTGTTATCATTGGGAAAACAATGGGTTATGTTCCGTAGGTATATCTAGTGCTCTTCATTCGTCACCAATCTGTGGGATTAGGTGGGCGTTCTATTCGAAAGCTTTAGAATGTGTGATTTGTAAAAATAGAACAGTTTATATCCGTTTTCAATCGGAAATGGAACCTTTGTTTCCAAATCGAATCAGAACAAAACCTTTTTGAATTATAAGTGTATGGAATTTTGAACATTAAAATAATTTCGTTGTTTTTATGTTGTATAGTGTTGGTTGTTATATAGTATAAATCGCGTATAATAGGCAATAACTATTATTTGTTAATTTATACAGAAAAATATTTGAAAAAAGCATTGCAAATTTTTATTTCTGATATATTTACCTACACGGCAGACAAATTTCATAACCCAATTTATCTTGTGGCCATTTTGGTTCGTGCTAACACTTTTAATGCTCCCGCGTAAATTACGTCAAACGAGAGTGTAAAATAACTAAATCCCACACGTACACTTACTTATAATCTGTGCACAAAGCACTTTCATTATACTCACTTACTATGTTTTTAAACTTTTTAACTTTATCGGGTAAAAAATGGCGGAGCTTCCATAACTTTTTAATTTTAATCAAAAAGGTTGTCACAGAGTGTCCGCCGTTTGCTTTAGTTTTCTTTCAGTAACTAATTGGTCTGACATCAGTCGCCCCTGGATGTCATAACATATCATGTTTTTTTTTAATTTTCTTTTTATTTAAAAGCGTCTCGTTTTATAATGTTGACACACGCTTTTTTGCAAGCGGGCGATTTAATGGATATGACACCTTTAAAAGCAGATGAATTTCTTTTTACGTATTAAAATAAAATACGTGCGGATTTGCATCATCAATCATTAGTCACGTTACATGCATTAGAGCTTGTTGTTGGTATCTCTAACATCATGAATTGAAAAATTGTTTTCTGAGTTTTCTTTATCATTATTAGGCTCACAGTTGACCCTAGGCGAAACCCCTAAGAGAACTGGACTATGTATTTATACCTTTATTTAAAATAAGCACTCATTCGGATTAAAAATTCATAAGCGCCCCAACAAATGTGTACTGTTGTAACCAACCCCTGCTCTGTATCCAGACAAACGGAAATATGAAAATGAAACGTCGAAACGGAAAAACGCATCAGGCGTACGCGCGCCCCAGCCGACTGCTGGACAAAAAATGAACACAAAACGGACGCTTAATTCGCAAAAAGCCCGTTTGATGTCGCTAATTGACAATCAGTCGGGGACGCGTCTCATTGGCCCGCTTCCTCGTTCCATTTTTAAAATTAAAAACAAATAAATAAAAGCTTCCGCTTTTGTTAGATACCTACCTACATTATGTTCGGTTCGTCCTTCTAAATGCATTCTACTTTTAAAATTATATCAAAAGAAATGTCGTTAGCTGTGTACCTAAGTATGGAGTGTGTACATAAATAATGCGTTTTTTTATAACTTGGTGTTGATTTGGAAGTATACCTACTTACAACATCTTACTCCGCCACTCTAAGCCAGTGCGAATTGGCGTGTGGCATGTGGCGTGCTGCTGTTAAAAGCCTTCCTTTATTTATAAGGTCTTTGACAAGGTTTAACACATACAAGATTTAGGTAAGTATAACTGGGATCACCATTGTAACCGACATTTAATATCGGGGCCTTCCAAAGCGCTCAATATTAAATGTTATAATAACGGTCACCTACATTTACCAAAGTAAGGAAGACTTCAGTGAAGTCTGCTTTACATTGGTAAATGTTTACGAACACCTAGTGCCGGAGAGTTACGATCGCTTTATAACTACTATTCTGTTTCGTGCACTATGCTAGAAAACTCTTTTTTATTCATTTTACATCTGTTCGATTTTTAAATGATTTCAAAAACAAAACAGTCTGGCGAACAGACAAAACAACAGAGGCGCAGTAAAAAGAAAAACAAATCGGCCAGTATCGAACGCACCTATTCGGAACGTATCCGGATCCGGTCCGGAGCGGAGTCAACAAAGGGACGTTCTGTGTTTGAAAAAAGCGCGCGAATGCAACGTGGGCCACCATTAGCCGTTCCCATTTGCAGCGAATCTATAGACGGCAGGCCTCTTCAATCTGTATCGTCAACAATGATAGGGTTGGCTACTTTTATTTTCTATTGTAAGAATAATTTTATTACAATTCCATTTTAACATTCAACAATAGCAGATTGGTGACTAATAAAGTATAGTAGTCAACATTACGAAGAAAAGCTTTTACACGAATTGTAAAAAAAATCGCTACAAGGAACCTTACATTTAGCTAACAAAATTTAATATGCTTTGCTTTTACATTAACATGGAATCTAATAAATTTACAATTAGTTTATAGAGACAGAAAAAATACTAAGGATGGGCACGATTCTTGAATTTCTGTAAGAATGCCGATGCCGCAGTATTTTACTAAAGTATTTTCATAAAATGCGGGGCAAGTGTCATATAATTACAACATTATTCATTATAAAGTATTTAATAAGAGGTACACAAACTTTGTACAAGTTTTATAATATAATATTACAAACTGCTTACACACAACCCTAAGCACAGGGCATTTGATCGAGTGTTGTTCGCGTTTTTATCGCTGATTCATTAGTATGAGAGTGTCTTTGTTGCGGTGGCGCTAGTGCAGCCGCTGCACTGCATTTCGGATGCCGCTGCACTGCAGCGGCATCCGACATGAAAATTGATTCTAGATAAAAGGAGGTTTACTTACTCCAACTTATTGCTTTTTATTCAATATTCTTCTTTCAAAAGTTCTATTTAAAAACGTTGCAGTATATTTAACACTCAATAAATCCATACATTTGTAGTATTTTTTTATACATACCATTACAAACAACATTTATTCCCATTTTTTACATAAGTTAGTGCATTGGTTAGCATCTCACACTTATGCGAGTAGAACCTAACTTACTGTATTAGAGGCGTTTGAACTTATCCCTAATTCTACTCCCCTTTATCGAATTATTGTAAATAAATATAATTCACTTCTTCTTCGTTCTTTTCTTAGCTAGATAACTTATTTCCTACTATTTTTAGAGTTCAGAGTATAGGTAGGTAGTGAAACGACATTAAGCACTTATATCGTAATGCTCTTATTTTAGGGTTTTAATGGTCTTCTTACTGTAAGGCAGAATAAAAAACATTTTGAAATGTGAAATATAAAAAATATCACGATAAAAATAGGTAAGTAATTAATATAAAAAATAAAGACCACTAAGTCATACCAAATCAGAATTCAAATGTTGTCTACTCTTTACAAAAGGTACCTACCTACAGAGAAAAAGGAAAATGTATTCAAATTGTATGGACAAAGGCTGTAAAAGTTGTTCTAGATCAACAAAAGTCCACTCGAAAGAGAATTGGAAAATCTAATTTGTGAAAAGGGTAAACAAAAGACACGAGACGAAGGGCTGAAAGAAGGCATGGCTACATTGAGGAGTTTAAATATATTTATTTTTAATTTGAGAATGGCTGCTTGGAATAAGTTTTAGTATAAGCATTTGTGATACGTTATTGCACTTTTTGTTTTAGTAAAATTTCAAGTGAATAAGATTAAGAACAATCAGACAAATTGCAGTTATTTCAAAAAAAATTAAGTCTTCAACGTCTTTATAAGTTATTTTGCATTAATTCTCATGATGCCAATTAATAATGTACTTAATCCGAGCAATACAACCTTAAATATAGTTAAAATTTATTTATTTTTAATTTGAGATATTAACCTGAAATATTTTTGAGTAATTAAAATACAACCAAAGATTCGCCACACCTATCTTGTCCCAATCCTCAAAAACATGTACAAACTGCCCATTAATTTCGTTTAGTTATCATGCCCGTATCATAGTCCTATTCCAATGTAAACATAAGTACGCACCATTACAAGTGTAAATATATTATCTTTACGCAGAAATTCACATAGGATACAAATGCGTCTGCGTATTAACATTTGACCTGCGCCTTGCACATAATACCATTAATTTCAACTGCCAAGACCCTAGTTAGTTTCAGGACAAACATCTCACTTACCAGTTACTTACCCAACTCCACACATATGGGGAAATTTCCCAACCTGTCAACTCCTGCATTCAAAATTCGAACAATAAGTTGGCGCGAACCTTGTTGGTCCAAGTTGGGAACAAACCAGCTATCAGTCAATGCAACCCTTTTGAGGCGTGACCATGCGACCTCGTTTGTAAAATATGCAGGCTAGTATTTCGTTTTTAATTATAACCTTCTTGTTTAGATTTGTGTTGTTGAGTTCATTTTCTGATTAAAATCCACGAATGTACTTTAGTTACCGCCATTTATAAACTATTTATTTGCTATAATGTTTCGAATACTTATTAATGTTGCAATATACCTAACTTCTTTCTTTTTTTATAAGATTAATAGGCATCTTAAAGAAAAATATTATTCTTTTCACTATTTATTGTATAATTTGCATGGAAACCTTATTTCTACGATAACAACACGAACTTATTATAGCATGTTTTTTATCTTACCTTCCTTAGATTAAGGCAAAAATATTTTTTAGGTTTTTTAAGTGTAATTGTAATGGCTTTTGATTGCCTCCACTTACAAATATAATGGTTTTTTTTTAAATAAAATAATATTTGAATATTTCAATTACCTTAGCATGTTCCTGCTGCGCCAAAAGCTGCTCTCTGACCATCTGAAGCTGTAGTATCATCTCGGACAGCTGCCTCTCTTTCTCCAGCACGCTCTCGCCGGCCAGCGCTTGCAGAGCCGCCGCGTCGAGTACTCCCCTCCGGTCACTGGGTTAAAATAAAATGGTATTCGTTAAAAATATATACATATATATCTACTTTCTTTTGATAATAATTTATCCAAAAAATTTGTTAAATAATTGTACAACAGTATTATTTTACAGGTTTTTACATAATTATGTATTGTGTTGTTTTTTTTTCTTTTAAATAGTGGCTTCGTGCGTATAGCACATTTGGCCAGTGTCAAGTAAGAGATGTATTAATAATATATAAATCTTAATAAATGAGAATTAGTGGTGATAAAGATGATAAATGGAAAACAAGATGCCCTCATCCTAAACACCTTACATCCTCAGTAAAGATGTGGGAATATATTGAGATCTCATATGTACTTCTTGAGAGAATTTGAAATGTAATGTTGCACTGTTTTGTTTTATTTACCAACGCTCATATACGTTCACAAACACTTAACTGTTAAGAATCCACTGTTATTACACATTCACGTTCGAAATATCACAAATTTTAGAAAATAAAACAAAACTGCAGACATGACGCTTCACTTTCCCGCCAAGAAGTCCTAAATCCTAATCCTGATACTAAAAGGTTTCTATTCCTAAAAGTAAACCTATTCCTAGTTTTTTATTCCTTTTTTTTAAATTTGTGTATTAATTTAATATATTTCTAATGCTCCGAACCAGTCGGTAACTGTGGCTTCGTAACCTCTTTGGTTTCTGCGATTCTAGTGCTGTGGTAGTTATTAAATCTATAAAAGTTTCATTGCAATGTATTTACGAATAATATTAAGACACATAGTTTAAGTACGTTATCTTATGGTTATTGGGAACCACTTAATGTTATTAAATAAAGATTATTATTACATTGCTATAATCTATAATAAAAATCGAATAATGAGGTAAATCGCCTTTGATAGGGTAACACTTGCTATTTTGCAGTTTCAACGGATAACATTCACCTGACAGACTGTAAGCTTGAGTATCATCTTGTAGTTGCAATAAAAAAAACTGTTTAAGTAACATAACTCATTTAACAGGCAAAAATTACAGATGGCTTATGTCCTATATAACCACATAAAACACTTTTAACCGCAGTTAAATCCGTTTAGAATACATATTGCTTATTATTTGAACATTGATTTAGGATATTTTTGACCAATGGAAAGATCTGGAATTCCCATGGGAAAAATGGCAGGTGTCAGTACACAAAACCGAAATACTGTATACCATATATACCTACACTAAGCCTGATATATTAGTTCACACCGTACGATCTGCTAGTAGATACATCAAAATCACATTGTTTAGTATGTATTGAAATAATTAATTATGTCCCCTTTGTGGCTTGCCAAGATACACTTTTAATGGGATATTTATAGAAGTTGGCGAGTTATGTCTTCTTGATACAATAGATAAATATGATATCTATGTATCTACGTAGTTCATAAACTACTTAATGAAAATCACCGGAACTATGGTGAGTGTTCTGAGGAGGTTTTTGATCTCATCCCGTCTCCGTTATTCTCCCGAAGAACATGTGCTGGTGTTAGGAACCACCTTCATATTATACAGATATACATAAACAAACATACATACATTCACGTCTGTTTCCCCGAAAAGAAAATTATACGCCCACACTACGCCAATTATATAGTTAGTCCCTAGACTCTGAAAGCAATGTTTGTTATTTTTATTTGTGGGCAATAATAAAATGGCAGGTTTTAATCCCAGATTCTACTAGTACGCAGGACACATGCATTCAAAGTTGGTAAGTCTAGTTTGGGTGTTGAATTATTAAACTAGTGCTTCGTCGTCTCAAGATATAGATATGTAAAAATGCTTATTACTTTTCGTATAAGTATTTGTTTGCTAAAATAGAATCGTCGAATCACCAGATTTCTAGAATTTCAGTTATTACGTGGAACGACGCCGTCTGACCACCGCAACTCATAAGGAAACATCATTCTCTGGTTAAACCAGCTGTCAGGATGTTAGAAGGCAAGGCACTGACTTCTTAATAACGACTGCCATAGATGTCCATGACAGCTGGGGCGTAACTTAATGTGCTTTGCTTGATGCACATAACTTTGAATAGGGTGTATACGAATCCTATCAAGACCTAAGGAGCCCAAGCCAACCTCACCTGCAAGTGGGGGACCTGCCGATCAACGGACGAGGCTCTGGCGAACATAACAGTGCCCGGTCAGCGGCAATAGGCTCGCCACCTATTACGTGGGACCAACAATATCATTGGCGAAGTGTAGGCGTATAATATGCCTCTGCCTACCCCTTCGGGGAAACAGGCGTGAATGTATGTATATAAGTATGTACATAACTTTAAAAGGTTTTAGCAAGACCAGGTTTGAACCCGAGACCCTGAATTTGAAGATTATGAGCTATCGCCACTTATATTACTGCTGTAATATATATACCTGTTAAGTGCTCTCTCTTTAATTGGTATCCAGGCAGAAACAATAGTATTTTTATTTTCTTATGTTATTTTTTAAAAACGTCATAATGTCTGCCTCCTGCCTGATGGCAAGCAATCAATGCAATAAAAAAAAATTAAAGCGCTCGATATCGTGGTACAATCACGGTAACAAGCGTACAAATGTAATTTCACACCCCGATTATAAGACCCGGGAATACAGTTTACAGTGGCACTAAGCTTGAATGTAGCAAAAGGCCATGAGGAACCTTGTGATAATAACAAATGTGGAGAAGAAAACGATGCTCACCACGATCCTCAGACATGAGGGACCGACTATAGAGAGGAGAAGAAAAGACAATGGTACAAATATAAAAAATATTCAACAAATATTGGATAACGCAGCACCCGTCACATAGATTTTCCTGTTCACTGGTATTGTCACTCGATATTTATCGGTCTGATACTAACAATTCGTTTCATAATAATTGACTACCGATATGGCACAGGGGTGGGTTTGTTTAGTATTTTAATTCTTTATTCTACATATCGAAAGTTTTAATTCCACTATTATCCACACAGGTCACTTCATAGCCTCATTAAAAGCTGTTCGGGAAAATTATACAATTTCTCGTTAAATTATACATTCACGCCTGTTTCCCCGAAGGCGTAGGTAGAGGCATATTATACGCCCACACTTCGCCAATTATATAGATGGTCCCACGAAATAGAAGAAGACGGCAAAATATAATTATTTATTCTACTAAATTCTACAACATTTCTAAATAGTGCTTCAGTATATATCACTAGATGAATAAAATCATGCTAGAACATTGAAAAATCGCACTTAAATAGATGATTCAAATATAAATCGACTCGGTATAAAGTCATTCAAAAATGGTTGACAACATTACTAAATAGTTTGTCATAAATTTAATAATGTATTTAATTTGCTAAACCATATCAGACGATTGAAAAATAGTAATTTAAGTAATAACTAGTATCATATTATTTTTAGTAGTAGTAGTACCTAGTAGGTATCTTATAAGTCAAACTTGCAAATACCTGTTGATAGAAAGTAAACTAGTTCCCCTAAAACAATACATTAACTAGTAATTGTACCGGCATGGGGGACAAACTAGGGTGAACTAATAGAGCAATCGGCGACCACTCGATGTTTCGACATCGATTCGATTATTCCGATTCGAGTGACACGAGTGCAATACGTGTAATCGGCTCGTGTGCGCAGTGATGGGATTGTTAACTTTCAGCTTAATGGGTTAATTTGTACTCTCATGTTTTATGAAGGTAATAACGTATTCGATAAGGTGTATTAGTCTAATATTACTCTAGAGTTATGGTAACAAATTGTTCTAGACTTAGGTTATAAAATTACCCTAGAGTTGGGGTATGGAATAACTCTCGAGTTAATGTAGCGAATTACCCTTAAATTAGGATGTCAAACTACCCTAGAGTTGGGGTAAAGAATAATACTACCCTAAGCATCTTACTTTGAGATATGAAGCCATATAATTTTAAGGACGTAATTTGTAAATCATACGAGAATTTAACTAGTGTAATTAAGTCCCTGGACCGATTGTGTGGTATTTGATACCCATGTATGAAGCCTCTGCTTCTATTTTAAGTTATGTAATGATTGTAAGCGATAATTCCTAACTTAAGCCAGGATAGGGATTCTATTTGGGCACCTATATATGCCATGAATCCACCAATGGTTTCACCCCTGAAAAATAATATTGCCCCGTGCGGGAATCGATCTGTGACTACCACGTTAGCGGACTACAGGTATCCTACATAGCAACACCCACAATATAGATTAGTTAAAAAAGACCTCATCCCCATAATAACAAAACCCAGGTACCGTCTACTTAAGATTTTGTGACAAAAACAAAAGCATGTAAATACATCCCTTCAGAGTTGTCTGGAACAGGGGTGACGTCATTAAAATGGATGCCAAGGGGTTGACGCCATGAATTCTGACATTACACAGCGTGTCCATAAACATATCGACGTAACAGCAAAATGTGAATATATTTAAAAAAATACCATCAGCAGGAGAGTGGTTTTAATGTTCTACTACTTCTAAGAATGTTATAAGATATAAAAACTAACGTCATCAATATGGCTGCTAAGTGGTTGATGCAGTGAATCCTGACATTATACAGCATGTCCGTAAACTTCTCGAAATGATCTTTAGAATTAACTGTGAGTAAAGTTGCCTGCAAGTTTAACTTTTTGTCAATTTTATTGATTTTTAGATCTACAGATATCCAGAGAGAATTTAATTGTTTCCTGTCTTTTAACAGCCGTTCTCCAACTTATCGATTACTTGCTTTACTAATACTTTACTTTGCTTTGCTAATACTTAACGTATTTTATTTGATATAATAAAATTATGTCACGACACATACAGTTATATGAATTAATCGTAGTTTCATGCCTCGAGTTATTTTTTTAATTTTTGTATGTAAGAATTGTTATAAGATTCTAAACTAAAGCAATAAAAGTAAGTCCATCTTCTTTCTCGCAATATTAATACTCAAAACACATAATCAAAAAGGTCAAAAAGAATCAGCCTGTAAATGTGTGCAGATCAAAAAGTAATTTGGCAAAAAGAAAAGAACACAGTTTCAATATCGGAACGGTCGCGCCCATTGCGAAATTCTAAAAGTGACAATGTGACTCGTTTTCAATGAACAGGTTCCGTACAAAATGTTAAGTAAATTTAAAGATTTTTCATTCATACAATCACATCCGTTTCCCCGAAGGGGTAGGCAGAGGCATATTATACGCCCAGATTTCGCCACTTATATTGTTGGTCCCACGTAATAGGTGGCGAGCCTATTGCCGCTTATCAGCAGGTGCACCACTTGCAGGTGAGGTTGGCTTGGGCTCCTCAGATCTTGGTAGGAGCTCTATACACTTAGTACAAATTGTTAAAAAGTTATTTCTTACTAATTTTGTATACATGTAAATCGATATTAATAATTAATTTTTAATTTATGTAAAACATAAAATACGAACATGTTACACAAAGACATGTTACCATAAGCTATGACTTATTATACCTACTTTTTGTGTAAACAGATATTTAAGTCTAACCCCTGTGCCAAATTTTATGACAACATAATGATTTTATTATGCTCCAAACAGTAAACTGTAGACAATAGTGAACAATTGAAAAAACCGGCCAAATATTAATAAAGAAGTATCCGCAACACTAAGGGAACCCTAAAACCGTTTTTAAGAAGTCCATTTTTTACATCACAAAGTTTTCTTTGATTTCTCTCAACGAATCGATCAAAATTATTTCTTTGATGATTGTATTAAAAGAAAAAAAAGGTGGGTAGGTACCAAAGTACCAAATGAGAAAATAATTGCCCTCGTTTCCAATAGCTTTTTATTGCCAAATCGGGAATACTTTTTTTGTCAACGGTACAGGATTAATTGCCAGGTACTTAATTAGATGTCGCTTTAAGCTGTCATTTGTAAGGTTTTTGGAAAAATTGAAGTTGATATCCTTGTCATATCACGATTGATACTCTGTTACACTTAATTCAAGCTTCCTTTTTGTGCACAATTAATTTTCTTCTCTGTTATTTTTTTTAATTCATCTGTATAATTGACGACAGAAAATAAATGTTTAACAGATTAACTAGACGGTACATTTTTGTTTACCATTATTACACAAAACGACTTGAATTTACACCAGTTTAAGGGAATGTGACAGTGCTTCGGTATATATTTTTCTGCGTTTACTCTTTAACACTTTTTTATCTTCTAAAAAATAACTTTGTTCGTATAGCACATTTAGCCAGTGTCAAGTTAGAGATAATATTAATAAAAGTAAATGAAAATGAGTGGTGATAAGGATAGTAAATGGGATACCCTCCCCCCTAAGCCCCTTGAGTGTTCAGTAAAGATTGGGACTATACTGAGATCTCACATGGACTTCTTGAGAGAATTTAAAAGAGTGATATTGCACTGTTTTGTTTTCACTGCAAACCAACACTCATGTGTATTCAAACACTTAACGGTTAATAATATTCGAAATATCACAAATTTTAGAAAATAAAACAAAACTGTAATCTTTACATTCCCGCTACGAAGTATTTTCGAACATTTAAATATTGCCATCTAAAACAACTGAGTATTGTTCTAAAAAAGACAGCCCTTTAAAAACGTTTTTATTCTCAAACTCAACAACGGTGCAAGTACCTACCTATCCGTCTAGGGTTGACTGCACATCATAGTCGCATAAAGTATGCACGAGCCAGGGTTGCCACACGCCAACACAATTTGCTACCAACAATAAAAAAATCCCTTAACGCGAGACAACAGTAACTGCTGGGTTATTCGTCTTACTCGCCCCCTTTTGACAGATACGTATGGTTATAGTGGATACGCCATATTAGTTAAGCTGGACAGTAAAATGAGTTGTATGTGCTGAACATTAAAGTTTTTAATTCGTAGTATTTGTATTGAACTCTAATTAATAAGGGGTTAAAATGATATGACATTCCTTAAATGTAGATACAATTACATTACATACTGTATTTGTATTCTTAAATAAAAAATATTATGTTTTCATATCTACGTTATGCTAATGAAAATAATTATGCTTGTTCTATTTAAAACTTCCAACGTGCAATTCTTTGTATTCCTAATGAATGTATCTTAATGTCCACATTATGCTATATCGACTATAACGATATCTTCCAAACGGAGTAACTTTTGCAGGACGTCAACGTAAAGTCTGATTGAGATAATTTCTTGTAAGTGTTAATAATTATTATAATTCCAACGGGATATTATTGTAATTGCATATATCTGCCTAAAATTAATAAATATCATTTTTAGACACCGCCAATTCGATTATAATATAACGGTGACGCTACTACAAGGTTGTGTCGTGGGAATAACTGTCAGTGTCATAGGGATCAAGGTTCGCCGAGCTGATTATAGAGAAAATGCTTGACTTATTCTCTTTCGTGGTCTCTTTTATTTATACTTATAATATGAAGCTATTTGTCACCATCACGACATAGTATGAATAAAAATCGCTTTCCGCTGTCTGTCCCTGTGTAGGTATGCTTAGATCTTAAAAACTACGCAACGGATTTTAAAGCTGTTTCTTTAGATAGATAGAAAGGCTTATTATGAATTATGTAGTATGTTTAATAGGAAAAGCGGACGAAATCGCGGGCGGCCGCTGGTTTATAATAAATAATGGTACTAATACACCTAGTAGTAATGTCCACGTTATGCAAGCGACAATGTGCTCATTATTATTTCAGGGCCCGCAACGTTCGTCATGTCGTCGCGGGCGGCGGGTTTTTATTGAGGCCCGCAGTCCACAGACGAAGCAGCGGGGCGAGCTGATAGCATTTTAAATCAGGTTAAGGTCACAGGGCCTTTGAGAATTTTAAGTAAATTCAGTTAAGCTGTAGATACCAAGGAGAGGTTCTCGTCGAACGAAATGTTTAATTAAATCCTGTTTGTTTGATTTAGGGTCTATGATATTGTCTAGTATATATTTTTGTACAGAAAGCTGCTATACCAAAGAGGTTTTTATCCGAAATGTTTAAATAAAACTTGTTTGATTCAGAGTTTATTATATTGTCGACTTCTTGGCGGGAAAGTGAAGCGTCATGTCTGCAGTTTTGTTTTATTTTCTAAATCTCTCTAATTTGTGATATTTCTAACATTAATGTGTAATATTAACCGATTGATTATTAACCGTTAAGTAAATAATAAGTGTTTGTGAATATACATGAGTGGTGGTAAATCAAACAAAGCAGTGCAACATCACTTTTCAAATTCTCCTCAAGGAGTCCATGTGAGATCTCAGTATGGTCCCACATCTTTACTGAGGACTCAAGGGGCTTTAGGGGAGGGTATCTCATTTACCATTTATCATCTTTATCATCACTCATTTTCATTTACTATGAATTATATATTATTAAATGGGTGTTATTTAACGTGTCTTCAAAATTAATAAATTGCCAACCTAACCTAACCTTTTTGTGCATCAAAAATACTGATTGAGCACCTAATCACCTCATTAGATGCTCACTCAGTAATTTTGATGATCAAAAAAGTATTTTTTAGAGGTTCAGTTTATTATATTCCTTATTAAATCACTTACTTGACACTGGCTAGATGTGCTAGACGCGCGAAGCCATTATATAAAAGAAAAAGAAAAATTGTCTATAACATATCGAAAGGAAGGAGGTTCTCTCAAATTGTTTTATTGAAGGTGTGTTAGGGCTCCTACCAAGATCTGAGGAGCCCAAGCCAACCTCACCTGCAAGTGGTGCACCTGCCGATCAACGGACGAGGCTCTGGTGAATATAAACAAGCCCGGAAAGCGGCAATAGGCTCGCCATCTATTACGTAGGACTAACAATATAAATGTCGAAGTGTGGGCGTTTAGAAAGTCTCTGCCTACCCCTTCGGGGAAACAGGCGTGATATTATATATGTATGTATGTTTTATTAAACCTTGAGAATCTATGATTTGCGGCTCAACCATGTAAAAATGTTTCTCTCTGGTTTGCTGAGGTCAGGCTGCAGTCGCTCCGAGTAATAACAGAAAACCAGCCAAATGTGGTTAAGCCAGTGAGCAGACGCTGGGCTCTAAGCTTAAGTCTAGGGAAAACCCGGGGTAATAATAGGATGATGAGAGTCTATGATACTATTAATGGCACAGAATAGGTGCTACTAAAGAACTTCTGTACAAATATTTATTTTATTAAGAGTTTATCGACTCAACCGCTAACTCTACATTAAAACATTGTTTATAAGTATACAACATTTAAATAAAAACAATATGTCATTTAAAAGCTTGAAATTCAGCGGTTGAGTCGACTGGTTGCTCGCAAGTGTAGTTAATAGGAAGTATTTTTAAAATTAATTTTTGTCTTGTAAATAAATATGTTTCAAAGTATGTTTGGAACTCCATTTACTCTTTAACGGAATCCAGTCGCTTAAGTCCCTAGTTCGGTTTTTAATAGTTAAATAATTAAAGTTGAATAGTTAAAGTTGAAGTATTAAGTGTATAAAAAGCTAGGATATATCATAGATTCAAAGGGTTACGCAAAAAGTTTTCTATGCATGAGAAAAAGCATTTGCAATTCCCATACAAATAAATAAACGCCGCCCAATACTGCAGATCAATAAAAGTACATCCCGGCATGTAAACAGGAATGACGCATGAATTCTTCATTTGAAATTGTATGACTGGCCATGTTAGGGCATTATCATTTTTAGTGCTCGCCACACTGGTATATTCAGATGGAATTTTTGATGCACTGGCGACACAGCCGTGCTGCGATTGGCCGCTCTGAATATTGTATGAACCAATCACCGCGTTGCGCTCGTTGCATTCCAATTTCAAATGATGAAGGCGGGAAACGCGACAAAGTGTGGTGTTTTGCAATGTAATGTAACTACAAGTATGATTTCGCCATTTTATAATCAGATAAGTTAGGTTATCTGTTTACAAGCTTGGGTAAATAAATAGGTAATTGGTTATCGCATAAGGCACTGCATAAATTCTTTTCTCGATAGAAACTGTCTTTAACCATATAATTTGTATTGCAGTCTTTGAACAGAATCTGATATATTATTTCCTCCTGGATATTTATATTACTTTACATCCTGTTCTTTGTAGGATTGTTGGTTAGTGGTGGTAAATTAAAGAAGAATTATGCATACATAGGTACATAATCTCACGCTCATATATCCCTATTGGGGTTGGTTACCTGGCTACAAATATTTAAAGGAGATCTTTACTGTTGTAGCCAAGTTTAATTTTGGCACAGATGAAACGTGTCAGATGTTTCTTTTTTGTTTTAAATAATGGCTTCGTGCGTTTAGCACATTTAGCCTGTGTCAAGTAAGATATATATTAATAATATATAAATCGCAGTACATGAGAATGAGTGGTGATAATGGTAATAAATGGTAAATGAAATGTCCACTCCTAAACCCTTTGATTCCTTAGTAAAGATGTGGGGCTATACTGTGTCAGATGATAAGAAAGGCTTTTCGAACACACTGACATTACACGGGATCCCATTCCACCACCAAGTGGTAGAATTTTTGGAGATGCCACTATATGGCATTTTAAATAAAATTTCGAAACAGCTAGAGCGGCAAGAGTCAACGGAAAAAATATTATAGTAGATTATAATATATTTATCAAGAAATTTACAGCTAAACTAACTATTTGTAAGTTATATGAATTGCACGCCCGCAACGGGTACACTGTTGATACTAATGTAATACATGAAGACGAGCAAAATGTGCACAGTCTTAGCAATAAAGGTCTATTCTATTCTAGAAAATTGTAAGTTTCGTTAAAGCTAGACTCGACTTGTTGGCAGTTGCTCGAATTTGGCAGGGAAATTCTGTACTCCCAAATATTGTACTTTATGAATGTTTTTATAAGTTATCTTTCGGATTGGATATACTTAACGGCTTTACTTATATAAATAAGTTGACCGGTAGAATCATTTTGACAGATAAAGCCAAAATTGTATTAATGTGTTTGTTGTATTTAGCACAACTATATCCAATTGTAGTATGATAATATTTATTAGGCGACTGAGTGGCAGACAGGCCAAGATAACCCCGGAGCCACCCAAATTGTTCCCTCATATTGTTATGATTGTTTGGTTACAATTCATGTCTTCAGAATATTATAATTATCTTAGGGTATCAAAATTAAATGAATAACTACATATTTATAAAATTTCTGATAATCTTCAGTACTGCAGTTGAATTCGAAGTCAAAATAGTATTTAGACTTCTTTGGAAGTCTTCTTCTTAAAATATGGCTCGCAAGGCTTGTGCATTTAGCCAATTTGCAAAAGTCAGTCTTGTATTTTTACTTGTTTTTTTTTTGAGTATTTGGCTAATCCGCACTGTTTCATGTATCCCTCTCATTTCAGTTTGTGAGAGGAGATCCATGCTCAATAGTGGGATGTTAGTGGGCTTAAATGACGATAACTATACTTTTGAAGTCTAAATCGACACACATTGATTCGTTGTCAAATATAATAGGTATACAGACTTCTTTAGAATTTTGCAACTGGTGTGATCCTTGATTTTTTTTTAGTGTCTGTTTGCACTGGATTTGCGTGGTGAAGTATGGCCCGATACTCTCTTATCTTAGTTTAGCGGAGATCCGTGCTCATAAGTGGTACATTATTAGGCTGAAATTATTATGAATTCTTAAAATAGCCCACTAATTAGTAGAGCACAATAATAGAATAATTCATATTGAATTGTAATTTTACTCGTTAAAATACAGATACGTCTATTCAAAGATAGCTAGTTATATTAGTCACGACTACAATTAAAACAATTCAACACAGCACAATTGCTCCTCTCATTCAATAAGCGAATGCCATAAGACAATATCGCTCATTCTAGTTAAGTGCCTATGTGTGGGGTAAATCTCTGCGAATGACACTTTGTCATCGGTCATAAAGTGTTATTGTGTGGTACAAAGAACCATTGTGTGCAGACCTTGTGTATGGAATGCTTATTGCATTGTAGCATCACAGTTATAAAAGGTTTACCTTGGAGTAACTGTTTGTTTAATGCTATGTGTTTACGTCATCTAAAAAGTTACATACCAGATGGAAGGATTACTTATACCACAAGATGGCTCACAAGATCCCTCCTGATGCATTAACCTGGTTATGTTCTCGTCTTAATGTTAGACGAATGCAAAACTACTGGTAAGTATTACTGGCTTGTCATCTGTTTTAAAGTGACGTCAAGTCAGGTTTCTTTGATACTGGGGTGCAACGTCAGAAGGCCTCCACGTGAGCCTATATCGTTGTTGGGCTCTATACGGAGTAAAACAACGGTATGGGCCGGCGCACCCTGGGCAATTGCGTATAACTTTCCTACGGGAATTTCATACGCAATTGGCTAACTTCTGGCAAAAGGTGAAACTGCTCTCAGTATTCCTCTGTTGAAACCAGAGGCGACAGGAGATGCATATAAAAAGAAAGACTTTGTGGTAGTTATAATGACGTCGTAGAGGGTTTGTGGCCTTACCTGAAACTACTTTTCAAGGCCACCCACGTGTTTGTGCCGTGCGTGGGGACCCGTAATGTCGGAAGAGAGGATCCTGGGTCTTGAGCTATAAGCAAAGAAGGATAGTTTGCCGCATTTATGCGCGTCTTTGCTTAGGCAACACATACCTTTGGCCTCAAATTCGATTAACTCGGGAGGTTAGAGCTTAGCCAGCTCTAATCAATCGGCTGAGGTGTTCAATAGACTGACCACCAGGCGAGTGTCGGGAATGAAAGCACAGGCAGGCGACGGGCTCGTCATTAAGTAAAGATGGTCGCTTTGCTATTGGTCTTGCCCTTATCGTCGCGTTCTGCTGTTTCATTTATCTGTCACTATACCCAGTGTGTATCCCTGGGCTTACTATGTAGGCTCCCCGTGTGCGGACTCCGTGGAGGGTGGGGAACACACTGAGTGAATTGTTGTAGCTTAAAAAAGTATGGCTTCTAAAAAAATATCTCAAATGACCAATCTTGACTGCGATGCAGTCCAAAACATTGAACTAGATGGTTCTGAGGCGTATCTCTCACCATCGGGCGTTTCTGAGGTTTCTCAAAATGACGTAGACGAAACATTTGTAGCTCCATCTCGTAAAACGCGCAAGCGAACTCAAAAGAGAGACACTCCTAGTGGTTCGGAAAATGAGTGCGAAACAGTTATTCCGACAAAAATAAGTACTGCCCGCAGGGGCCGTGGTAGGGAAACAAGAAGTGCGCAACCAATTAAAACCAGTTCTCATGAGCGTGATGAGTCCATAGAATCGTATGGGTTTGATTCCGAGAAAGAGGGACAAGTACTTTCTGCTAATAAGATGAAAAAATCAAAAGAAAGAGTTGTTGAGCCAGTCACGATGGGATTTGAGTCCCTAAGTGCAGTTGAGGTAAGAGAACAAGCCTTCAAGGATCTAACGGCTATTGTGGAGACAACTCGGGTATCAAAACATATTAATGGCCCGTGCAGGAGCACCCTTAATAAGGCAGCTGCTGCGGTCAAAGATGCAGTAGAGTGTCTAGCGGGAAGAAATGCTACGGAAGAAACCCGTCGTCTAGTGGCTGAGAATGCTATGATGAAACGGGAAGTTGCTGAATTACGAGCTGAAGTTCAAACACTGCGTGAAGAACTTTTGAACTCTCGTAAAAGTTTTAACTCTATAGGTAATAATATACCTGAGGGAGATCCAGTGTGGGTAGGGCAAATCCAGCGCTCGCTGACTCTTACTCTAGGGAAAATAATAGATGCTCGTTTTGCGGGGTTAGAGGATCGCTTGCTGCCTCCTAAAATTCTGCGGCCACCATTAGAAGCGGACAAAAGAAAAGAGAACAAGAGTGCTGCTACTTTAATACCGAACATGGTAGCAGTTAGCACAGTCACTGATTCTTCAGCTAATGTTGCGGAACAAACACATATTTTGACGCAAAATAGCGATTCTTGGATTACTGTTACTAAGCAAGGAAAAAGAAAAAAGACGGCTCCACTCATTGTTTCTCAACCCACTCTTGCAGCAAATAGTAATAATAAATCAATACCTGCACCCAGTGTTCAAGCGACTAATTCAAATGCGATTTCAAAGCCTTCCCGTAAAACACCTAAGCTGACCGCTCCAAGATCTTCAGCCATCGTAATAACTCTAGCACCAGAAGCTTTGGAAAAAGGAGAGACCTATTTGTCTATAATGGAGAAGGCTAAAAATGATGTAAATATTGACGAACTTGGTATAGGAGATGGCATCTGTTTTAAAAGAGCAGCAACAGGAGCTACCATTCTTGAACTTCCAGGAACTACTAGCGGAGATAAGGCTGACTGTTTAGCTGAAAAATTAAAGGAGGTACTTGGAAATCTCGCAAAAGTTGTACGCCCAAATAAATGCGTCGGGTTACGTTTAACTGGTCTGGACGATACTATTCAGAAAGAAGACATTGCTGTGGCGATTTCTTCCAAAAGTGGCTGCTCGTTAGACCATTTACGTGTTGGAGAAATTCGGAGAGGTCCTAGAGGTTCTGGGGTGTCTATTGTTCAGTGCCCAGTAGTAGCCGCTAAACAGTTGGCTGAATTAGGAAAGTTACGCATAGGATGGAGTTCTGTTCTTGTTCATGCACTTGAAACCAGACCTCTTCGCTGCTATAGATGTATGGGTGTTGGTCATACACGTCCACAGTGCTCTTCTGCAGTAGAACGTAGTCATCTTTGCTTTCGCTGCGGCATAAGTGGTCATAAAGCGGAGGTTTGTTCAGCTGAACCCAAATGTGCGGTATGTAGTCATGGAGGGCACCCAGCTGGGCATATTATGGGGAGTAGCAATTGCAACCCTCCTCTTAACAGGAAAAAAGCAGTGCTCAGTTCTGGACCAACTACATCTGACGGCGGTCCTGAAACGAGTCCCCACCGGGATCTTAACCAACATTCTCAGGGACGGGAAGACATGTCAGAATGACTAACCGACTATCAGTCCAGCGGAGTTAGTGTTCTCCAAACCAATTTAAACCATTGTGCTGGTGCGCAAGATTTACTTATACAACACATGGCGGAGTGGCTTATTGATTTGGTGGTAGCTGCCGAGCCGTACTATATTCCAGACCGTCCTGATTGGGTTGGAGATTCCAGTGGCTTAGTGGCCATCACAACTACGAATACTACTCAATCCCTTCTTTTGTTAAAGGAGAGGGGGTCTGGATATGTAGCTGCTATGTGGGGAAAGATTGCCGTGGTCGGCGTTTACTTCTCACCAAACCGGGACTTATCTGACTTTGAAGTTTTCATGGCTGAACTTGGGGCAGTTATCCAACGACTAGCGCAAACACAGGTATTGATTATGGGGGACTTAAATGCTAAATCCACAACCTGGGGCTCTCCGTCAACCACAGTTAGAGGTAAATGTGTTGAGGACTGGGTAGTGTCAAATGGGTTATGCCTTCTTAATCGAGGCACAGCCAATACATGCGTACGACAGCAAGGAGGGTCGATAGTTGATGTAACTTTCGGTACGCCTGTCGTAGCCTCACGTGTTCAAAATTGGCGTGTTCTAGAAGACGTAGAGACTCTTTCCGACCATTTGTACATAAGATTTGAGATTGTCACATCTACAGGGATTAATGCACCAAGACGCAGTGGGTCAAGATTTCCAATAGTGTTTCCCAGGTGGGCGCTATCAAAGCTGGACATGGAAGTTGCCCAATGCTCAGCTTTGGTGCAGAGCTGGTCATCTACTACGCTAGGTTTGAATGTCGATGAGGCTTCCAAACGCTTACGGTCTAAAATGACGGCAGTGTGTGACTCAGCTATGCCGCGAGTACGTACTCGTCCTCGGAAAACGGCAGTATATTGGTGGTCCCAAGAAATTGCTGACTTACGTACCGTCGCTTTAGCTCATCGTCGAGCCTATCTTCGACAGAGGGCAAGAAGGCCCCGAATTGTTGACGAGGAGATGGAAGCCCGCCTATATCGTGCATATGCCCAGTCCAGAAAAGATCTTCGTACCACTATTAGAAAATCTAAAGAAAGTGCCTGGAATGAGTTTATAGAGGAATTGAACCGTGATCCTTGGGGTCGGCCATATCGTACGGTACGTAAAAAAATATGTAGTGGTGAACCTCCTGCTATAGAAACTCTTGAGCCACAGTTTTTAGTGGAAGTGGTCGCAAGTTTGTTCCCAGCTAGTGAGGAAATAATCACGCCCGAGGTATTCTATGATATCGACAGTATACCCCCCATAAATACAGATGAATTTTTAGCGGCAACACTCCACCTTAAGGCAAGAAAAACTGCTCCAGGACCCGATGGCATTCCTGCTCGAGTATTAAGTTTTTCTCTGAAATACTTAGGAGATCAGTTCCTAAAACTACTAAATAAATGCATTGAGGTGGGACAGTTTCCTAAGTTGTGGAAGGATGGACGTCTATGCCTGCTACGAAAACCAGGAAGTGCTATTGATACACCTGCGGGATACCGCCCTATTGTTCTCCTAGACGAGATGGCTAAAGTGCTGGAGAAGATTGTAGCTAGACGAATATTAGATCACGTACGCGACGTCGGCCCAGACCTATCTGACTGTCAGTTTGGCTTTAGAGTAGGACGGTCCACAGTAGACGCACTTATCTCTCTGAAAGAGTTTACGAAGGACGCAGTGGCCCATAAAGAGTGTTCTGTAGCAATATCCCTTGATATTGCTAATGCGTTCAACACTCTTCCCTACCGTTGTATATTGGACGCACTTCGATATCATGAAGTGCCCCCTTACCTCAGGCGATTGGTTCAGCACTACTTGATAGGTAGAGATGTTCTTTATCAAGACAGAGAAGGTTGTTTCCATTCGAGACGAATGTTTTGTGGCGTTCCACAGGGGTCGGTTATGGGGCCTTTGTTATGGAATTTGGGGTACGACTGGGTCCTACGCAGCACGCTGTCTACATCAGTACGTGTCATATGCTACGCAGACGACACAATGGTTACTGCAAGAGGTATCACGTCTCGTGAGGCTGTCCACCTTGCTTCCATTAGGGCCACTGAAATAGTTAGACGAATTAGAAGCCTTGGGCTCGTTGTTAACCTGTCTAAAACCGAGGCCGTGCTTTTTCACGCCTCAAGTGGAAGGCTCCCATCTGGTGTATATGCTCTAGTAGACGGAGTACGCATACCTATTAAGCCCCATATGAAGTATTTAGGGCTTATCGTCGATGGCAGGTGGCGGTTTATTGAACATTTCCGACAACTTGAGCCTAGACTTATGGGAACCGCGTCTTCTCTTAGCCGAGTACTTCCTAACTTGGGAGGGCCAACACAAGCCTGTCGTCGCCTCTATTTTGGGGTGGTAAAGAGCATGGCAACATATGGTGCCCCGGTTTGGGTGGATGCTCTATCACCTCAGAATAAGGCGGCGTTGCGGAGACCGCAGCGAATAATGGCAGTCCGTGCAATACGAGGCTACCGTACAGTGGCTGGTGAGGTAGCGTGTGCTCTAGCAGGAGTTCTCCCGTGGGACCTGGTAGCCCTGGTGCTATCGGAAACCTATTACCATCGTGTTGAAGCGCGGGCCCGCGGCGAACACCCGTCTGTTGAAGAGATACAGCAAGTACGCAAACTAGCCCAGACGAGTGCTATTCTGCGTTGGCAACAACGGCTAGAGAACCCGACTACAGGAAAGAGGACTTTGACAGCACTGCACCCACTTCTGCCACAATGGATAGAACGCCGTCACGGACATTTGTCCTTTAGACTTTCGCAAGTTCTGACAGGCCACGGCTGCTTTGGCAAATACCTGTACAGAATTGCAAGGCGGGAAGAAACACCAGCTTGCCATCATTGCGATGCCACAGAAGACTCGGCGCAGCATACCCTGGAAATGTGCTCAGCTTGGAACCAACAACGACAGGAGATGATATCGCACATTGGAGCCGATCTCTCGCTCCCTTGTGTGCTCATCAGTATGATCGAAAGCAAGAGGGGCTGGGAAGCGGTTGCCTCTTTTTCTGAGAACGTGATGTCGCTGAAAGAGGCTGCAGAGAGGATGAGAGAGGAGAACGCCTCGTCTGATTCCGTTCGACGTAAACGGATCGGGATAAGAAGACGGCAATACACCCGTCTTCTTGTTCCTTAGAATATATTAATGGAGTACTGGGGGCTTGCGAATAGAAGAATTTGATCGCAGAAAGCTGGAGAGCATGTCACCCGACGAACCTCTTCTTTCTACCAGCGATAAGATGAAGCACCGCGGGGTTTTAGTGGGTAAGTTATTTAACAGTCCCACATAACCTCCTGTCTTCCCCCAAGACAAGGTATGCATAAAGCATTTCCCCGCGAGAAAAAAAAAAAAAAAAAAAAAAAAAAAAAAAGGTTTCTTTGATACTACAAGATTCGCGAGTGGAGAAGAAGAAGACAACCGGAAAACAGATGGATTAAGTGTGTGAACGATAAAGGATGGAGAAGGTGGTTTATGAATCGTTAAAGAACAACTAAATGACTTGAAAGATTTTAAAATCAAGACGCACATGCCTCTGCCCAAACTTGAATGCTCTGAATCGCTCTCATCTCGATTAATGGTAGAAGCCAGGCAACTATCAATTGAAAGAGGGTTGTCCACTCCCAGCTCATTATCCCCTCTAAATATTTTATTTACCCCCAGGTTAGGAACCACAGATATAGTTAACGCAAGTATTGTAAACGCGATAGGCAGCATTGGTACGTTAATGCAACCGTCATGTCTACTAAAGAACTAAAAATAATCGATTACGAACTTTGCCATCCTACTTAATCATATTAAAGTTCAAAGAATAAAAAATCGGCCGCTAACTCAAACGCGACGAAACATTGTAACACCGCCTCGGGCGAGGCATCACTCAAAACAATAATAAATAAGATATTCACATTAACTAATGTTGGCGGCCATAATGCGGCCGGTAACATTGTGCTTTTAAATATATATCACCGTACAAATTGCTCCTTTGGCCATTGTTAGCGTTTTGGTTAGATGTTTGGGGTGTGTTCTAAACGTATAAGCGTAAGCGATATGTTAACTAGGAGGTATTTTTATATACACTCGCGAGCAATTAAATCGACTCAACCGCAAACTACATTTAAACATTGTATGAAATAAAAATATACAACATTTAAATAAAAGCAATACATACAATACTATTTTATTTAAAAGCTACAAACTTTAACGCTTTTAAGGTAATAGACAAATAATCAAAAAAGGTTTCGCTGAAAAGCGAAATTAATGCTTTAGCCTTAGCTTACTAAATGAAATATGAAAATATATTCGTTAATAAATATTTAAGTCATCTGCTGGTTGATTCCCAAGTACATATTATTATGAAAAAAAAATATCGTGTCGCAGCTTTTGGAATGAGAAACGTGTCCCTAAAAGATTATAATTGAAAGTTTTAGATGAGATCGCGTTTTCCCATCTTATGAGTCACACAACAAGAGCTATAAAGGAGATGGATAGTACAACATTACCAGCGCGCATCTTAATCCGGCCAGCGATTACCAGAGCGTTTAATTAGTGCTGTGCCCCAAGACAATTCACTCTCATTTGTCTTAATATATTCCAAAATGTTTTGGCCTCAACCATTGTCCAGTAACCGGCATAAATAACCGTACTTCACGCCCAGCCCAAATAAATTGTGTGTTATTTTCTTATTTATAATTCGTATGACTGATGTCTTATTTAATGCTCGGTGCTGCTAATGGGTGAATTTGTTTCCCAACTAACGTTTAACCACGGACTAGATGAGTTACCGTCTACGGTGGAACTTATTAATTCGTGTGAGATATTTTCTACGTTATAATAAGTTATATAAACACAAGTTCATTGGTTAAGCTTAGTTGGATTTAGAGCTATATTTGAGTTCAATATAGTGTAACGTTTTGTATGATTTAGCGAAAATTACTTCTGATTTTTATGATTTTCGATAAAAAGCTTTTCGAACTTTCGGCAGTATTCTTTGAGCTAAGGAAATATTGACAAAGGAAAATATTAAGTTAAGCTTCGCTTGGCGGGAAAGTGAGGCGTCATGTCTGCAGTTTTGTTTTATTTATAAAAAATTGTGATATGTCTAATATTAATGTGTAATAACGGTGGATTTTAAGTTAAGTGTTTGTGAACATACATAAGTGTTGGTTAATCAAACAAAGCAGTGCAACATCACTTTTCTAATTCTCTCAAGAAGTCCATGTGAGATCTCAGTATAGTCCCACATCCTTACTGAGGATTCAAGGGGTTTTGTAGAGGGCATCTCATTTACCATTTATCATCTTTATCACCACTTATTCTCATTTACTATTATTGATATATCACTTACTTCACACTGGCTAAATGTGCTAAACGCATGAAGCCATTATTTAAAAGAAAAAAAAGTTAAACTGCGACGACAGCTACTTCACTTGGTTTATCTACCACCACATAATGGTTTACTTTATACTTGTTTAGTACTATATTTCTATCCCGTGTAACATTTACTGATGGCTCAATGCAATTTAAAAAGATGCCAACTGCCTTCAAATTTATTTATTTTAAATAGTTTTCTGACAATTACACCAATTATTTAGTTCTAAGATAAGTATCATTAAGAACTTGTGTTATGGATAGTAAGCAACGGATAAATATACTTTAACACTTTATTTTTGTAAATACATACTTAATATACATAGCAAAACACCCAGACCAGAACAAATATTCATGTACATGCACACAAAGTTTTGTCCTGTGTGGGAATAGAACCTACGACCTCTGGAGTGAAGTGTAGGTATACTGACCTCCACGCCATATTGGTCGTCTATTATAACTAAGTACAGCAATATTAGCACTAAAACTAAAGATAAATCGATCAAACAATGTATACCGTGGTAACACATACATACATACATCCTAACAATCATAACATCAACAAAGCCCTGATAAGCGCCGGTCAGATACCACGTAATTGTAAATACAAATATTGACATAGTTCCCGGTGTCACTGCCTTAACCTCTCCATATCTTCTCTATTATTGACTGTTATCTATTTGGAATCTAATTTTATTGTAGCTAAGCAATGACAATTATAATTAATTGGGTAGCATCAAAGTTCGCATAATTATACGAGTATTAGGTACATTGTTCAATTGAGTAATCGTAGCTAGTCTAGGTACACGGAAAGGACAATTCTAGGGTCGGCAGACTATAGCACATAAATAACAAAAATATTTTTTATTTTTATTCTGCATAAGTCTTATTCATAGAACGATGCGTCGTTCTAGGGTTGGCAGACTAAAGCACATAGGTCACAAAATTATTTTTATTTTTATTCTGCATAAGTCTTGTTCATAGAACGATGCGTCGTTATTTTTGCCTGCCGACCCTAGAATTATATTAGCAGATATCACAGTGAGCGGTGTGGTACCGGCCTAGAATAGTGCCACCCCTTCTCATCTCACGGGGAATCGTCAAAGTCGACGAAGAGAAATACTTCCGGATGATGGGCAGCAGCGTCATGCTACGTACTGGCTTAAATTGCGATCACCAACCCGCCTGCCCAATGTGATTATGGGCAAATATCCCCAATATAACGTAAACTATTGGGAAGGCCAATTTTCAGCAGTCGATTTATTTTACTGAAATGATGACATATCACATAAGTAGGTCTTGGATGGTGGCCGTTTGTGTACATTATATCGTCGCGAAAAGCTAGGTATTAGAAAACGATTATTGAAGTGCAGCAGATATCACAGAGACAGTCTTTGGATGGGTGCCCGTTTGAGTGGCAATAAATAACATAAAGAACTTCAACAGCTGAATGCTATAACATCATCCTCTATCAAAGTAGTGGGACGCTTATGGGCTACGATGATAAGATTTCTGTTTTCTATCCACTAACAGTAGAGCGACACAAAAGCCGTATGCGCTCATAGCTATAATATTTTGGATAGCTTTAAGAGCGTGGACACTAGAATGCGGAACATCTTCCTATATCAATTCGCTCATGCCCAATAGTGGGCTATTTATGGGCTAAGATGATGACTGACTTCCGCTGAACCAACAATGGTAACACAAAAGCTCTAAGCCTCTTATTATCAAGTTGACACAAACATTAATTATAAGTACTTTATCACGCGGAACTCATTATCTTTCCTCTATTAGTAAGATTTACAACACTATAAGCATTATTTTCATCTCATATACCGTAATTACACGTGGTTTACAGATATAATTTTGCTAAAACAACTTATAGACCTACACAGACTGGAGTGAAGCGACCTGATTGAAGTAGTTATATTGTTAGCTGTAATTATTGATTGTATTTTATTTATCATTTTAAATATCTTTATCGATATATATTTATTTATTTTATATAAAAAGTATATATAATTGTATGCAGTAAGATGCCAACATAAACTCTTTTAAGTTTTACCGGGCAACGGTGTTGCCGACTTAATTACAATACCAATACTAGCCAATGAGTATATAACAATATTTTTTTTTTTAATATTTCTGACACTTACACCAATTATTTAGTTCCAAGAAATTAAGAAAACAATGAGTATAGTATTTGATATTATTATCGCATTTACAATGCTATGGATTACTGGATTATAATTACGTATAAAATTTTAACAAATAAAATAGAACTATATGGTAAGAGCAGCAGTGCGGTTATTCAAAGGTTGGTTTGATTCCGTATTGGATGTTGATATAGTCAAGCAAAAATTTCGTCTCATATTGTTTTATGTGTTTATACGAAAAGGCCCTAATATGTTTATGTAAGCAAGACCATAAGACTGGCAATGTCTAAAAAAGTTCGATAACAAATCTCACACAAACGGCGACCCATCCAAGGAGTAACTGCTTAACACTAAGTACACGCGCTCCTTTTGTTAACACGCTACTATGGTAGGCCCGCGGTTTAAGTACCAAATTTCCTGCAACTGCTATTTTGATTGAAGTACTGATATTTTGATAAATATATCAAAAGAGGCTTATCTGAAACCTCTAGTTCCTAGCGCGCTTAATTGAAAAGTAACAGCAAAAATGTAACCCTGGGCTACTATAGTAGACCGGTAGACCACGCATGTATTCTAGTGTTAACTTCGGACACCGTTTCTTTGTAAGCAAAAGCTACATGGGTAGGTCTTGGTAATAGTAGTAAATATTATAAACATGACAGTATTTTTGGTTTTATTGACAAACAGCACGTTTACTGTGAGCCATAATAATTTACAGCAAATGAAATTTTATGTTCCAATAAATAAATTTCCATGTGACCAGGGTAAGGAGACCTGTATGGATGACGTCTACGAATCTTAGTAGCCAATAAAATAACAAATTAGTATTGAAACAGGTGGAGAAATATCTAAATGAGAATAATGGGGGGAATGTTAGTGATTTATTTTTATACTGGTCAGGTAATTTCTTACTTCATTCGATGACAGACTAAATATTTGTTGGTATAGTTCTAAAAGCTCAATTAAATAGTATAAATAAATAAATATTTCCTGACAATTACACCAATTTTTTAGTTCCAAGATAAGTATCATTAAGAACTTGTGTTATGGATACTAAACAACGGATAAACATACTTATATACTTTTTTTTTTTTGTAAATACATACTTAATATACATAGGAAAACACCCAGACCAGAACAAATATTTATGTTCATGCACACAAAGATTTGTCCTGTGTGGGAATCGAACCCACGACCTCTGGAGTGAAGTGTAGGTATACTGACCTCCACGCCATATATAATAAAATGTTTTTATAATAAATAAATTTAATATTAGAATAAAAATGTTTCAAAGGGCATATAACATATTTGTTGTAACGTTACCTTATTCAAATTGGAGAGATAAAATTGGTAGGTATAATATATTGATATTAATTATTTACAATCCGTTAAATATGATTAATTGAAATCATAAGAAGGTTAAATAAAATTGGACATATTAACCTACAATCCAAAGCGACTGATCTGTACTTATTTTTTTAAAAAATTGCAATTTTATGCTATTTATGAATATTAATACGTTAGGTGTTTTGTAACCCTAACACAAGATATTTTATACATATTTTTGATTAAATAGGTAATAACTTATATCATACAAAAGGAAATCAACTTATCTTTAATAGTGAACAAATGACACAAAATCTATTAGAAGCCAGTGACCCACCGCCTAGATTTTATGGGGTCTTGTGGTGGGCTGGTGGTCTCAACATTGTTTTTAATGAGCCATAAGATGGTCAATTAAATCCGGTTAAACGAGCAACCACGAATGGTCGCGTTGTTCATGAATGCTTTTATTTAACAACTGTCGACGCGGTGGGACAGTTAAAATGAGCAATTAAACCGCTTTATGCAATCCCATCAAGTTGTAACTATTTGTTTGTTGAGATTTTGTTTAAACATAAGGAATATAATACCCAAAAAAGTGGAGTTATGGATGGATGGTTACCTGAGAACATATGGAGTTTTGGCGCCAAAGCGAAGACACATCGGGGTAGTATTTTATTTTCCATACATACATATATTTACGACTGTTTCCTCGAAGGGGTAGGCAGAGGCATATTCATACGCCCACACTTCGCCAATTATATAGTTTGTCCCACGTAATAGATGGGGAGCCCATTGCAGCTTATCGGGAATTTTTTTGTTCGCCAGAGCCTTGTCCGTTCATCGGCAGGTGCACCACTTGCAGGTGAGGTTGGCTTGGGCTTTTAAGTTTCTCCCGGCACCACCTAGTCGTGGGGGGGGGCTTAGTATCTCCCGGTAGATTGGAGAAGCCACTAGGGAAAAGGTAACACCCAGAGACCGGCGACTCTGGGTGCCCTTACTACTGACTACCTGGGGCATAACTAAGAGGGAGGGCGTAGCGGGCGGGCTAGGAAGGCCCGTCCAGCAGGGGGGCCCTGCTGTCTAACCATAGACTCTCAGAGAAGTCGGCCACACACGCTATGGTCGCAAAAGGAGGTAGGAGGGGCGTGTTCACTGCGCCTCTCTGAGGAGATCCTCCTGGTTTTGGCTCGGGGGACATTGGCTGCGGGCGGGGTGTCAGACGCTGTAAACCAGGTTCTGGCCCCCCGCCTCTTTCTCAACAACAACGACAACGGCGGGCGTCGTCGGAAGATTTTTAGTGGATATTAGGTACTGCTGGCGGTCGTGTCTGCCGGTGGTGAGTCCCACACACCTATGTCGGTCCCACTTTCACCGGGAGGCAGTGCGTAAATGCATTTTATAACCGACGTAAATCAAAAAACAAAACAACGGGCTCCTAAAATGTTAGTAGGATCTCCATAGGTACACTCTTAAAATTGATGTTCATAAAAGCTTTTGAAAACAATGTTGCCATTGACTTAGGTCTCATTAGGCAATGTAAAGTAATAACTTAGTTAAAGTTATTAATTAATAACATAATCATAATGAAACAGTATTGATTAAACAAGACAGCTTTGGTAAGATATAAATTAATAGATAAGTAGTTTTAAAGGAGCCGATGCCACTCCCCCTAATCGATTTTCATGATCGATAGAAGCAGCTTTGGCTAATCCATCGATTAAGTTGTATCGAAGCATTCGTGACTCAATATCCAATTGTTGCTACCACTGTCAGGCGCAGATCTAGTCTTCAAAAAGATTGTGGTCACAGCTACTCAGAAATAATTGTATCTTTTAATTTTATTTTTAAGGCATTTGATATAATATGATCAGACTCGCCAATCACAATAAGCCGCGATTTGACTCCAGAAGTATTTTAAGGTTGTGGGCATGCCGTGTCCACAACGGTGGATGCGCGCTTGGCTTATGCGGTTCCAAATTTAAACAAAACAAAAAGAAAAGAAAGAAAATATTTCATATACAAAGAAATTTTGAATCAAAGCGATTCTTTTGGTTCTCTAACATTACAAGCAACGCATCCTCGCACATTTTTGGTCTAAACGCAGCCTTAACTACATCCCTGCTGATTTGTGAAGATCACATTTATAAATTATGAAAAAGTTTCTATTTCCATTGTGAATAATTTTGTAAAAATATTTGTGCAATTTTGGTCGATTTACATATACCTATTAATATTTGAAGCCAAACAGATTTTATTTGATTCTACATCGGCGTGGTAACTAATATTGCAGCATTAGATTTCAAAATAACTTGAGAAGCATTTTTTTCAAAAATAACTGTATTTTATTCCTACGCATAACTTATCAGAGATGTCATTTGTAAACAGTCGCGGCCATCGTTAATCATAACGATTTCCGTGTCGCTACGTAAACATAAGAGTAACAAAACAATTAATTGATACTTCGGGAACAGTCAATAGTAATAACATTAGTTAAATCTGTGATAATACGAAGGCGACATGAGGCTAATGATTATGTGGTTAATTGGTTGGAGTGCAAAGTGATCTGTCTCCCCTACGATATTAAAGTCCTTATTCATAGACAATCAATTGAGAGTACGTTTTTTGATAACTTTAACTAACAAGCTAACGATGCAACAGATTCAACCAAACACGGCTTTTACTAGAGACTCGATGTAATTTTGAGAATCAAGAGAAGATATTTTTTTTAACCTTCAACACATAAAAAACAATTAAAGGCTGATTTGAGTCAAAATCCTTTAAAGTTAAGTCTTTTATCATGTAAAAGAATAATAAATAGTACATAAATAGGCTTTATTATAAAAACAATGCCAACGTACAGTCTTCTAGCATCACAAGTGGATGCAAGAGAAAAAGAATCGTACCATCATCTAGATCTTTCACGGGAATGAACCCGCGAAGTCTTTTATGCAAAACAAGCGCTCAAGTGATTACACCTGAAGGCAATTTAAAATGAAATCAAGAATAAGATTTCTAACTTACTTGTTCTGTTTAACTGGAGTCGTGGATGGAGTAGGCCTCTTCTCTTCTTTGATAGTGCTATTATTCATTTTGGATGTTAATCTTTTTAAGACGTCATCCATTGACCGCTTGTGAGGGGGCGCAAGCGACAACGCACTGTTGTGGTTAAGCAATGAATTATTGTTATTACAGAGACCCAACACTTTCGCCTCTGCACCAGGACTACTGCATTCTGATGAGCCTCGTCTCCTCGATTGTAAGCTGTCGACTTGATGAAGGCCTAGGAAAGATGAAGGGACTAGAAGGTTGTTGGTCATATCTAAGCTTTCAAATCTCTGCTTTTTAGAAGGTCTCTCGTCTTCGAAATTTGAATGGTCCTCTTCGCTTATAGAACTTCTAGTGGAACTGCTTGGTGAGAATTTGTCGAAGTTATTGTGGTCGTCGAATTCCAGCTGGTCAGTGAAGTCGACTGCCGCTGGTCCTGGTTCCTGCTTCTGTTCGGCAGAGCCTTCTTGCAATTTTGATGGAGGCGATTTCCTTTTAGATGACATGTTTCTGTAACAAGACAAACCAACCGTTAGTTTTGTTAACATTTGTCAAACATAAATGCGATTTATTTACTGCAATTTTTTACGCCTATTTCGCAACAGCCGAAGTTGATCAAATTTATATAGATAAGACCTTAGAGAAAAACATACGAGTAGTCCACAGGTTATTTCAAAAGAACACGAAGACGCTGTGGAACACGATAAAATGTAACAACTTAAAAAATATTAGGCACATAAAACATGTTTCAGAACAAAACGTTTTCTAAATTAATTGTTACCATTTAATTATAATTATAAGAAGTACAGTAACAAATGAACGAGCAATAGATTAACAAACTAATCAGCATACATTGTAGCATGAGTAACTTAACCACAGATAACATAACCTAAACATAGACAACATAATTTGAAAACTAGTAAACAGTATACATTGTTAAAGGCAATATTTATCTCGCCCATTGAGCTGTAGTAGACTAACATGTAAATTAGATACAACATAGTATTGATGTTGAAACGTTTAGACGAATCCGTCTGTTAACGCGACTATAAGAAGCCCTTACGGACCCTATACAAACTGATAATCTTCAATCAGTGTGAGAGACCAATCAAGAAACTGTTGTAGATAGATCGGATTGTAGGTAATTTGATTGTAATGTACTCTTTGAAACTTTGTTACGAAATATAAATGGGTAATTGCATTAAACAAAGAAATTAAAAGCCATGTTGTTGTTTGAATTACAATTTCCAATTTAAAAGATTTGGTGTATACTAACAAGACAATTCAAATGGAAAGAGCAAAGAGTTTTGAGATTAAATTTTGTTCCAAAATATTGTCTGATTGCAAATTGAGATCTGATCCTAAAACCTGAAAGCAAATTCATTGACATAATATTTTAAAAGGTGTAAATTACCAAAGACGTGACTAAATTGCGTGTGGATATTGTAGATTCAACCCGGGTCAGACGCAAAGCTTAGTATTTGTCCCCAAACTGCTCTTTGGACTGGGTTCGTTAGAGCACCTAATTGGGCTCCACTAATTGTGCTAATTGCTGTAAGGTGTCCAACGCCCAGCTAGTTTAAGGAGATCCCTGGATGTTGTAAATTAGGAGAACTCACTAACTTTGTTAAAGGAACTACATACATACGAAACTGATTAAATTGGGCACAGAACGCAGACACCTTGCGTTGAAGGATCAATATTTCCTTGATTAGTGCAATAATGAAATCAACTTACAAGGCTCACAAGAAAGCTATTTCAAGATTAGATACTTCATTTACACATACCTACGTAGGAAAGTGAAGAACGTTGTAAAGTTCATTTTAATGAAACACATTTTACAAGTACATATATTAATATCAATGAAACTAGTTTTCTAGCCAATGATTAAATTATAGAAAGAACAACTGTTCTACCTCTGATTTTTTTTAAGCATAACTAAATGTTACTCCTATTATTATTGACGTACCTACATATAAATAAAATACATACATTCACGCCTGTTTCCCCGAAGGGTTAAAGGGTTGCCCGAAGGGCAGAGGCATATTACACGCCTACACTTCGCCAACTATATAGTTGGTCCCACGTAATAGGTAGCGAGCCTATTGCCGATTACCGGGCACTGTTATGTTCGCCAGAGCCTCGTCCTTTGATCGGCGGGTGCACCACTTGCAGGTGAGGTTGGCTTTGGCTCCTTAGGTTAGGATCCCTATACACCCTATAATAAATAAAATAGTAACAAAAAATTTGATTTTCAAATTTATTTGAAAGTGGTGTAGGTTAACATGTTATAACATTTTTGCAGTGATTTAAATGCATAATTATCATCTCAGCCCATCCCACCCACTACTAACCACGGGTTTCCTCTCCAAATAGAATTTATCTACCTATATTTTTATTGTTAAGATTTTTTTTTATTGAATTTACCATTTAAAATAATTTTGCTATCGTCATCTGTCTTTTTATTCGCAGTGCTATGCATATGCTAAGCATGACTTATGTTAAATCGTCTCAATGGATTAATTCAACAAGTTGCAGACAGTGTCTAGCAGTCCCTTTGAAGTACGTCTGTCACAGGCGCGGTACTTATCTAATTAAGTTTAATTAAAGTAAGTTTGAAATATTCTGAAAAGTTGTCAATTTCGTACATTTAAGGATTCATATTATCATTATTGTTTGAAGCGGCTAGGGTATTTGAAATCTTAGGTTAGAATATGTTTTTACGTATAATATAGTAAAATATTTTATGAAATAGTTATAATTTGTCGGATTAATAATGTAGTGATTTATTTCTTGTCTAACACCAATAGCTCCCAATTGTCCTTTTTAGGCATACTGTATGTAAACTTATGTGTAAAATTTGTTTACTGTTTTGAATTCTGTTCTTTGTTTATATGTTTTTATGTCTAAATAAATTTTATTTCAATTCATTTCATTTTCAATAGTACTGGACTAAAGAAAACACATTTATTTTAGATTTCCCAGACACAGCTATTTAAATTCAACAAATATTTTATTTATTATTAAATTAAAATTGCTTCTAGATATGCAAATATATTTAGAATAAGTCTAACACTACAACTCAAAAAGTCAATGTATGCAAAAACAGAAATATGACTTCCATCAACATTTCTACAATTAAAATGTGCAATATCAAACCATTTCTTGACGACATTTTTTGACGACCGATATGGTGTGGAGGTCAGTATACGTACACTTCACTCCAGAGGTCGTGGGTTCGATTCCCACACAGGACAAATCTTTGTTTGCATGAACATGAATATTTGTTCTGGTCTGGGTGTTTTCCTATGTATATTAAGTATGTATTTACAAAAAAAAAGTATTTAAGTATGTTTATCCGTTGTTTAGTATCCAAAACACAAGTTCTTAATGATACTTATCTTGGAACTAAATAATTGGTGTAAGTGTCTGAAAATATTTATTTATTTATTTTATTTATTTCTTTTTTATAAACATCGTGAAAAACTAGATAAAACAAAAGAGGCTACATATAACAAAAAGTGTCTAGACAATGAAAATATGTTAACGATTCTCCTCAACACTTCACAGGAAATAATGTTAGACTCAAAAAGGAAATCATGGAGCTACGAAAGAATACAGACACTGAACGGTCATAACTAAGAATAAACGAATTTATTTTATGTAAGTAATGAGTTTTTACTGAGAAACATTTAAGTAATTGTTACATAATCATTGACTCTTATTTCCGATTAATAAAAACAGGCAACTGAACACTCGTTATCATCATTACTGATAATTACTTATCTAAGAGGTAACAAAGAAAAATAACAAACAATCATATCGAGAAATATGCAGAAAAATCATAAGCGTTTAAAATCTGCAATTGACTAGGTAAATAAATATTAATTACATCAAATCCAACAAATCAAGTAGGTATACACATAGTTGATAAATTTTTAAAAATAGTTATAATGCTTTCATGCATACGTATGTCAAAGCAAAAGTACACTCCGTTTCAAAACGCCATTCTGCTTCGCGACTCCAAGTTTTCTAAACGAATTTGTCGCGTTAGGAGAGTGAAAATCGATGGTTTGCTTACCCAGTTTCTGATGAATTTGTCAATCGATTCGAAGCTTCGATCAAAATGAAAGTGTTAATATCAAACATAAAAACACTTATATCAGATATAAATATCAATGATTATTACAAAGGTATAATAAAATTTTCAAGGTATAATTTGTAGTTACTAATTACTTGAAAATGGAGTAACATAACCTACCCGGAATAAATAGTAGAAAGAAACTTATCGTGATAATTTTTTCGGAGGTAGACTTAATTATTCAAGAAAAAGCATCGTTAAATTCATATATTATTATGTATATTATGTTGCGCCCACAAATAATTTAGAATGTCATCTAGGAAGCGCTCGCATTCATGTAGTAAGTTTATCTATTAGAACTGCGTCAAAGCTACTAAATAGATTGACAGACAATTAGACTTGCAATTAGTGTAAGGATACACATTATAATGTTTAATATAAGGTTGCGGACGACTGCAGGGAGACAGCAAACAAAAACCTTTAAAAGATTAGGTTATAAAGCAAAATCTATAGGTAACTTTATTGCGATTGAAATTTGAAGCTTGTTGGAACTTCATTTATGGACGAAAACTATTAATTTCCTTTTCATTACCGAACAATAACGTCGAGGGGAGTGTGAACAATAGGCGTATTGGCGGGAAATTCAATGTTATCTAAATATTTGCCTTATGCTCATACGTTGGTGATAGATTATTTTTAGTTGATAATACAGGGGCCCCTTTATAAAAGAATATTCCTAAATATTTGATGCATAAAAAAATCTGGAAGTATTAGTTGATTGAAATATTGAAACACATTTTGAAAACTGTCGTATTTACAAATATGTTTTAAATAGTAATTTTGAAAATTTGCCTAATATTGTTTAGATTTATTTAATTCAAATGCTAATGCAACAAGGCATATTATAATCCATTAAAGTAAAAAATTATCAAACTCTTTAATCTAAAACAGCGGTTGTTAAAATTTGGGAATTCAAGTGCCTATAAAAGGTAAATCTTAAATAGATGTCACTAAATTGTATGCGCCCAAATTCAATCCCAATTCTCATTCCATAGGGAGAAGGGACAAAAGGCAAACAATATCGTCTGAACTTGGACAAATCATTTCAAAGCTTACTGTTAATAAATTCTTATTGAGAAATACTTATAACATTTAACATTTCCAGTTATGTTAGACAAGACTGACATAAATAAGGAACACAGATTTCTTTTTGATCATAATCTTTAGTTAGTTTACACTATCATTATTTTAAATCAAGTCGTAAAATTTGAAAAGAGACATGTTACTCTATAAACAAAACTGGTAAATGTGGTTGTCAATACGAATTTACAAGCCGCAGAAGAGGTTTCTATAAGCAATAAGACATCCCAGCTCAATGTTTCTTTGCAAGTTATGTTAAAACTTCAATCGACAACAACTTCATTCATATTAAACAACGAATACATTTCCATATTTACTCAGTCCAGCAAATCTGATGGAAAACCGGCAGAGTGACATGTCACATATGAACTACATTTAATTTATACAGTGTATTAACTTGTGCATCCGCTAGAAATTAATCAGAGGCAGACGGGACCAGTAATCGTAACGAATGTCCAACATCCAATCTATTAGTTGAAGGAAATTGCTGCCCCGTCTTAGATAAAACGGTTAAGGCATCAAATACGTTTAGGGTTGCATCCTTGCAGACTGTAGACTGAATCAATCTTACACTAGTTAGAAAATCAAAAGAAAATTCAATTTTTCTAATGACAATTTGCGAGCATACGCAATAAACTAGACTTAACCTATGAGGGCGGAAGTCGACCACCGGAAAAAAGGAAACAATATATTTTTAATTCAGCTTTGATTGTTAAACACTTAAATTTTATATGTAAGGAAAAACACATAAAACAATTCTTCCGGTTGTTTAGTAATAGCCGGTATTTACGTGATTTTATTCCACTTAAAATTTTGTTTTTGAAAACCCTAGTTCAAATCTAAGGGATGTATTAAAGTGTCGTCTACGTTGCTTGATGTCTCGAATGTGTTCCTTTGCATTTCTCATCTCAATTAAAATATAAACGATACATTAAGCTTTGAAGCAAATGATTATGAACCCGATCATACTTATAATTCTTAAAATAATCGTCTCGTCACTAAAACTAAGCATGTCGATAATGTTTTAGATTACTGTTTTGTTTTAACAGATGAAAATGAAAATACTGAAGCTACGTTGGAAGCATAGCTTATTTTCTCTCAAAGGAATAAAATATCTTAAAGCAGTAAAAACGGAGTTCAAATTCAATAAGTGAATAGCAGAGAATCGTCACAGGCACAATGAAAAATAAAATTTAAATAGAAAATATTGTGGAGCGTTCGTAATTGAATGAGGCACTCGGCAGGAAAAATACCGGGAACCGTTCCTCCAGGACCAATAACTGAATTATTCTTTTATATAATAGGTTTACTTACAATAAGAAGTAACATTTTTATGGCATCACGTAAATATTGCCTTTCATCCCAGTCAATCGATGTTGCGAATTATTTCATTGGAAGCTTATATAAATAAATGTTTTAATGGAAGAAAATGGACCAACATTTTGTCGAAGAGTCGATTATTCAGTTTAGACCGTTTTCATCAAACACTTCTGAATTTTATCATCAAGGAGCACCGCTTCACTAAGGCAGGGGATTGCTACGATAAATTGCGAAGAAACTAGGCAAGGTTTTCTTTAACCTAAAATCTGTATGTATTTTGCACGTTGCATTTTGAACCTCGATTCATCAAACACAATAATCCTACTTACTTCCTATTGATAATATTATAGATCATTTTTTACAGAGTATTGATAGTGCTCGGTATGAATAGTTCTGCAGTTATGCTTAACATCATATACTACAATTATAACTGTGATCTAAAATGAACGGATATCGATATGAAATATCACAAACATCGTGCAAAAAATTACTTTTATGACTACGTCTTTACTTCTGGGATAGTTTTCAACTTTCCACGATCACATAATTTTAACTTACGTAAAAATGATACAATCGAACCGTGTGGTAACAGCCTAAAACCGTGCAACACCCTCTCATCTCACGGCAAGTCGTAAGAGTCGGCGATGAGAAATCTACCGGATGATGGGCAGTATCATCCTTTGTACTGGCTGGAACTGCGATCACCAACCAGCCTGTCCACACAGCATGATGATTATGTGCAAATATCTCCAATATAATGTAATTTATTAGGGAGTCCACTGCTAAACAGGCTGATGAGACAAAAGATAAATTTAACTAATAAAATTCTAAAGAAGTCACATAAATAATACAAAGAATTCTAACGACGATAAAACATCAAACATCAGTTAAAGAAACGAAGTAATATTATCAAATAATAATAACAAATGAAGCTTAAATCCAAAAATTAGGGAGGGCAACACGAAATGACATGTCAGTACAAGACTACGACACAATTGCCTCGTATTGAGACGGGGGTCGGAATTATCGGCGCGGAGTTACAGACTCTCGGCAAAAACTCTGGAGTATTACGAGACTAATAATAGTAGACGCTGACGTTAGAAGATTGTTTGGAAGCGGCTAGAAGGGACATAAACTTGAGAATTTTTAATTGTAAAAATGATCAATTATGTACACTTGTAGTATAATCTTTGGTAATTGTGTTATTCTTACTCTGTTATGAATGAATGAAGAATGGCAAGGCAACATTTTCTGGATTAATCGTTCTGATTTTAAGCGGATAATTCTAGGAAATATTGAACTAATTAAAAAAATCTGCTATGTATGAATCACAAGGTATATTAGCCCTGATTTGCACTTAAAATACAATAAGCGTAAGCTAAGATTATTTCATTAAGAGAGAAATAATTATAAGATAGAAATAAAAAAGACGTTTGATATCTTCCATGATTTATCTTAAAATGCATCATGATGTAGAAAAATTATTAAAAGATAAGTTTTTCCCATCTTTGTGTTAAATTGTATGGCAATAGTCATAACAATGTCATTATCATCAGCCCAACCATCAAAGTCCACTGCTAAAGATAGCCCCCCAAATAATTTTCCAGCCTGACCTATTGTAGGCGGCCTGCGACCTTTATGACAATGTAATAGTTGTATTTTCAAGGATAAAAAATCATCTGGATCATGCCATTTCCAGTTGTGAAATGAAATCTGTGTAGGAGAACATTTTCTTGATGTTGACAATAGGGGAAATTACCCATGGGCGCGACAAGCGGGCAAGTGGGCGTGAAGCTGCAATAATATGGAAACGGATTCCACATGAAATCATTTTCTATTCGGGAATATTACGGACCAGTTTCTGACTTTTACAAAATAATCCAAAGTACAAAATACTCCATAGAATGACAAATACAATTTCTATCGTTTTTTTAAGTATAGTTCTTTCTAATATTCTGATAATTGGTTGAACCATAGAAGGATGTTTCCCTCTGAGATGCAGGTCAAATGGCAATCGTTCTGTGTAATTAATAAATTTTAAATAAATCTGGTAAAACCAGTAAGCAGAACCTAAGCTTAAGTATACCTACTGGGATCATGATGAGTTATGGTGCTAAAAAGGCATTTCAACAATTGTCGGACTACAATTATTTATGAAAGCTAAGGCTTCAGGGAGACATTTTATAGCTATGAAAATATTATCGAAACATCTGGAAAAATAATACAAAAATCTTACTATAATTAGTACCTGCGTAAAGGTGTTTTTAAATCGAAAAGTTTGGTTTGATACTTTGATGCAAATGAATTAGTTTTAATTTAAAAGCAAGTGACAAATATGTTGCAAATTAGAATTATGATGAATTTGAAAATGTTATTATATTCCAATACGCTATAAGGTGTTAGAAATAATGTTAAAAATCTAAAAAAAATCCAAGACCAAAATTTGACACAAAGTCCGCCTCCACAAGACTCAGAACCATCCCCTACAAAGTAATGAGACGACGTTATGATTACTCCCAAACAATACGGTTAATACCCCGTGAACAATGACCCAATCACGGGCCACCTCATTGTGCTATCGTCGACAATACCAACTTTCGCTACATGTAATCAAGGCTCTTTGGCTTCCAGAAGTTGTAAGTCGATAAACGGTTTTGTAGATCAGACGTTAGGTTGGCAGCAATTTTTTATTCGAAATTTAAAAAATGTGACGATATTATTCAAACGCCAAGTATGAATTTTGGTGCAAATAATTTCCGAATTAGATTTTTGGTCAAAGTGACAAATTGAATTACACTGTAGCCTAGGGTAGGTTAGTTTATCAACCTATCCTTGAACTGATGATAATGATGAAAAGCATAATCAAACGTTGTCACCATTTACCTACTATTCTTTACAGACTTATATAATGACTAGTCACGAATAAAAAAAGCAAATTCTCAAAAACGAAAGAACATCACAATTACGATATATTTTATTTTTATTTTAAATACATATTGGCTTCGTGCGTTTAGCACATTAGCCAGTGTCAAGTAAGAGACATATTAATAACATATAGGTACATTATAGTAAATGAGAATGAGTGGTGATAAAAATGATAAATGGTAAATGACATGCCCTTCCCCTAAACCCCTTGAGTCCTCAGTAAAGATGTGGGACTATACTGAGATCTCACATGAACTTCTTGAGAGAATATAAAAAGTGATGTTGCACTGTTTTGTTTCAATCACCAAAACTCATGTACGTTCACAAACACTTAACGATTAATAATCCACCGTTATTGCACATTAATGTTCAAAATATTACAAAATTTAGAAAATAAAACAAAACTGCAAACATGACGCTTCACTTTCCCGCCAAGAAGTCCCATAATAATGATATGAGGGTACTATCCGTTACAAAGCATTAATGCAACGGTTATGTACCTACACACAAATAAACAAAAGCTAAAAAACAAAACAACCTCCCATTTTTAATTATGCCATTATTTTTGCAAAACTCTTCACATAAAATTATAGTTCATGAGCTGAATAGCTGCATCCACGATCCGCTCGGTGACCTAAGGACGCGTACACAATGGGGCACTCATCAGCGTCTCTTGTTTAGTGAGAATTACGCGGACGTCTGTATACGCCCCTAATTGTCTTTCGGTGCTCCGGCTTTTATTTTGGATATAATTACTTTTGATTCGTATAAACAACTTTTTTTTGTTTGTATAAAGTTGAACTCACTGAAGGTACAATGTTTTCAGTTTCAATATTTCTGCTCATTTTATTTTAAATTATAATTACTTTTGCTTTAAGAACAATTGCTTTTTATAACTTGACAACTTTTTTTGACACTTACACCAATTATTTAGTTCTAAGATAAGTATCATTAAAAACTTGTGTTATGGATACATTAATTCTTTTTTTGTAAATACATACATAAATTCATAGAAAACACCCAGGCCAGAACAAATATTAATATTTATCCACACAACGATTTGTCCTGTATGTGAATCGAACCCAACACCTCAGGAGTGAAGTGCGGGTATACTCGTCACCACGCCATATCGGTCGACTTATAATGAACAGTTATAATTATACCCTATTTAATTTAACAATAAGGCACTCAATCATACGGAAGACGAGTATGAATGCTAGTAATAATATCAGGGACATCAGTAACTCATTGCCGACAAATTAAAACGATTTCACGGTCTTTTGAATTCGATTAATACAACACAAAAGAGCTATTTCAAAGTCTAAAGTCATAAAAATTTTGAGATAGCAGTTGTTAGAGTCTTATAGATTCAGAATTTTCCCTAGCTCCTTTAAACTAGAACACAGTATAAGCAGAATATCTGGATGTGATCTGAATTATTACCATCTCTAGGCGTCCTCGGTAGTAAAGAGAACTAGGTTATGAATGAAGATTAAAGACTGATTTAGTGATTTATGTACGCAATTGAGATAGTATAAGTCAATATGAATAACAAACAAGTGTTTATGGCCATAGATCCATACTAATAATGTAAATGCCGTGTCTGTCTTTTTGCCTTTTTACGTTCGAACAGATTTAGGTAAAGATTTGGTATGGATATGCTTTAAGACCTTGGGAAAGAAATGGGATTGTTTTTTTCCGACTTTACTCCCATGAAGAGGTTAAAAAGGAGACGGAAGTGTGTTTGATATGAAAATCATAAAAAATAAGGAAGAAATAGTTGTCCTTAAACTTAAAACTAAGCAAGCAGTAACTTGTTTATACATAGGTAAAATTATAAACAAAAGCTTTACAGGCTTCAGAAGATATGAGCACATGTCAGCACACGTCACCTAAAAACCTCTCAAAAGAACTCGAAATTAAAAAGGAAACAAAACGACAAAGCGAAAAGTTTCTAAAAGTAAAAATAGAAACACAGTAAAACACTTCAATAACGAATTACCAAAAACTAAATAGCATAAGGGAAACATCGAACAAAATGGCGGAGAGGGAAAATAGTTGAAATGAGAATAAGCACCCGACGTTCGAGTCAAGAAGCCACTACATTTCCGCACAGTTTCTCGCAAAGGAAAATATTCGATAAAAGCATTTTTCCCTCAAGCTTATACTTGAGCATTTTATCCATTCTCCGTTGCATTGCAAGCAGCTTATTATTTTAGCTGTAAGACTGGATTAATAAAATGTTCTATCTAATTCTTCTTCTATTTTTATTTAAGTATATATAAGTAACATAATAACACACATCATCAAAGGTGACGACAATTCAGTCAGATTCGGACGATGACATGTGTGATGAAATAATATTATACACGTAAATAGAATAGAACTCATTTACTTTAACTAAAAGATACATTAATAGCAATTGAACTTAATAATCATCAAAATTAAAATTAAATTACAATACAAATAAATTATGTAATACGAAATGTCACTTAATATATATAAAAATATCTCTTATGTCACTTATTTTTTTATAATTTAACAATTTGTTCATTAGTCAGTACATAAACCGTAGAACCATGGTTGATATACTTGCAGAAGTAAAAAGTAATTATAAAGTAGAGTAGTACACTTTGGTATAATTAAATTTCTTAATAATAACGTGCAAACCCCTTGCATGTGATTGTCAACGAATATTAATAACATGAGAGAAAAATCCTTGTAAAATAGTAATAAATATGGAAAAATCCGTGATTAATAGATTTTTTTATAAATAATTTTCGCAGCCACATTTGCAGTTTTCTTCTAAATATGCTCAAACTAAGCTTACTTATTATAATGTCTTCATGCAGTTTGGATAACATTATGTTTAACATATAATAACATATATCTCGTGAGAATGTCAATAAATCCAAAAGAAAAATGCTTATCTCCATAAATATCTTTCCCAGCATCATTCTTTTCTCATTCCCCAGCCAGTGTCGCATTGTTTACCTCATTATACTCGACTCCCTCACTCCCCTCTCCTTCGCATTAAATAAACAAGTGCGCATCCTTTGACAAGGCAACACAAACAATTGTCCAAATCATAAACAATGGTTTACATCGCAAATATTATCTGCGTACCGCTCTCAAAGTATCCCTACATATAATGAACCATTCATACTGCCAAACAAACTCCAACCAACCATATGCAATAATTCCATACGACTCGGCGCAGTTACCAGAAGTTATAAGTCCCTATCGTATTACAAAGGACTTTAAATTCAAAACAGAAGACGTAAAACAGATATTCGTTTGACTGTCCTAATAGATGTAAGTCCTTGGGCACCGGACAAAGACCAGAAGCGATTTCACGACATCAAAGTGGAACACGACATATTACGCTTCAAAATAAACACTAAAATAAATACGTACATCGAAATGTTTGTTTCGAAATATTGGCCGATGGGGTGATCATAAATTATCAGTTAACATAGGGTAGTTTTGAACCCTTTTGATGCTGAGGATTAATTTGCTATTTGTACGCGATTCTGATTGTGCCGGGATGTGCAATTAATAAATGTGAAGTATACTAGGAATAGATATGATAGGCCTTTATCACGGTACAGATTAATTTGAAGGGGTTCAATCATTAACATCTATATATACAAACGTGATCTAAGTGAGATATTGTCATTAATTACTATGTGAAAAAATATTAAACAAACTAAATTTAGGACATATAAAATATCTGTTAATAGCATAATGATCGGTATAATTTAGGCTCAGTTATAGAAAAAAATACAGATGATTGCTGCATCTGTCACATTGTTAATTTAAGAGCAACAAAACGCTTGCAAAATATGCGTAAATAATATTGGGCAAGTTATAAATCATAACAAAATTCTTCACTTAGGCTAGACTTGGCTTGGCTTTACAAAATTTAAACAAGCTTTAAAGACTGCTTGTCAAGAAAAAAAGTTTAAACAAGTGATGGAATTTAAAATATCTTAGTAACAATGTCCGCGCAACTATAACATTAACAATTCAACACGCCATGTGTTTTGCCCTTACACAGGGCATCTTCAGGTAAAATAGAAACAACGATTTCTTCACGAAGAACGCCAAAACGAGTCAAATTGAGAGGAAATTGTAAAGTAACGCCTGAATAAATATATTAGGTAATATTACATTTTGAACAGCTAGAAACCTTATTCTTACCACCATTTAATATTCTTTTTTCTTATCATCTTATAATATGCTTAATAAAGAACTCGGACTTCGTGTAGACTAATACTGCAATAAAATCTCCCGAAAAGCATAACAAAACTTTTCTAACGAACCGTGATTGTTCGCTCTATGAAGGTTGGCATCGCAACACGAGAGCTTAAAAATGGTAGCCTATAATTTGCACATAAAACACATCCTATGCCCGCGTACGTGATCACTTATTCGTTGGACTCACAAAGCGACATCTTCATCTGAAAGCAGACTCTGATTTAAATATATTATTCTTGTAATAACAGGCGCTCCGAGGTCCGCACAGAGGGATCCCCATTGAACTTGTAGAATACATTATTTTAATTCGTACCACCTCTTTGTGACCCCATCAGGGAATTAATGGATTCAAAGCCTTCTCTTCCGTTCGACAAAGAATAATTTGCTAAGTAAATGAACTGCCAGACAATCCTGTTACGATCCCGAGTTTTGTTTCGGCGGAAGATTAAAGAGTGGCGGATTCATGAATAGGGGCACCTTTCAATTCGGGCCTTTGTAAACGTTATCTCTGTTAATTTGACGAGGTCAATGAATGAGATAGGTACATAATACAATTTCATTATTCATTCGCGTTTCCATTTCGTTTACAGTTACTAAACTCGCAGTATAGGAACAACTTTATTGCTTGGTAATCAAAACGCGAGTAGAGATGCAAACCTCTATTAAGATATTGCAATACAGAACAACATCGAGGCCATAATCTAAATTGAAATAGGTGGACTCAGAAGACGTACAAGTCTCGATTCAGTATTCATTGAGAGCGGTGGAATAGTGGAGCTATCGAAAATTATTGTCAAATCTCAGGGGCATTTAAGATGGCGCTTCCCCTAATTCACGAGTAAGGCTTGAGCTGCGGACACTGCTGACACAGTACAGCGATACTATTACTGTCCTAATCTTTGGAATGAGGAGATTATTAATAACGCGAGCAAGTTTCTAAGAGATGCTTAAAAATTTATTTAAGTTATTATATTTTTTTTTTAAAAAGAGATCTAAAGTTGGCCAGTTATATTACTAGTGCTGTCACTTTCATTTGATAAGATGACGACAGTGACAGCACTATTTTTAAACCTGGTTCTGAAGTTTGCTTCCTTCATAAAACTTAGTATGCGTCATCGTGGTCTGGGTGATTAAACGTACTTATGCTTTTACAATGAAACGTATTTAAATATCCATATACCATAGTATAAATCTGCTGTGCTTAATTTTGTGTTTTGTGAATGAATTCAATTTAAAGAATGAATTTCTATGTATTACATTTTTAAGGATTCAATAGTACTGAAATTAGTACTAATTCAAATTCACTTAGCAAAAGATTAGACAAATTGCTTTAAATCATCAGTAAGACAATGTAGGATTAAAATCTTCCGTAAAAACTAAAGAATAGAGACGATTTAATTGTATTCAATCGATACACTATCCACTGACCTTTTTGCATCAATAGTGCACGATGGCCAAGGGGAAACATGAGACGCTGTCGACCCTAGGGATTGAGGGTCACTTATTGTTACATCGACGGCATTAGGGTCTTAGCAAACATATCAACTCGGAAAGCGATTGTCAGCCGTTCGGTATTCGTTGTATGTTATTTTCGCTTGCACGAAAAGCACGTTAAGTCGTTAGATGTCATGAACGAACGTATCTATAGGAGTCGTTATTAGGAAATCAGTGCCTTCTAATATCCTGACAGAAGCTTTAAGGTGGGGAATTATATAAGAATGCTAACACATGACTACCGGTTATGTTTCTCAATATTATGTATTTAAAGTGGCGTCTCGTTTTTTTTTCCGGCCTTTTTAATTCTAAACTATTAATCGCAAGTATTTTTTAATTACTAAACATTATTAGTATATTAATTACCGAAGAGACCGTTTATTTGTTTATGCCAATTTTTTCATTTGTTATTTTTGATGAATTTGGAATCGATGCATGATATACATCTCCTGTGACGTCCTGTTCGACAGTGGGCGTGGAGACGCCTTGCCAAGCTTCTGAGTCGCCAGATTCAGCGACATCCAACGTCCCCTTAACTAGAGACGATCCCTTTCTAAGTTGATATGTATGCTATGACCCTTAACTGTACTCACCGTGTGGCTCACTGCTAACATAAAAGCCGTTTGTACATTGCAATAATGCACAAGTCAGACGTAATTTATAGTCAATTTGATAACGCAGTAAACCGAATCCCAGTGCTACAGATGGCATAATGCTGGCATAATGTTTAGCTAGACTTCAAAGCTCACCTATAACTGATTTATTATTCACTGTTTCAATACTATGCCCTATTTCTCAGAGGAAAAGTCAAGTAACATTTACCAGAATACTGCGAAGTCATCTCATTAGACATTTTCAAGTACTATGTAATAGTTTATGAAATTAATGATATTTGATTGAAAGTTTTAGTTTTTAGTTGGCGGTCCGTCTAAAGGACAGTGGTTTCTGCATTCTATGGCGCTCATTATACCAGGACATCACTACTTTATTGAAGTTAGGCTTCATAAAGTTCTTACCACCTTCAACCAACTTGTTCCATATAGAGTAGTTTACCGGAAACTTATAGAATTTGTGAGTTATCAATCAATCGGCCAATTTCCGTCCACTGCTGAACGTTTGTTTTTTCAATCGCAATTTTTTTGCATGCATTTCATTTACCTTCCTTCCAGCTAAAGGGGGGCCTAAAGGGGGTGTGGGACTCACCACCGGCAGACACGACTGCCAGCATAATAGTAATACCCACTAAAAATATTTCGACGACGCCCGCCGCTTGTTGAGAAAGAGGCGGGGGCCAGTACCTGGGTTGCAGCTTCTGACACACATTTTTTAAGTACATTTTCGTTCCTTATACTTAAAATTTTACTAAAAGAAGAATCCAAAATTTTCCATGAAAAATACCCCAAAAGTTAACTAAGAATAATATCGAATGATTTATATATTATTCATAAGGTCGCTACGGAAAAGCCGGTACCTTTGTGAATAATGTAGATGTTAGTCACATATTATTTTTGTAGGGGCGGCGGGCTGCGGCGTTTGTCCTATAAAATATCGTTTGGAGCGAGGGGACATCGAAATCTTGGGAGGTTAATCCTTCTAGAGCCCTCTGAATACTACTATTTCAACCTTTGGTCACTCTACTGTGAATAAGAGAGTGTAATGTCAATTCCGCACAAAATATGTTTATAAATAATTGATTTCAGGAACTGCTGTTATAATTATGACAGCTTCTGTAGAAAGAGTTATTGTTATAACATTCGTATAATTAGTTATTATTTATAAAAGTTTTTACAAATATTTGATGAAAATTAATAAGTCCAGAAAGATTTAAGGCTCGAAGCAGTGGTCCATGATCGTTGGTTCGTTTTATTTAATATTTGTGTGCGTGTAGAAGCATTTTTTGTAAGTCTGTATTAACAAGAATAGATATTAAAGTAAGTGTAACTTAAACAAAAGAAAGTGTAAATTAGACCGAAGTGTAACTTAAACAAAGTAAAGTGTAAATTAGACACAAGTGTAACTTAAACAAGAGAAAGTGTACATTAGACACGTTGTCATCATAAGCACTTTGCTAAGTTTGTGGTTAGATGACGCGGTAAAATGACCAATTCACATATTTATTTATTTTATAACATGATATGGAAATAACATTAGAGCACCAGGGGCACAAAACCACATCTGTCTTAATTGAATTGAATAATAATATGCCGTTGATTCGGTAACTATAAATAACTATAACAGAAATACGCACCAACAATAACCATACAGTCACTAGCTCAACACCACGCATCAATTTCCTGAGGCAAATCCGTCTTCTTGTTTACCCAAACGTACAATGGCTCAATCTGGGGCTTTCTAACAGGATTACATTCAACTCCGGCACAATCCCACGCCATCTACGCCATTATTAACCCTTTACAAGGCGTCACAATCACAATTTGCGGTTATTTGTCAAGCGACTCGTAATGCGTTAAACATTTCGTTTTAACAGCTCTTAAACTAAGCTTTTTGGGTTAATTTTGTAATGTTTTTGTAGTACTTAACGTCGCGGTGCTCTTTATAATGATAATTGGACTGTAATACTTGTTTGTGGTTGTCTGACAATTGTCGTGTTTTAGTTGATGACATCGCGAATGGCAGCTTGTAATGGCCGCTTTAAGCATTGTGTCGTTGTTGCTTTTACTTCTTTTATGTTTTCAGGTTCTTATTTGAAGGCATTGTTTTTGACATGACTATTTGACATTGTATCGTAAAAAAACGCTTCCCAAATGACAATGGATGTATTTTTCCATTAAAATTATTGATATATTGCATAAAATATTCTTACAATTATAGTAGTTGATTAAAATTTTTCATATTTTTATATTAAACTTTAACCATGTTTATCATCATCATAAGTTTCAATAAACGCGATTTTTTCGGAACGTATCCCTCTCGTAAAGCGGGGTATTACTGTATTTGCAACGCTGTGTGCAGCGTTACAGTTAAGTCAAGTAAAAATTTTAACAGGGTCAAGTCAAAGTCAAACCCCAGTAAAGTAGGGGAAACTTTACAAGAGGTTCTATTAGGTTTTGAAATCAACACGGATAACCAGAGTTTACTGCAATTCACCACTTTCCTACACTTGTTTACGTTGTTGAAGTAGCTATGTCTAAAAATCCACCATAATTACACATAAAACTCGAATTTGCACCATTTTGTAAAATAAAATACAACCGTGATAAGTATATTTTCGCGTTGGCGCAAAAATTCCATTAATACTTTCTATTAATGCCAAACCATTTCTTATAATGACTTTCCATTTTCTTTATAGACGCAAATGTCACCACGACATCTCAAACAGTTGCGTTATTTTAACAATTATCTTAATATTTATAGATTTTTCATTTTAATTAAAAAATTGTTTTCTATTGTTATTGTCTGTTGACAGAGTTACTTTTAAACGTAAAGATTTCACAAGGCGTTATTGAGTTAACGTTAAACTGCTAATGCCAAACTTGAACAAACTAATTTGTCTTTGCCTGTAATAACACTAAAGAGTAGCCAGTCTATAAGAAGTCTTTCATCGCGTTGTTTTACCATCAGAGCAAAGGTAAGTCATTAATAAACAACAAAAGCAATTTCGCGTGCCGGTTTAATCTTAACAATAATTAACGCACAATTGTTCCTCACTATAATAAGGCTTTCACTAGGACCTGTTCGCGCACTAACAATGCAATCAGCTGGAATTACAATATTAAGTTCAATAGACTCGCATTCGGAATGTCTCGACAGTGCAGACACGCTTATTCTTGATGTTAAATTGCAATTTTTTTGACTAGAAGGTTACTCTGCATATTTTTTTTATATATATTGGTTTCTTTCTGTTCTGGCGTTGTAATAATGCATTTATTAACATATATACATACAATCACGCCTGTTTCACCAAAGGGTTAGGCAAAGGCATTTATGAACATTTTCATATTTGTCCCATATAATTTATTATATTATAAATAGGTCGCGAGCCTATTACCGCTTACCAGGAACTTGCCAGAGCGTCGTGCATTTATGAAAAAGCTACTATTACGGATGGAAATCATTAAATGACCAGCGCCGTCTTAAACTAGGCTGGGGCCCTTGGGCACACAAGAATTGGGGGCCCTTTTTGAAAGTAAAGAAAGCGAAATGGTAAGTTAAAAAGAAAAACACTTACATTTTTTACTCATTTCTCATTTCAGCCCATATACGTCCCACTACTGAGCACGAGCCTCCTCTCACATATCAAGGTGTGAGGGTATTGGGTCATACTCCACCACGCTGACCCAGTGCGGATTGGCGGAGGCAGGTGTATGGCGTCCTGCTGTTAGAATTTATCAAGCCGCCTATTAGGCCTCTAACATGGCTTAACGACTACCACATTTAGTGATAACCGGGACCAACGGTTTAACGTGCCTTCCGAAGCACGGAAGCGCTCGATATCAAATGCCACACAAACGGTCACCCATCCAAGGACTGACCTCTGTAAACTCTGCTGTACTTCGGTGATCGTTTTCGACCACTGAGCACCGCAGAGCTACGAGCGCTTCAAGTTCATTTTTTACTAAGTACCTATAAACCCATTTATAGGTAATCAAAAACAGCATTATTTTTTTGGTTACATTAGCGGTTTCTTACGCGCTTTCTGTTGAGCAAAATCTTCTATTATATCCTTGAAGTAAATTTTTTGAAGGATAATATAATTGACTAATTACTCAGTCGTTCTTGTAACATTGTTGTTCGCAATTCATTTTTTATTCTTTTAAGGTGCGAAAATGACCGCTCTCCACTACAATTGGTAGCCATTAGGCAAAGGAATATCCTTGTAGCAATTTCTACGTTTGGAAAAGTTTCTTCCAATTTATCTGATTTTATTAAGTTATGTAAGGTTGAAATCTTTAACTCAGCTGATTCCTTTGCTATTTTTTTTACACAAAACTTTTCCTTGCCGCGCAACTGTGCCTCCTCTGATGATCCTTCAAAAAAAGTGATGCGTAATTTCATTCTTTAGCAGCCGTTTCGTACTGATCAAAATTATTGCGTGCGGTATTGATATAAGTGATCAGAGATCCATAAAGTTTCGTTACAACGTGGTGATAGTATTATTCTGTAAACTTAGACTAGTTTTATTCATAATTCCCAAAAGATCATTCCAAATTTCCGAAAGAAGAGCAGTCATAATTTTTTTATTTTTTATTGCTAGGCTTTGGGCTTCGTTTCTAGTGTCTCCTGGCTGATTGACGTCACTTGCGATTGAAGACAATGCCTCAGAAATATTTAAATAAGCACTTTGCAAAGCATAAATAGCATTTGAGAAAATTGAACAATTTTTGTACATATTGAAAGATTTCAAAAAAGTTTAAAATGATATCTGCTATGTATGAACATAGGCATAAATTGCAAAAATATCTCAATAGGCTGTCAGTATTTTACATATCTAACTATGAATGTCAGTTGGTCAACGTGGGACAGATCTGGCGTAGAATCTACGCTAATAGAGTAGTACTTTGCTGATGGGTGGCCGTTTGTGTGGCATTTGGTATCGAGCGCTTCCGTGCTTCGGAAGGCACGTTTAGCTGTTGGTCCCGGTTATCACTAAATGTGGTAGTCGTTAAGCCATTTTAGAGGCCTCATGGGCGGCTTGAAAAATTCTAACAGCAGGGCGCCATACAACCGCCAATCCGCACTGGGTCAGCGTGGTAGAGTATTACCCAATACCCTCACACCTTGATATGTGTGAGGAGGCTCGTGCTCAGTAGTGGGACGTTAATGGGCTGTGATGATGATGATGATGATAGCTGATTTAAGTTCTTTGACAATAGTTTTCAAAACTTGCTGTCCCATTAAATTAATAAATTCATTACAAATATTTGCCGATAAATATGATGTACTTCCTTTTCCACGATTTCCGTAGTTTTGTATGTGATCAGCAAGAAAAGGATCAAATTCACTAATCAGCTCTAAGCACCCCAAATAATTGCCATTATTTTGCGATCCTAATGTCTCATTATCACCACGAAAAGCAAGTCCTCTTGAAGCCAAAAATTTCACTACTGCAACAATCCTCCTAAGCACATTCTTCCAATAGTTTATTTCTGTGTTATATTGGGACAGCAACTCAGTATCAATCCGTCCAGTACTTTTCATTCTTGCAACATATTTCATCATAAGTTCCCTGTGCTGTGAACTGTTCTCATACTCTATCAATAAGTTACTTATATGCTTCCAATTTTAAATTATGTCCAGTACCAGTAGTGGTATTTAATAGACGGCAGCAATAACAGTATACCGATTTCTTTGCTGGTGAATAAAGGAGCCATTTTCTTTCTAAAGACTCACCATTCGTCAATTTACGAAAAAATATGCCTTGTAAATCTAACCTGCTGATAAGATTCCTGATTTGTGAAAAAAGTGTAATGTGCCCGACAAAAATGTGTGAGAGAAATTGTGGATCCTTCGGGGCCCCCCGAGAATGGGGGCCCTGGGCACGGGCCCCGCGTGCCCTTATGGTGAAGACGGTATTGTAAATGACTACTGTTACTCTTTCGAGCAGAATTGTACTTCAATCCTAATAAGACGTGCCTACCACTGACAAGCTTTAGTCTGGGACTAGGAGTTTCAATGTTTACTTAAAACTCTATCGTCTAGTACCCATTACACAAATTCTGATTAGTTTGCTATAAGCGATGTCTGAGATGCTCAAGTACATTTATTCATTTTTTTATTTGATTGTTAGCAGAAACGTTAAATTTTATTTATTTATATTATAGTTTGATAAGTCAACGTTGTCGCCCGTCTGTTCTGCCATAGCTCTGTCTTGGTTGAACCCAATAAGTGTGAGATGAAGTGGAATAATCGATTCGACAAACAAGAGGGTCCGGTAATGCGTCTCGATTCATCGCGACACTACTCGATACACTCGGATTAGAATCGATTCTAGTTACGTGCTTACGTGTTTGTGGTTTTCATATCATACCAATATATTAGTATCAAAAATGTAACAATATCTTAGTCATAACTCTACTTTCCGGCTAACGTTGTTCTTTCATATATCTTTCTAATGAGAGTTTGGGTCATTTTATAATCGCAATTTAAATATCTATATCTGGGTGTATAGGGATCCTACTAAGTCCTAAGGACCCTAAGCCAATCTCACCTGCAAGTGGTGCACCTTTTTTTTTTTTTTTACGTCGGTAACAAAATGCGTTTACGCACTACCTTCCGGCCAAAGGGGGACCGAAAGGGGGTGTGGGACTCACCACCGGCAGACGCAACTGCCAGCAGTAATACCCACTAAAAATCTTCCGACGACGCCCGCCCCTTGTTGAGAAAAAGGCGGGGGCCAGTACCTGGATTGCAGCGTCTGACACCCCGCCTGCGGCCAACGTCCCCCGGACCAAAACCGGGAGGACCTCCTCAGAGAGGCGCAGTGGACGCGCCCCTCCTACCTCCTTGTGCGACCATAGCGTGTGTGGCCGACTTCTCGGAGGGTCTACGGTTAGACAGCAGGGGCTCCCTGCCCCCACTGCCTAAGACCCTCCTGGCGCTGCTTGACGGGCCCTCCTGGCCCGCCCGCTGCGCCCTCCACAGGTCTCTCTTAGTTTCTCCCCCGGTAGTCAGTACTAAGGGCACCCAGAGTCGTCGGTCTCTGGGTGTTACCTTTTCCCTAGCGCCTCCTGCGCCCTACCGGGAGGTACTCAGCCCCCCCACCACGACAAGGTGGAGACCAGTCGGGAGGGGCAAGTGGTGCACCTGCCGATCAACGGACGAGGCTCTGGCGAACATAACAGTGCCCGGTGGGCGGCAATAGGCTCGCCACCTTTTAAGTGGGACCAACCTATCCCTCCGGGGAAACAGGCGTGGATGTATGTATGTATGTATTTTAATAACCTACCTTAGCTACCAAACTCATGAAATTAAAAAAGGGAGATGAGTCGAGCTATTTTTATCTTACAAACAGACACTTCAACTTTATATGATATTATTATAAAAGAAGCAGGGAAACCTGTACTATGTATGACCTATGAATGTATTGCAAGTTTATTACTCTTATTCAGTAATAACACAAGTAACATCAAACAGTCTCCTAATAGCATTGATTTCTTTTCCCGTGACATCAAAGACCCTTCAAACTATTGTAAGACTTCAAATAACTATATTTACGTCAGTTTCCTCTAGCTAGCGAGATGTGGTGACTATTGTCATTTCATTCTTAATATCTGATAGATGGGCGTAATTGTGAAGAAAGATGATAAATGGTCAGCCATGACGAGTATTGTTGGACTTGTCAGCTAATTGGGAATATAATCTAAGCTTTGTGATTTCGATGTAATCATATATCGATTGTTTTTTTAATTTTGTCGTTGGCAAGTACTATGATATATTATAGTATACAAAATAATTTTTTTTTTTTTTTTTTAAATTATTAGACATGAAAAAGTAAACCAAAAGTATGTACCCTAAACCGACAGGAGTGTATGGGTGGTGGATTAATTAGTGTGGGTGAAGCTAAATTTGTGTGCCAGGTTCGAAGCAAGTGGAAGGATGTGATTTCTGCCTTTTTTTTTTTTTTTTTTTTTTTTTTTTTATTATCGTCTGTTAAAAAATGCTGCTTACGCACTGTCTCCCGGCCAAAAGGGGAAGACCGGGAGGGGGTGTGGGGCTCACTGCAGCAGACGCGACCACCGCAGTCCTACCCACTAAAAAACTTCAGACGACGCCCACCGCTGTTGAAAAGGGGCGAGGCACCAGTGCCCGGGTTTGTAGCTTCTGGTACCCCGCCCGCGGCCAACGTCCCCCGGATCAGAACCGGGGAGACCTCCTCAGGGAGGCGCAATGTGCAGCGCCCCCCCTACCTCTATGTGCGGCCATGGCGTAACTGGCCGACTTCGGGGGGGGTCTATGGCGAGACGGAAGGGGCCCCCTGCCCCCGCCGCCTAAGACCCCCCGGGCGCTGCCGGACGGGCCCTCCTGGCCCGCCCGCTGCGCCAACGGCGTAGCCGGAGAGAGAGCGGGTCCCGCTCCCTCTCCCGCTCCGCGGCCTCCTTCTGCGACATCACCACTTCGCAGAAGGAGGCCATCGCCTCCCACGCCGTCTCGCTGTCGACCATCTTTTGCATGATGGTCGGCAGCGAGAGAGCCACTCCACCCAGGACCGCGGCTAACGTCGACCGCGGCCCCGCCCACGCAGGGCACGCCACCAAAGTGTGCTGCGCGGTGTCTTCCGCGCAGTCACAGTGGTGGCAACACCGGGTCGACTCCCCCCCGGCGACGTCACACAGATACTTCCCAAAGCACCCGTGCCCGGAAAGCATCTGCGTGAGCCGGAAGGACATCGACCCCCACCGACGGCCGACCCATCCCTCCAAGATGGGCCCAACCGCCTCGAGGATACGGCGCCTCGAACCTTCAGCACCCTCGGCACTCCTCAAGAGCTGCCGCCGCCATGTGCCCAGAGCCTGCGTCTGAGCGTCTCTACGCCACCGCACCACAGTGTCCGGTGCAGGGCGGAGACCCTGGCTCCGGGATTGCGCGCCACGCCAGAACACCGCCGAGAGAACCTCAGCGTCGAGGTCCCAGGGAAGAGAACCGGCGAGCGCGCATGCCACCTCATGGGAGATGGTGCGATACCCCCTAGCGACACGGGTCGCCATGACCCTCTGCGGCCGCCGCAGGATCCGTCGATGGCGACCCGATACGGAGCTCGCCCAAATTGGGGCCCCGTACAAGGCTTTGGACCGCACCACTCCCATGTAAAGGCGACGGCAAGTGCCGCCACACCCCCCGAGATTGGGGAGCAGGCGAGATAGAGCTCCCGCCGTGCTTACCAACCTTGGTCCTAGGTGCCGAAGGTGAGCTTCGAAGTCCCATCTGCTGTCGAGAAGGACGCCGAGATACTTCAGCGTGTTCCCGACAGGGATGGGAGTTCCTCCAATCACAATGCTGGAGCCTGAAGGCGGCCGCCTCCGGGGACCATGAAAAACGATAGCCCCGGATTTGTGCAGTGCCACCTCGAGCCCCAGCCGCCGTATCCTCTGGACCACCGTCGCGACGCCGGCGGTGGCCAAAACTCTCGCATCCCGGAGGTCAGAACCCCGGGATGTTACGAGAGTGTCGTCGGCGTAACAGACCACGTCCACGCCGTGCAGGTTCACACAGCGCAGAACGTAATCATATCCGATGTTCCACAGGAGTGGTCCCAGGACAGACCCCTGTGGAACACCGCACACCATACGCCGACGACAGCCTCCTCCGCCCATCGTTGGGAAGACTACCGCCCTCTCCGACAGGTAGCTCCCCAACAATCTCCGCAGATATGGAGGCACCCCGTGGAATCGGAGCGCCTCCATTATCGTTGGCCAGGGCAGGGTGTTGAAGGCGTTTGCGATATCGAGCGACACCGCAATCAACACCCCACCCCGGGAAACCGCCCTCTCAGACAGGTCCCGCAAGCGGCTGATCGCGTCAATCGTCGATCGGCCGCGGCGGAACCCGAACTGGAGGTCGGACAAATCCGGTCCGACCTCCTCTAGGTGCTCGACGAGGCGGTTGGCGATGACACGCTCCAGGAGCTTACCTGCCTCGTCGAGCAGCACGATGGGCCGATAACCAGAAGGGTCATCGGCCGGACGTCCCTCTTTGGGAAGGAGTACCAAGCGGCCCTCCTTCCAGCGCCGCGGAAAAACCCCATCCCGCAGACACCTAGCAAAGAGGGAGGTCACGCGGGGCAGAAAAGGCGCTTCCTCCCCGCTCAACACCAGGTCCCACGCCCTCGTCGGAATGCCGTCGGGACCTGGGGCCGTGCTCTTGCCCCTCAGGCGTAGCACGGCCCTTTCTACCTCCTCCTGGGTGAGCTCGGGCACATCCTCAGTGCCCGAGTCACCATGGGTGACGTGTGGCGCCGCCATGGCGGGAGGCACAAAGTCGGTTCCCCTGTCTGGGAACAGTGCCTCAACCACCCTACCGAGTACCGCCGGTTCGAGGCTGCTGGAGACGGGAGGGGTCCACGCTCGGAGCTTTTGCCGTACTATTTTGTACGGCCTGCCCCATGGATCCGCCTCAACGGCCTCCAGCAGCTCGTCCCACGCTGCGGCTTTGGACCGGCTGATGGCCCCGCGAAGGGCCCTCACCGCCTCTCTATAGGCGGCGTAGAGCCGGTCCACCTCTGCTTCGTCGCGGATTCTCCTTCCGCGACACCTCTGGTAGCGACGCCGCTCCACCGCACAGGTTCGGCGGAGCTGGGCGATCTCCGGCGACCACCAATAGACCTGAGTTCTGCGAGGGGGGGCGCGAACACGGGGCATGGCCACGTTGCAAATTCGCGTCATGGCCTCGCACACCCTCACAGCCTCCCCCTCCACGTCCACCAGCGGTGGCTCCCGTGGCCACGCCTCGACCAGGGCTGCCTCCCGCAGCAAAGACCTGTCGAGGCGCTTGATCGCCCATCGTGGGCCGTCCAATCGCGGCTCCCCCCCATCTCCGTAGGGCGCTGGCACCGATGCGGAGACACTGAATCTGATGTAACGGTGATCAGACAATGTCTCCACATCCTCCAGCACCCTCCAATCGTGAACACGATGCGCGAGAGAGGGCGTCGCAAACGAGACGTCGATGACAGACCCCCCGTTGTGACGCACGCACGTGTTCACCGAACCGCGATTGAGGATAGACAGCCCACACTCTGTCACCCATTCCTCCAGGGCTGTCCCCCTACCGTCAGTCGTCCGGGAGCCCCACGCCGAGGATTTGGCGTTCGGATCCCCCACGACAATGACGGGATGAGAAGGGCCCTGGACTATTGCGCCCAGCCTAACTAAAAACTGCTCAAAGTCGACGAGGGGGCGATTGGGGGAGAAATACACTCCCACAACCACCACCGCGCCGACCCGAGCAGCTACAAACCCACTCCCTCTCCTGACGAGGACGAGAGGGGGGGTGCCCGCCGCTGCACGCTGGATTATGGCCACTGAGCCGTCCGCGTCGCAGACCCAATCTGAACGGATCGGGACGCGGTAGGGTTCAGCGGCCACCGCAAGATCGACTTGCCACTCCGCCATGGCCTGAAGAACGAGGTCTTGGGCCGCGGCGCAGTGGTTAAGGTTCGCCTGTAGGAAGCTGAGCTGGAGAGCCATTAATTAATGAGTCTCCATATCAACCTCCTCCGGCCGATCGGCAGCGACGGTAACACAGTGTGCAGTAACGCCTCTGCTAGGGCCCTTCTTTTTTGCCTTGGGGGACCGGGCGCAAGCCTTACCCCCAGGGCGATGGTCGGCCACCCTCCCAACAGCCTCACAGAGGGGGCAGTGGGGGGGGGCCGAGCAGTCACGGGCTCGGTGCCCTGGTCGAGCGCAGCGGAAACAATTTTCACTGCGATCGACAGACGACTTGCACTGGGCCCCCAGGTGGCCCAGTGCAAAACACCGATAGCACCGACTGGGGCGAGGCTCTAAAAGGCTCGTCCCGGCCGACACCCAGCCCACTAACAGCCGCCCGCTGGCGACTTTCTTCGCCACCGCCACGGGGCAGGAGACCACAATGGCCCCCAGCCCCGCAGAGGTAGCCCTCCCGATTTCACCCGGCTTGATGAGGTCGGGGGCGCAGCCGCCCACCGCTGCCACTGCCGACACTACTTCCTCTCTAGAGACAGAGTCATCCAGACCCGAGACGCGGACATCTGCCCGCATTACCGGTCTGGAGACCCTGACCTCCTCCGGCTCGTAAATAGCGCGGAGGCGCTCTGCGAGCCTATCGGCCTTGTCTTCCCGGGCCTCCCCTGCCAACTCCAGAACCCGGGCCCCCGTAGCCGCCTTGCGGAACCGCACTGAGGCAATGCCGAGATCGGCAAGGCGTATTTTCGCCTTGGCCTCAGCGATCACCGTCTCGTAGGTACGGCCCCGCTCCACTGCGCCTGGCAGCAGCGTCATTACGACCGCTGCTGATGATGGCGGGCGCAGTGCCTTCTTCTTGGCGGGGGCTGCCGATCGGCCGGATTGTGGTGCTGGCCTGGCAGGAGCAGCGCTCCGCGACACTTTTGCCTGCGCCGCCACTCTTCCTTTGGGGCGGCGCGAGACGACCGTAGTCCACGATTCCCGCCCCTGGCCACCCGACTGGGACGAGGTGGCAATGGGAGCCGGGACGAAAGGGCGAACTTCAGGGGAGGAAGGGGCAACAGGTGCAGACGCCGAAAATGGCACCGGCTGCTTCCCCCCCTTTCCCTTCCCCTTTCCCTTCCCCTTCCCCTTATTGGTAGGAGGAGGAGGAAGCTGCGTTGCGGCCATAGCAGGAGCCGACGAAGGGCCCGGCTGAGGCGAAAGGGCCGCCCGGTCGGCTCGCAACGGGGGACGGAACGATTTCCCGGGCAGAAGGCGGCCAGACACCTCGAGGCCCTCTATGCGCGCGTCCAGGACTCTCATGACCTGCGCCAGGTCGACAGGCGCAGGCCTCTCCACTCTCCGCACCTCCTCGCGGAGAGAAGAGACCTCCCTCAACAATTCTGCATGCTGCGAGAGAAGGCGGGCGTTCTCCTCCCTCAGAGCCTTGTCGCTTGCTCTGAGGCGCTCCAACTCCTGCCGCAGCATGTCATCCTCCGAAAAGAGGAGAGGCCGAGTGCAGGCCAGCGCCCGGCCAGCACTCAGCGCCCTTCTGCCCTCGCCGAGACCGGCCGATAGGCCTTGGGAACAACCGCGGCCACGGGCGCGGCCGCGCTTCGTTGTCGCCCTGGTTGCTGGAGGCTCCTCCGTAGCCAGCTCGGCCTCACTGGATGAGCTCGCTCCGGAGGGCCTCTTTCTCTTCTGGCGAAGGCAGCGGGGCTGAAGCGCAGAAGAGCTGCTCTCTTCCACCTCCGATATCTCCAACGATTCTGCGGGGCCTACGGTGTCCATATTTCCCGCAGAGCTGTCGGAAAGAACCTCCTCCGGCGCCGGCGACGAGACAAACTTGCTACGTTCACCTCTCGTCCTCGGTCCTCCACCGCCCCTCAGGCGCAAAACCTCTAATCGCTCGGCAAAATCGGCATCCATGTTTACAAAAGCAGTGGTCGTTGTGGCGGGAGCCAGCAGCCTGCTGACCCCCGAAGCAGCTTGTGCCCCCTCCGTATACACGGGGCAGACACCCGCCGAGGCGGGTGTGCAGGATTCCCCCTTTCGGGGACCTGCCCGGAGAATCTTTATCAAACTACTTTGTATCATAATGATTCCTCTCCATCTCTTTTTTCAGGGGTGAGCTCCCCTGCACGCTAGCGACTGGACTCCCTCCAGCCATGCATCCCTTCGGCACGATCCGCTCACCTTGGGATTGGGGTAATTTATTATAGTGGTGTTCTTCCACGCGGCACCACTCTCAATGAGCAGCACCTCCGTTCCGCAGACTGCGGGTTACGGATCGCCCGACGGGGAGTCAAGAGACCCACCCAACAGCCACAGCAATGTGACTGCCGGACCCGCCGCGCCGCAGACCTTGCAGGTCTGCCACCCACCGCCGCCTGAAAGCGGCCACTGCCCTCGAAAGGGCGAAACAAGAGGCGCTAGAAACGCCTCGCCACCACTGGGAAAAGGCTGCATCCCCTGCCACCTCAGATGAGCTGAGGCGTGCTGGGAGCAGCCGAAACCCTTCGACCGTAAGGTACAGCCCTCACCCTTTGTAGGCCGCTTTCCGATTGCGAAACGAACAAAGCGAAACGCAACCGGGGGTGCGCCCTGGACCCACCAGTTTTGGTCCGCGCCGAACAAGCCGGTACCACTCATATCTGAGTGGCGTTCCCCTATCCGCCACCTTGGGGACGCGCCCGATGGAAGTCTGGCAACTCCACACGGGATGTGATTTCTGCCTACCTCTACGGCGAGATATGAATATGGCGGCATGTTTACAGATTCTACCCTTTGTAAGGCAGTGGTGAACATATTCCCACCTTAAATTGAACTTTATGGAGTTGATTTAAGGTAGAAAAGCAATAAAGATCTTCAACATGTTCTGCCAATTTAAGGGTTAAGTATGTTGTTTTTGACAAATAAACAATTTTAATTTTTACTAGTTCACAAAGTATTAGTAAAAGTAAAAACTATTTTCAAACTCAATCGTGTTGTTGCTGCCCTCTGATCTTTTAAAAGGGGCACAATTAATTATGAACGTTCGCATTCCATAATGTTTCATTATTTTGATTACTTATAACGTTGATGTGAGCCAAATTGAATGTGTAAAAAACGTTGCACTCCATATATTTTAAAGAGATGCCAAGAAATAAATCTTTCGTTAATAAGGCGTCGCATAAAGACTTTTTAACCTTTTTGTGTTTTTCTTCTTTTTGTCAGTGCGCTGCGCACGCGTCGATGACTTTGAAGTGTCATAATATTGTCAAATTGCGATTTTCTTGCTTATTTTGTTTTCATGCTTCAAAATCATATCTGGAAACACATGAAGTTTTTGAATATTATTCGATGGACGTAAGCGACGATAGCCCAGTGGCGCTACCCTGGGCACTAAGCTTAAGTCTAGGGCAACCGGAATAATGCTGAAACATGATGATGACGATGATGATTCGATGGACGGAGTCAGGCGTTCTGCTCTCAGAATTTTAAATACCCAGTTTGGCATGACGAGTAGGACGTACCTTACTCAGTGCTAATTGAGACGAACGACTATTAAAAACGCAGACTAGTAAGAATTGAAAGAACTGTCAAATATTAATAAATATGTCTTACCAAACTACAATAACTTGTATGGAACGAGAACGTCTCGTCACCAGTTGACTAAGATCTTAAATACAATCCCGGAAGGGATACAGGCAAAATACATAGAAAATCAGCCCTACCAGGGATCCTTGAAGGCATTCCTTCAGAAAACCTTCACAGACGCCTAATTGTATCTTATATTGTGAAGCTTTCCATTTTATTTATATATATGTATCAAAAATTGTAAATTAATCTTACTTCTTTATATAAGTTGTGAACTCCCACTCACAAAAAAACCATACTACAACCATACATTAAGTGAGTGGCTTATAACATAAATTATAATGTTAATATATTTTGTACAATAAATAAAATAAAATAAAATAAATTACTACAATAACGGTCACACGTAAAAAAAGAGTTAGAATACTAGCGGGGGTTTTGATAGTAACCACTCTCGTTTGTTTTATTTACTATCTATCTATCTATTTACTTACATATTCCTGTAAAATTTTCACATATTTTATAAGAATATCCCCAACTCATCAGCACTGGTCAACTGAGACATATTATATCTTTTGAGCATAACTAACCACCCTTCGTTTGATCACAAGCCAAAATATCTCTTTTATCTTCCACAACCACTTACTATACAAGTTTTACCACTTAATCGCCTACATTCAATTCTCTATTAGCAATTGGCATGACACAATTTTTAATTCATTTCAGCTCTCAATCTTATTAATACATAACGGAGAGCACTTGGCAACTCTTCTTAGGAACAAAGCGAACCATAAATAAGTTTAATAAAGTACCTACCTACCGTCTTTGAAGCGTTTATGAAACATTTTCATGTAAGTAGATGATAATATAGTCGATATAACAGTCGATGAAGTTGTCTGTTTAGATTAGAAAATTCTCTTAAAAAAGAGCGGCAAAAATAATCCGCTTTCAGGAGTTACTTGTCTATAAAAAAAAAACAATATCATTTATTCAAATTTGGCTCAAAAGAGCTCTTATGAAGGTTAAAACTTAAAAACTAGCGCGCCAATTCACTGCGGGCGGGAGCTTGATCGTAAAAGAACGGGCAAGAAAATCGTCAAGATTAGTTTTTTCTCCTGCCAGTTACAAGAAAATTTACTTAGTAGTAAAAAAATTTTACAAGTCTACAAAACCTGTGTTCTGCAGACACAAGATTTAAAATAAATTTTCTACGTTTAAGCTCAAGCCCGCAGACAAGTGGCGCGATAGTTTTTAAGTTCACAGTCATGAGTTTTATTAAGCCAAACTTGTAAAGAGTATTCAAGACGACTGATATGGCTTGGTGGTGAGTACACCCACACTCCGCTCCTGAGGTTGTGGGTTCGATTGCCACACAGGATAAATCTTTGTGTGCATAAACATGAATATTTGTTCTGGTCTGGATGTTCCTATGTATATTATGTATGTTTATCCGTTATTAAGTATTCATAAAACAAATTCTAAGAAATACCTATCTTTTAACTAAGTAATTGGTGTAATTGTTAGAAAATATTTATTTATTACGCTTCATTTTGCAGGCCGTCATGAGTGGGTGCACCTTTTACCGTGCGTACTCTATGGTATGAAGCACCTTTATTTTTTGGACTGCATCGACTGTCACCATGTACGCACTGTTACCATCATGCAGGTATAGTGACTATATGTCACTATGTCGCGAAAAAAACATTTTTTTTTGTGGTAGTTTGATGTTTGTATGTTTAGCATACTACATTAACAAATAAAAAAACAATTATAGAAAGCATCTATAGAATATCGTCGATAATATTCGTAATAAAATGGAAAAACACTAACCAAGCATGTAAGTCTGACACATGATTATTTATAGACAGACAGACAATGGACCCCGAAAACAAAGCGAGATAACCTTACAGCGTTTTGTACCAAAAAAACAAAGAAACAACAGTTTGCCGATAACATAGAAAAAAATGTATGACTCAATAACTATATTTACGTTAAATATTCCTCTTACCGCTGAGATGTGGTAAGTATCTGATAGATAGGCATAATTGTGATGGAAGGTGTTGAATTATGATAATGGTGATGATGCTGGTGGTGATGATGAAAAAACGCGCGACAGTTAGTCTTGTAACTATATTGAAATCAAATCAAATAATAATAATACCCAGTTTTCTGAAAAGTATGACCTTTGTCACTCCAACTAAAACTTGAATTCAGTAAGTTGCACTCTGATCATTTGAATGCAATAATTCGCGTGACATGGTACCTAAGTTTACGTCTAAAGCCAAGTACAAGCCACCATTCAAAAAAAAATCAAATTTAAAAAAATTTAAATCATAAAAATCACCCAACAACAATACATTTTTATCAAAATGTTATGCATGTTATCCTATTTCTTCAGTTTGTTGTTAAAACATATTATTAGATTGCATTATTATCTGTGCCGAGTTAAATTAACACAATTTATATGATAAGGAGGAATGTACAAAACAATATGGTCTCAGGGTATAATAAAAATATCTTTATCTGTGGGTCAACCGGTAACCAAACTGGTGACCCACATTATTTTTAAGTAAACTGAATAAACAGATAACATTTAATGAACGCGGAAATGCGATTAATACTTCTTTCTATGCAGGTATGTAATGTGAATTCTGGAGGACACTTTTTGAACATAAGGCTCTTAGAATATGACGTCACATATGGCTTATAGGTAAATTCCTTCTTATATAGTGTCGCTTAGTATGTATACTTAAGGTGTATAGGGCTCATACCAAAATCAGAGGAGCCCCAGCCATCCTCACCTGCAGGTGGTGCACCTGCCGATCAACGGAAACGGAACGGAGGCTCTGGCGAACAGTTACCGGTTAGCGTCAATAGACTCGCTACCTATTACGTGGGACCAACAATATAACTGGCGAAATGTGGGCATATACTATGCCTCTGCCTACCCCTTCGGGGAAACAGGCGTGATATTATATGTTTTCGTCATAACCGCCTCATATATCTCTTTTTATTTGCTGAACTAAAAAGAAACAAATATCATTTTAACGTTTCTTTTACACTACAAATAAAAATACTTTCGTACTTTACAAAAAATATAACAAAAAGAACATTATAATCCTTCACATTACACCCTAAATATGTATTGTATATAGTATGCATATAGTTTTAGCTGGGGCCTGGGGCTATACGCTCTGTGTGAATATTTCAAACATATTTATTTACTTTAAAATTTTATTTTCAAATATCAACGTTGCTTGATTCGGATGCTATACACTTCAAGCCTGCCTGATTGTAAGTGGTCACCGCAGCTTATAACCGCTTGCAAAACCAGGGACATCACTAGCGATATGTAATATATACGATAGCTCTAAAAAACTATTTTACGCCTTTTTGAAGAGACCTATTCTGTAATATTTTAGGTAAATCTCGTCGGGGAGCACAACCTGTCCTACAGCACAAGGATATCCAGCAAAAAGTTTCATTTGAAACGCGCTCCTGTCATTTGTAGGTACAATTTGTGCCGTCTGCAATACTTCTGGTCCTGCTCATAATATTTTATATTTTGAAGCCATTAAACGCCAAATAACAGATATTTCCTTATAGCTGTGAACGATAGCGTTCAATTCAACGTGTTATTAAGCTTTAGAAGAAACAACAATAAAAAGCGATGGAATGTTCACGCGGTCTTCAACAATTATTATGAAATATTGTAACTGAACTTTGAACTAAATAATGAATCGGGCAAAGCGGTCCTAACTGCCGTCGCTAGCTGCCGCAAACAAAAGCATTGTAAAGAAGATGTAGCATTAACAGCTTTGTCCGTCTTCCCGAGCACGTGTGATCTGACTACTGAGGAATCCTTTTGTACCATTATTTGCATACCAACTGGTTCCGTCTATACGATATTAATCAAAGGTTTTATTAGTGAACATCAAAGAATAAACACAATGCTAAGATCTCTTATAAGGTACCCTCAATACCATTGTTACTTTTGTCAGAGGTTGATTTATGACCGGCCACTGTTGTTGGGCCACTCCGTATTGTGTTGTCAGTTTTTGTTTGGACCTCGCCGACATTGTGTACTACCCCTTCGCTTTGGTCCAGCTCAGGCTTCATTCACGTGATCTCACTTTGATGCTTCTAACGTACAATGCCCTGTGTCTGACTCAGAGCTTGATTTGTCCATGGGATTTGCATAATTCGTGCTTGTCTACTGTTTTCTGGAAAATTTTTCCAATGACATTCCAACGATTTTTAAGGATCAAAATATCTATTTGCTACAATACTTTATCTATTTTTAATTGCGTTGATTCGATTCTCATAATCATAGCAGCAAAATTTACAGTGCAAAAAACAGCACTTGCATTAGATGTTTTTTGTAGAAGACCTTGATGTCAAAACAAAATCAGGGTCCACACGGCCGCAGCCCTTTGTGCTTCCACATCAAGTCCTTGACCGGCCATTGTGTGTCCCACAAAAGGCTGCTTGGGACTGAGCTCGGCTTGTAATTTTCATGCTTCAATCCACGCATTCACGCTCTTCGGTACATCCACTCTCTTCCAAATCATTACGTTCCTTACCTTTGTGTTTATGCTCACCGTCTTTATTACGCGTAATACTTCATTGTGAGATATGTAAGCGCCTGATTCATTATTAGACACCACATTGTGTGCCTCCGTAAGATTCTTATTGGCTCTTAATGTTTTTTTGAGCGTATGTTTTGAGTTTGTAATGTTTGCGTCATCAATACTAATGATTGCAACCAACATCACAATAGTTATTGTTGTTAGTTTCTTTTTTACTTGTTAAAAGGGTTGCCGGAATCTACAGCGTCATTACATTTAGTTAGATCGATATTTTATTACTATAGTTAGGTAACAAGAATGATATGTGGTCAAATAAATCACTGCTCTTTTGTTGTAAAAGAATTTCAATAGATACGATAGATCAAAAAAGTTTCACAAAAGAATTCATTCTTTTTTATGAATAGTTGAAATTAGAAACAGAAAATATAGATTTCAGTAGCCAATGTATGTTTTTATAACATACATATGCTGAGACCTAATTGGTCACACACTATACTTGTCTCGTCTGTCCTCCTTCTTTATATATATTTTTTGTATTTACATACATTCACGCTCATTTCCCCGAAGGGGTAGGCAGAGGCATATTATCAGCCCACATTCCGCCAATTTCGTTATTGGTCCCACGTTATAGGTGGCGAGCCTATTGCCGCTTACCGGGAACTTTTATTTTTGCATTTGCAGTGTTGAGGTTGGCTTGGGCTTCGAAGATATTGGTAGGATTCCTTTTTTTTGTATTTACCTTATTGTTAATAATAAGGTATGTGGTCAATAATACTTATTTTTTCTTTAAATAAAAAAAATAGAAAGCTTCTTTTTCTCTGTTGTTATAAGGTTCTCTGTTGAATGTTTTGTTTAAATCGAAACTAAAGTCATAAAACTGTTCGTTATATAAATAATAATCTCGCAGATAGCTGAACAGTCGTATGATTGAATACAGCGCACATTGAAATGCTTACGACTATCTTTAAATGTTAGGGAGCTTACTCACTGGCGATTGCCGATTTGTAATTTTTAAGGGATTCATAAGGATATTTGTTGTTTAAAAGCCTTTTCTCTAATTGCTAAACGCAGCCGTAGTCGTCTAGGTTTGGTATCGTATAGTGCCAGTTAAAACTTATTTCAAACCCTATATTTCCTACTCGTATTACAGACATGTAATCCACTTTATAAACAAGGGTTTTAATTCCAGCTTCCCCAAAAGTATCGAAAAAAAAATGAAACACAAGTTTAGTATTTTTTTTCTTGGGTGTTTTCATCGTATCGTGACTATGTATATAAAATCTTAGAAGTCCAAGCCAACCTCACCTGCTGATCAACGCACGAGGTTCTGGCGATTATAAAAGTTTCCGGTAAGGGACAATAGGCTTGTCACCTATTACGTGGGACCAATAATGCAATTGGCGAAATGTGGGTTTATAATATGCCTCTGCCTACAGCCTGCCTAAATGAGCGTGAATGTATGTAAATACAAAAAAAATATATAAAGACGGAGGACAGACGAGACGAGTTAGTGTGTGGCCAATTAGGTCTCAGCATATTTATGTTATAAAAAATTAGCAAAATGTGGGCTTATAATATGCCTCTGCCTTCGGAGAAACAGGCGTGATGGTTTTTATATATAAAATACGGTATTTACGAACTTGCATATGTTTGTTGTCTAGTACCTTCGGAATATTTGTTATGATTATTAATGTTTATCCAATTTATAAATCATAATCACACCAACCCAGATTCAATAATAATTAAAACTTTTACGACATTTTCATAGAAGCGACATGCGCGTGCGCATCCAAAGCGCATTATCATCCGCCCCAGTAGAAACTGTCCGTTATATCTAAATCCGGACACAATCCAGTCATAAAATATGGCTCCAACAATAAAACAGAAGTGGTTCGTTCTACTTCACCGTTGGCGAAAGTGCTCTGTATTCTTAGATAGATGAAGTTTTTATTACATAGAACCGCTTAATTCCTATAATCCATGCGCTATAAAAACAATTTAACTATTCTGAAGGTACATTGAAAAAGTCTGCAGTTATAATAACAGATGATCTCGATGTCCAAATAGTTAGAAGCACGTTAGAACCTTTAGGTCTTAATTAAGAGCTATCTTTTATGTGTCTTCGTGGTTTCATCGGACAAGGTAGCCGGAAAACGTCGCTTGAAGCGTCGGAGTAAATCATGGTTATGCAAAACTAGGAAACGGGCAGGAATTGCAACGACTGGGCAACTATTTCGCCTCACGCAGAACAGGACCAAATATGTGGAGATGACTGCTAACATTGCTAGGTGAAGAGTCGTTTCAAAAAGAAGAAACTTTTTAAATTCATATAATATTATTCCATTGTATACACAAATTACTTTATATACTTATTAATAATTTATTCAAATAGAAACCTTTCACAAATGCTGCGCGTAGTAATACTACATGCTTAGGTGTCCATGGAAGATCACCGTCGTGACATTCTGTGGTGTCCAACAGTGTGCTGGGGGGACACCGCTTCAGTACATATATCTGGCCCCTGCTGAAAATCAGTGCAGTGGGTTTGTTCACAGACTCACTATTCATGCAACCTGTACGTGTCCTGTGTATTGTTTTATTACTTTATTATGTTGTGTGATGTTGAAATAATTTTTCATTTATTTTCATTTCATTTAATTTTATTTCAATTCATATATGTTTTTTCATGTGTAACTTTTTTTTCCTATTTGTAAAGAATATTTTTTATTTTCTTCTTTCTTTCTTTCATAACCTACCTAAGAAGACTTACTCGTATTTGAAAATAGGAGAGATAGGTACCTAGTCGAAAAGGCAGACGAAGTATTTTATGCAAGCAATGGATGAATGGGATGTTTCCTACGCCTTTGATTTACGCGACAACGTACAGCAGATTTTCAGCGTTGGTCGCACACATAGCACAAGGCCCGGTTAAGAGTCGGCTGATATGGATATAAATAAATAAATAAATATTTTCTTACAATCACACCAATTATTTAGTTCTAAGATAAGTAACATTAAGAACTTGTGTTATGAATACTAAATAACGGATATAGGTACATACGTAAATACAATTTTTTTGTACATAAATACTTTATATACATAGGAAAACACCCAGACCAGAAAAAATATTCATGTTCATGCACAAAAAGATTTGTCCTGCGTGGGAATCGAACCCACGACCTTAGGAGCGGAGAGCGGGTATTCTCGCCACCACGCCATATCGGTCGTCAAAAATATCAAACTTATTGCTGGCGTAAAGCCACTGTTATACAAGCGAGCAATATATTTAATGATTCACGCAAAACAAGCCTTAACGATATCAGTTTAAATACCTTCATAGTGGTAGGTACAAAAAAAAAAGGATTTATTTCCACCAAAATATTTTAATTATTAAGCAGGTATTTGCATTATTCAGTTCATTGCAAAAACTTACATTTGGAAACATACACTCACTAATGTGATTACAGATTCAATAAATTCTTCCATCATCAAAAACTATATTAATTCCGCAGAAACACAAATGTGTTATGTTCAAAGTCTCTAGACATCCACATTAACACGGCGCAAAGAATAACGAATCATCCCATGTAGCTGTCGCCACTAAATCAACCAAGAACAATGTTGTTCAGAACAAAATTACCCCTTTTATTATTGTTTTTTGTGAATTTATCGTCTACATCTGATATGTATTTTTCTTTTGTTTCCACACCGGTAGCATCCATCATGATTTGTATTATTGTTTTAGTCTTTGGTATGCGAGAGTATAAGACAGCAGATCAGGCATTAGTCATAGGATTTCGTTTTATTATGGGATTATAGTTATATTGTTATTTTAAGTATATATTCTCTTTTATCAAGCATGGATTTAAATCCGGATACAATTAAAATCTTATTGATTTCTATTTCCCGGTAGCGATCCAAAAGATTTTGAAACAGAGAAATTTTGCAAGTTCATAAAACATTTTTTGTTGTTTAATACTACATTCTAAAAGATCTACCCGAGAGTAATATTAGATTTAATAAAGCATAATAGAAACAATAATCAAGATTTAAATTTTTAAATGTGTTTTATTTATTATATACATGCAACAATCGCATACATAGAAGAAAACAATAATGGTAATCAAGACCAATTAGGATAATCTAAAAGTTAAGAAAGTTACCTTAGAATATATTGCTACCGACATATAAAACAGTGTTAATAGCTAACACCAGTAAGCCGAGATCAATTAAAACAACCCTACCATTCACAATTGTGGATGTGTAATAACTAAGAAAATCTTGCGCTTCGAAGATGTGAATGAGCGTTATAATATTCGCGTCCACAACCAAAATAAACCAAAAGCCGAACGGAAACGGCCGCTATATTATTAGACACGACAATTCTATTATTTTTATTCGTAACACATCTCGGAGATTTGCCCATAAATCTGTGATGGCAGACGCTTCCACCTTTAATAGTATGGAAATGAATATTCCTAGAACAGTAGATTCTCTCCACACCCAATTAGCGACATCTGTAATTTTCGCTAACGATTTCAATTTGAATAATCGATAAAAGTTTTATTCAACAGAGATAATGGAAAGCTGTTCCCGGCATTTTTTTTTCGAAGTCTCAAAAGTTGGTATACAAAGGTCAGTCAATTAAAGATCTATATTTTAATGTGCTAACGGACATTGAAGTTGGGCTTGAAATAATTTCTAGTGTTTTTATTTAAAAATGTGAAAATTGACATTAATTACACTTTTAATGCTAAAACAACATAATTACGTCTAATAAGCTGTTTTGATGTTTCACCTCCATTCTATATTCCGCAGAGTCGTATACGACGACATTTATTAGAATGCGCAACAGTTGTTTGACTTTGTATTTCATCGGTAAACCAATGTTGCCATTATGAGTGGCTACATCTCTCATCCCGGCTGCCACGCATTATTTATCAGAAACACCATTCTGTTCATTGTTTCATAATAAAACATTAATTTTGTCAACGGCCTCAAGCGCTGGACGCGACCGCTCCAATTTTAGAACTTCCGCTCGTATACGAACAAAAAGCTATTCGACCCGATATTGTAGAATAATAGCGGGACCTGAAGTGGATTTACACGGCGCAAAATCTTGCTGATTGAGTAGTTCTGAACACATGCAAAATCCAAAGATTCCTTGACAAAACAAAAAGTTTCGAGGGGCATTCACAAAAACTAGCGAGTAGCACACGTGCAGTTGAGATGGAGGGAAAAAGGTCAACAATATGCCTAATCTACAATCCATGTCACAGGCTAAAGGTTACGGAAGGTTGGACAAAAAATAATCACAAAACAGCCCTGTGTTTCGGCGAAATCATCCGTAATTCCATATTCATCGTCTCGAATTGGCATTTTATTGCCTGGAGATAAAGTTTACAATCTAAAGGAGTCTGATTCAAGATCAGAAGCAGCATTGTTCGTACCTCAGGGAGTAGTGACAACAGATTTCTGTTGTTTTTTTCTTATTTCACATGTGGCATCGCAATCCTGCACGATATGTGACACATGTGTCGGTTTTAGGTTACACCACAATAATGACTGCCTCTTCACCGTTTCTCATATCTTTGGCGTCCATTACATTCGTGTTTTAGTAGGTTTATTCTAATTTCTAAAAAGCGAGTCAGTGCACTTTTTGCTTTGATGTTCCATATTAACTTTTTTGGTGAAACGGGATATAGCTCTTAATTTTGTCATCAGGTGCTGAGTTTCTATTTTCGTGCGACAGGTACGCGTTAGCTCTTTCAATATACGTCATGGAATACATTATTGTTGACGATAACAATTTCTTTTGGAATATTGGCAACCGCATGTCCCGAGTAACATAAACAAACTAAAAGAAGTCTTACTGCGCTGACCATAGGTCAAAGTACAGTAATCGTATATCGAGTAACACTAAACCGAAGCGCTACTGAAACGTATCTGGCCAATAAATTCAGTCAGCCATAAATAGAACTATAAAAATTATTTTACGATACACGAGTGAGATACATTAAGACAATGTTACATACATTTCACAATGGGCACATTATGGGTTAATTGATTGGTGCACAATGCTCTTTATGCGCCTCTTGTGGGCACAAAGATATTATTGTCTATAGACAGCAGACGTCTGCTAATACTTGACCAGAGACAAAATGGCTTTGTAGTGTTTGTGGCTGTTGGGCGCCAAACGTAATTCTATACGTTTTTTATTTAATACTGATTGATATCGAATTAAAACGTCTTACTAGTAATTATATGCTCACAAAGAAGTATTTTTGTAGGTTTTTTTTTGTAAAATTGTATCTAACTTATAAATATCCTATTATCTAATTTATCTCATTTCACTGTACCTATTGAGAATCCTACAGGTTAAATTATAGCCTAAAACTACCTCAAAGAATATCTTTTTGTAACAGTGAAAACTGCGGGAAGACGCAACGGGAGACTTTTTATAATACGTAATGATGTTTCAATCAGCAAAAAACAAGCTAACATTATTTATAAATCAACGCAAACTTTACAAGAGTCATAAACTTGTATAGTTATGTAGGAGGCAAACAAAACCATAGTGAATAACTCAATTAAGTATTGTGACGGACACTGAATCCACCCACAGATATTTGATATCTTGATTCGAACAAAGAATCTGACAATAGCCCAATAAAATTAATGGATAAAAATTCACCCAACAGTGTGGATAGTATGAAAAAAATGGCAATTTTAGTTAAGAAACACGATATTCTTCCTTCGTTTGTTAGTTCCAGATGTGTTAATGCTGTGCATGTGTTCAGCTTATCTTTCAGTACAATGCATCAGAGTGCATGTTTCGATTGGTTGTCTTGTCTGTACTGACGTATTTTTAGAATTGAATTTGTTTAGAAATCATGGATTAGGTATAAGAAATATTAACTGTTGTTAAGTTAATTTACTTTTAATATTATCTAACTAGTTCCATATTCTGTATGTTTTGCTTATATATGATCCATACAAAAGTTCCGTTAAAAAAGTCGCAATGAGTTCTGGTTTGAAGGCGCTGTGGGATAGCAAAATTACATCATCCACTAGGCCTTCTCTTTAAACCAAGGAAGGAGTTTCTCGTTATGCTTTAATAAGGCCTTTGACTTTCGGTAACGACTACCACAACGAGAATAGTCTTTGAGTTTCTTGTCAGTTCTTCTCACAGAGCGGTGACCCGGAACTGGCACTTCTTTTTCTTTTAATTAATGGCTTCGTGCGTTTAGCACAATTAGCCAGTGTCAAGTAAAATATATATTACTCATATATAAATCATCGTAAGTGAGAATGTGTGGTGATAAAGATGATAAATGAGATGCCTCCCCCTAAACCCCCTGAATCTTCAGTAAAGATGTGGGGCTATCTATACTGAGATCTCACATGGACTTCTTGAGAGAATTTGAAAACACCCATGTACGTTCACAAACACTTAAACACTTAAACACACTAAACCTAATCCACCGTTATTACACGCAATATCAGAAATTTTAGAAAATAAAACAAAACTGCAGACAAGGCTCTTCACTTTCCCGCCAAGAATCAAATACATCAAATTTTTTTTTGTATGTAACTGATTCTAAGCTTCGTGATTTCAGTTTAGTAATGTTTTTTATTTATTATTTCATTTTGACGTTTTCAAGTGCAAAGTGCTAACGTCATAATAGTTAATGAAATAAAGAACTTATTACTTTTTTCCTTTAACCACATATAGTCACAATCAAAAGCTTAATGTAACTTTTGAAGCTTGGAAACTCTTGATATCAATTACGATCACCCATAAGAGCGCTATTCTGGTTTACTTAATAGCAGATCTACGTCTGTTTTGTCTCTTAAACCTAAATTCAAAATATAATAATTTCCTCTTAAAATAAATTTTAGAAAATTCCTCTATTTGGAAATAATACGTCTTATTATGTCAACAGAGCAGATCATTAGACGTCACCCAGGGCACGAACAATGGATCTAACGATTGTAAAATGAACTGTCACCCGATACCCCACCAACATCGGAGAGGGCATAAAATCTTTCAACAAGACAATAAAAATGGAGACAGGCGGCGGGAAAATGGACCGAAAAGTTTGGTTCAAAAGTTTCGAAACAAAAAAAGAGTTTTTATGTGATCTATTTTTCTACGTAGAATTTGCAGATTAAGCTTTTTTTATTACAATAGGTGAAAAACATGGTTTGATTGATATTTATCACTGTAATTTTATTAGCCCAAATGCATATCGACGTAATACGACATTGTAAATAAGAGAAGGTTTCGAAAATTTAAATCGTCATTATTTTAACATAAAACGACAGATAATAATATTAATAATATATTTTACAATTAAAAAAAAATTGCGTCCGCTTAACTTCTTGATAGATAATCTATAAAATTCTATATTTTTGCTATAACTTCTTTAAACCTAAGTAACAGATGCCAAGATTTATACCAAATAATTTAAATATTAGTAAGTATAATAGATAGAAAGCCCATTCCGTAAAGGAAAAGCAAATACAGATTTTACGAGTTAATATCCATAATGAAAATGTACTAAACTAAAAAAGAGTTTACATCAAAATAATTTCATAGTCTTTCGCTTGTTCACTATTTCTATTACGATTCCGAAAGCCGTATTCGTTTCCTGGTACGGAAGTCTAAGCAACCGCGTCTGATTATTATGAAAAAAAAAAGTTTATTTTTTCTTACTTTCATAAAATTCAACAGCAATCGCTCAGTTATATTTATAATAAAGAGTTTTACGAGCTGACGCATCGAACGATAGTTAAAATCCACAGGATGCAGGACTACGGCTTTATAGGAAGAACAATGTGTTTTCTTTGCCTCGAATTTAAACGTTGTCGTAAAAAGTTATAGTTTCGTTATCATTTTCATACGCGTGGTAGATACTTTGATTTTTATATTCTGTTCTTGTATGTAATATTAACTTCTCAGTTGTTTTGTAAACGTTATACATAATAATAATATCTTTATTATCAAAAACTTTAATGAGGTCACGATTTAATTTTGTTGGCTGTTTTACGAGCGTTTCATTATGCTGGTTTCTTTTACCAGCTACTTATTCCGTATTTCCTTAAAATCTTGTTTCTTATCTGATTTTTTAAAATATAAAACCGGCTGTTTATTGAAATATATCGTTGAACCAACCGAAACGTTTATGTAATTAACCTATTCTAAATCAATCCCGTCACAATACTAAACCAATATGTCAATCGCGTTTTGTTCCGTCGGTCATTTTTCACTATTACAAACAAACAGACGTCTGTTTGACGGCGATGTGTTTACTTTCATCTGTCGTGTTAGGTACCTGTTGCTTTTAATTATAGAGTAATCAAATCAATCTTCGTTAGGTCTATGTCAGACTTGGACTAAGACTGGTGTAAGAATTATTCAATTTTTTTTCCTATACTTTGAGTTTGTTTGCATTAACATAAGTTTTTTTAATTAGTTTTTGTAGTAGCTATTCTTCTATTTATGCGATTATATCACTTATTAATTAATACATACCTCATTAAGTGTATGAATTTGGCAATCCGTTAAATTTATTTTATTTATTTTATTAATAATTTATTTTATTTAGTGTTAATAGTAAGTTTTGTTTTAAGCAGTTTTTTAGATGACAAATGAGACACTAATAAATGTAAGCCAATTCGAGATATTTTTGTTAAAAATTGTCTTTGGTTGTTTAATGTATTTTAGTGTGGGTGGTCTTTGAGTACCCTAACGATATTGTGGCATTTTGAGAAAGATATTTGCACTTTATATGCTAAATTTTGAAGCTGTGGGAGATAGTACTGTCCTTATTTGACGACCGATATGGCTTGAAGGTCAGCCCTACCTACCTGCACTCCGCTTCTGAGGTCGTGGGTTCGATTCCCATCTAGACAAATTTATGTTTGCTCTTGAGTATATATTTACAAAAAAAAGAGTATTTATGTATGTTTATTCGCTATTTAGTATACCTAACACAAGTTCTTAATGATACTTATCTTGGAATAATTGGTGCGATTGTAAGAGAATTATTTTTTATTATCATTAGTAGGTATACAATTTTAGTAGTGACAATTCTAGAATTATAACAGGAAATATATTACCTACATAACAACCAATCCATAAGTATTTCCTATAATCAAATCATCTGCATTGTGCTAGTGCACATGTGAGTAGGTAGGTACACCTATATTGAACAAAATCCTTTCTCACACATAACAACACGGAATGGGAGCACGTGTTTCGTTCATTGTAAAGGTGTATTGTAATGGCGTATCCTCTAAGGGGTCAAATGTGCCATGACAAACGCGCAGGAAACTCTTTGTTTCCTCAATCCAGGGATGAGAGGTGGTGGCACGTAAATCTTTCATTCTTCTTCTTGGTTCTTAACCAATCATATTTATTTGGTACCTACACTAACAGCATCTATTTTTATGCTATAAAATAAGACCATATTCTTGAGGTCCGAGCACAGTCTGTCATGTAACTTATGACAAAATGTCAGTTGTTCATGTAATTTGCCGTGTGGTACTGGCCTAGAATAGTGACACCCCCTATCATCTAACGAGGAGTCGTAAGAGTCGACGAAGATAAATCCTACCAGATGATGGGCAGCAGCGACACAATTGTAAAGAAATTATGATTTTTATCGTCTTTAAAAGTAGCTTAATTAAATTTTTATGATTCAAATATGCATACAAAAAGACTGCTAATGATGACAAAAAAAACAATTTTATATTTATTGTTAAATAGTAATAGATGAATTCTTTTAACAAAACAAGTACCTACCTGTAAGCATTTTTATTTGTTTTTTTTTGCCAGTAGAACATATACGAATATCTTAACCCTTTCTAACTGACGTACTTCCTCAGCATTGAAATTGCGCGGTGGCTCGTCAGTAATTGTTCTGTAATTGTACAATAAAACACGTGCTAAACAAACAGAAGGGTACCGCGGTGTCAAACAATGGGGGAACTCGAATCGCATACAGTTTTCTTACGTCAATCGCTTATTGATGGCCGATGGTGTAAGTCAGAGGATTATGAAGTGAATTTATTATTAATAGGGCACTATCATCATCGCTTTAGCATATAAACGTTACAGTATTGAGAAAGGGTCCAGGTTAGAGAGATAATTACAATTTTAATGTCATTTACTTTATCCGAAAATAAACAAAAAAGCTTTATGTTACATAGGTCAAGTGCAAAGACAGATTTATTTCTAAAAGAAGCCTTTTTCAGCAAACTTTTTAGCTTTATGGAGTATGTATTTGTTTTTTGTAATAACTATAACTTTATGTTTTTGTCGACAATAAATCTATCTAGCTGTCATGCGATGAAATATTTATCCCTGCATAAATGTCATAAAATGTTGACTTAACTAGACTAATCAAAACTTGTAGTATGTTACAATAGACACGCGTGTTTATACCATTAAATCACTTTTTATGTAATTAAGGAGTAAACATACCATAACCATGGTACTGTTGTTTTCTAGAAGAAATATTTTTTTGTAAGCGAAATCTGCTTGTTTGTATATGGTAGCTTCATAAAGCCGATTAAACGTTAAAGGTCATGTACCTTCGATTTAAGTAGCTTAAACTTGTCTGACACTGATTTCATATATATATGTAAATTTCTAAACGCTACTCGCTTATTCTCTGTACCATGCCCCAAAAATCTTTTGTCCTATTTTCACACAGAGCATTTGAAAGAAACGGAAGACTGTTGTCTATTTGGACGGACAAATTGTACAATGGGGGGGTCGGACCAAAGGGCTAACTTCATTGTCGAACTGGCAATGAAATTTATTTAGCATAAAAATTGGAATATATTTAGTTAGGGTGTGATTTTAATACGTAAGGTGCAACCACAGAGTTGAAATTTTTTATATTCATATTATTTTATATAATTTAGAATATTCCTAAACTTTTCGCTTGTGCAAATGCGGTTAGATAGTACCTTTATTTATTTATTTAATCTTTATTGCACACAAAAAAAAGTGATACAAAAGGCGAACTTAATGCCGAAGGCATTCTAGTTAACCATAGGGTTAGCAGAGAGGGTTAAAGGCGGTGCTACAAATTAAAAACAAGAAATATTCATAAACTTACATAAATCAACACACTAATAAAATACACTACATATACATAAATATACATAATACAGGCAACCTTTATCTACGTACATTAAGTATCTAATAAATTAATAAAATAAGCGCTAAGTTAAGATTCATAAGATGATTTCTTACATATTTAAAGAATTTATGACACATAATTGAAATTAATACCATCATATTTACCTAATACCTACAATCAGGGAATTTTCAAAATTAAGATACATAAATGGATAAACAACAATAGTTAGAAAATATTCCATAACAACCGAAAGCGCGCGCTTATTGAATATTCTTAAAAAGAAGCAAAGCAAAATAAGAAAATCCTCTTTGTACAAACTAAGTACCGACACATTATTCAGCCTTTCTATCATACAGCTCATACAAAGTCATTCACAATAGGACGAACAAAGGCATGTCGCTGCCGAGACGTGTAAGGAATTAATAAAAAAAAGTAGGGGCCAAATGTGGGGAGGAATAATGCTGCCGAATCGAACAAATTCGATGTCACAATACTAACTGGGATACGTGATCATCCTTTCTAATTCCGCCCGGTGTTATACGGATTTCAAAATTGAAATCATTGGGTTAAGATTCCAAAGAGTTTTAAAATTATTTTTCTTTTTACTTTCCCAATGAACCGGAACTTGTTCAAAAAGTTCGTATTGAGGTCGTTGATTTATATATTTTTAAGGCAGCTTACATAGCAGTGATATTAAATGAAACCTAGAGCGAAGAACTAACCTAAAATTTATATTATTAATATTATACGATACCCCAAAGGAGAAATTTAATTCTTAATACTATATGAGTTTCGATTATACTTAGCTAGCCCTATTAAGATATAAAACCTTTATATTTATTATAGCTTAAATCGCACTAGTATACCACAATCTAAGTCAATAAATAGTAAAATAACACCCATAGCATGACATAGCTTCTTATTACCACAGCACGAAATTGCAAAATTACCTTTAAACATCCTCGTAAACCTAGATGTTGCTCTGTTGGTGTTATGGCGAATCCTCCATCCGTAGTTAGTTAATACTGAGCCCACTTCAAAAGGGACTATTACTAACGTACTTAATCAATAAGTAATCGATCGTTAACTCATTAAGCATCCCGGTTACTACACCGTTTCAATATACCTTCTACCGCATCCTCGATATTTTAGTCGTAAATTAGTCAGTAAAAAGAACCACATCTTGAACTTTACGACTACACGGTAACTTTGACGTTAGCTATTTAGTATTTTGTTTGGTTAAATAGTTACAATTTTTAATTTTTTAATAACCATAGCGTCCGGTTATGCGTTCTCTGTATATTCGATTGGATTTACGACTGTTTTCGTTGTGAGCACTGTTTAATATAAATAATATGTTGCTGGTTTCCTGTTGGTTAATAGCAGAAACGTTAAATTTATTTCAAAACAATTGAATGTGTATCCTAGGTGTTCTATTGCAACAAATCCGGTTTGGAACTATTTTAAATTTGAATATAGAATTAGGTTTGTAGTTATAAATTATTCAACACGTTGCCATGTCATGTCAATGAACTGCAATTTAAAATAAAATGGCGGACAAAATTGAGTAGAAAATTATGTTATTATCAACTGTAGGTATATCGTAGATTTGGCGATGAAAATAGGCACATAACATATACGTAGGCTATTACTAAGTTACTTGTTACCTTTTTGAAAAAATCCATTGTAAACGATAATAATTAGAAATATGTATTCTACACTAAACATCCTAAGATCATTAAGTCTTTTCATTTTTATTACATGTTCATGTTATTTTGATACTATTTTTTTTTAAAGAATTAAACAAAAATATAGCGATTTAAGTATAATCGAGCAGACTACCTCTATTAAAAATAAAATTATATTAACTTTTTATTAATTAACTAAGTAAATAAAGACATCCAAATAATTTAATCAATCCTTCACCGATGAAATTTGGGCTATAACATTCTGAATGTTGGCAGTATTTCACGTTCGGATATCTCACTCGGCAGTGGCGCTTCGTCGTAACTCTAAAAAAGGTGCGTTCACAAATTGACACATTTTTATTACTCAAAAATTCTGGAGGTTTGGACCCGGGAGTCATTAAAATAAATTTAAGATCGGTGTAAGCGAAGTCACGCGGCAAACAGGTTAATTTACCACCGTACTCAATGTTTTTAACATTTTAAATGCGGCAATTTAAGTCCAGCCGCGTTTTTAAAACAACTACAGAAAAAAAACAATAGCGCGCGGAAAAGTTTCCATCACTTTTTGTTGTAGGAAAAAGGTGACTGGAGAAAATAGATTTAATGTTTTTATGTGTGTTTTGTCACGATTGAGCCAATAGGATATTCATAGTAACACCTACTATGAATGCTACAATAAGTCTATTTATCTGTCTGTTTAATGCAACATTTTGAAGGGAACGAAAAAGTAAACTGAGAAATCATTTGTCTGTTTTGGCACATAGTTATCACTTTTTGTAAAATCATAATATTGATATAATGTATGTAAGTAGGTACGTATGGTATATATAGGATTTTTTATTTCCTTTTCTTAACAAAGATTTTTAACCAAATTTAATCCCGTACCTATAAATTTATACACAACTTCGTTTTATGTGCAATAAAGTATTAAAGAAGAAATGAATTGTTTGGAATTATGAAATATACGTTAGTGGGTGAACTACTTCCTAAATATTTTGGTTTTGAGTTAATAGTTACTGTAAAAGTTTTTTAAAATAATTAGCTGGCCCCGACAAGTCCCTACTGGAATTTCCATTTCGTCCTGATATGATATGACATATCATCATGCTCTTAAAGTCGTGGGTTTGGTTCCCACACGAACAAATATGTGGTTTATTAAAAATATATATCTTTCCGTGTCTGGGTGTTTTTTATACCTGTACTTACAAAAAAAAAATTTTGTATGTTTACCCGTTCCCTAGCATCCATACCTCAAGTTGAGACTATTCACTCAAACTACTTCTTTTGGGACTAGATTTCGCTGTGTGAGATGTTAAATGATATTTAATTCTTTACAAAAAAGAAAAATAAATTGCATTTATTCCAATGATGTCCCTGTAAATAGTTACAATCGAAGACGATCTTTAAGGCCATAAACTTTTTGGCTGATCACTGATCAGTCGAGGTTGAAATGGAAATCTGCCGGACGTATTTGCCGGTGAGACGAAGCTGATCAGAGATTACGATAGATGGAGCCACCGGCCAGCATCAGATGACGTTGCATCAAGACCATTATGGAGTTCTTTGAGGAGAAATATTTATGTGTAGCAATTAGCAATTAACGCAAATATGCTATAAAAAGTCATGGTTGAAATTTGATAACACGAAATTGTACCTATAATGCTAATGTCATATTAAAAGTCATATTTATAAAGATGTGATAATATTGAACAAATTATATTACACATTTACACCTGTTACAAAATACCTATTGCAAAATAAAGTCAAAATTAAAACAATTTCAAATATCACTACATAATTTAAATAACGCATATCTAATCGCACAATTTCTTAAAAAATAATGATCGTCCTTGTTTAACTAGTATAAAAAGTTGCGGATTTGAACATCATTATAATCTTAAAGAATAACCCCTGTAATGCCAGTTCTGTCTTAGTAAGAAGTAGAAAAAAATTACTTACATTTTATAAATAGTTTAATCGTTGCAAAATAAAGAAATATTTACTATGGTTAGTACTTACATAATAGGCAAATAAAATATATTAACTAATGTTTATTTAGGTGTAGGTACTTCTTAGATTGGACACGTAACAGTATAACAAATTTTAATGATGTACACAGTAAAAAACTAAAGCAAATAAAGCTTCTTAAAAAAAATATTTGCACTATAGTAATGGAAGCTATACCGGTTTGGTTGATCACTCATCAGAGCACTTGACTTGACAACAAAGGTCGCGAGTTCAAATCCCGCCACCCGCTGCGTTGAGAGGTGGTGATGAAACTTTTTATTAATCACACTAGCTGGCGCCCGTGCATTTGTCTATTGTCTAAGGAATTTTATGAAGCAGCTATTTCTAAATGTTAATAATTATGTAAGGTATTTTATTAGGTCATTATCAAGCGCTTCCGAGTCCTGGATGATACGTGAATTTGTCGGTCCCGTTTATCACCATATGTGGTAGTCGTTAAGCCAACTAAGAGGCCCTGTAGCGTAGTTTAAAAATAGAACATACAACTGCCTGCCTATGATCTGAATACCTGTCAACTTGTTTCGTGGAAGGTGGAAGCAAGCTCCTTGTCAGTAGTGGGACGTTTATAGGCTAAGATCATGCCTCTAGTGTTCAGGCTTTCTTCATACTAGGTCTCATCAAACCCTGCCTAGTTGTAAACGGAGAAAATGTCCAGAAATATTTAGCGTTGTTCAATTCATTTATTGCCTTCTAAGTGTACATAAGGTCTTAAGTAATATATTTATCAGAATATTGCGCAAGTAAAAATATCGTATATTAGTAACAACAAATTATTTTGTCATCATATCAAGTCTTATAAAGTCCACTGATGAACATTAGCCTCCCCAATAGATTACCTTCTATTAGGGGTACGTATCTGCTACCTAATCACCACGCTGGGTAGACGGGCTGGTGATCGCAGTTCAAGTCAGTACGCAGGATTTGATACATACTCAATAAATAAATAATAATTTAATAACAGTAATTTAATAATAATAAGAAGAAGAATAATAATTATACGGCGTCCTTCCTCCTCTCTCCTACACTATGTTGTGCCTGACAGGGTCCACAAATGTACCAAATTGTAATACTCACCACCTTATAAAACTATTGTGGAACGCAATAAAGTATTGAGTATTGAGGATTACGACTATCATCCGGTAGGATTTCTCTTCATCAACTCTTGCGACTCCCCGTGAGATTAGAGGGGGTGGCACTATCCTAGGATGTTATCACACGGCAAAAAGAAATATCTACCAACACCTTAATACTTAGCATTGAATGCGCCTGTTACTGCGCGGGCTATCGGTTATATATTAATTATTGGTTATATACTCTGCTCTAAAGTGGTGTATAGGGATCCCACCAATACATAAGGAGCCCAAGCCAAACTCACCTGCCGATCAACGGACGAGGCTCTGACGAACATAATAGTGCCCTGTGAGCGCAATATGCTGGCCACCTATTACGTGGGACCAATTATATAATTGGCGAAGTGTGGGCGTATAGTATGCCTCTGTCTACCCCTTCGGAGAAACAGACGGGAATGTATGTATGTAAGTTCTATAATTCAAATCCCACGAAGGAAACCAATATCCTATACTTATTATTATTATTTATTTATTCAGTAAGTACCTACAGGTTATAACAACTTATTTATAACATAGTCCCACAAAACCGTGAGTACGGTTTAACTGTTTTATTATACCTAGCTATTTATCTTTACATTTAAACTTAATGTATTTGACTGGCACAGAACATCTGTTTGTTTGTTTGTTACGATAAAAAATTTACAATAGTACCGAACTAGTAATTAAACTAGATACTTAAAAAACCTTTAAAACTTGCAATTTTTTTAAAAGATTAACAACGTGATTAAACGTAAAGATTGACAACGTCTAAGGTTGCCTGGAAGAAATTGCTGTCGGCAATAAGACCGCCCATTGTACCATTGATTTGTTTATGTGATTTGATTAGTTTTAATATTTAGTGTATAATAAAGTGTTCATTCATTCAACAATATAAATATTCCTGAAATCTTTAGATATAAGCTTTAAGCATACATACATACATAATATCAGGCTTACTATACGCCCACACTTCGCCATTTATATTGTTGGTCCCACATAATAAATAGGTGACGAGCCTATTGCCGCTTTCCGGGCACTGTTATGTTCGCCAGAGCCTCGTCCGTTGATCGGCAGGTGCACCACTTGCAGGTGAGGTTGGCTTGGGCTCCTCTGATCTTGGTAGGATCCCTATACCCTCCCATATATAGTAGGTAGGTACCTATAGCTATCGGCTCAAACCAAAGTACTAAGTTGGAGCCTAAACCTAACGCTAAACCTAAGACCTAAAAGCAGTCATTTTCAAATTTGATAAATTGCTATAATTAATAAACTTAAAAATAATAATCCTTGACACAGAATTATCTCACCCTAAGCTAAGAAAGGCTTGCCTACTCTTAGCACCAAACGAAATTAAACACTTACATTTCTTTATTTGTAAGAACATACCTACTTTCATTATTTACATAGCAAATAAGTAATAAAAGTTAATTTTGTCCTGTGTGGGATTCGAACCCATAACGTTTGAAGCGACGAACAGGTCGTAGGTATGTAAGGTAATGGAAGTCACATTCACATAACAAATGTTAAAAGAACTAGTCTTCATTAAAAAAAAATTATACTAACTAAAAAACTTTAAATTTCTCGATAGGTAAGCTTATGATGGTTAGGTACCTAAGTATAAAATTAATTTGTAAGGATAACTTATTTGTTTTACTAAAAAAATCGCTGAGTGATAAACTTAATGTTTCAAATCTGAAATTATAATGTATCCTGTCAATAAGCTTCATACACTTATACTATAATAATATAGAGTAAGAAAAACCGGACATTCACTATTCAAAATCACAATTCTCTCAGCTGTCCATCTGTGGCTGATTTTAAAGAAGGGGTCTAAAGAATTAACTTGTCTGATCTCAGAATCTGGCAAATGATTACACAATATATTTCTTTTTAATTATTATTACTATTTGGATGTTTGGCGTTTAACCGTTATCTACTGATTTAGACAGGATGAGACAGGATTTTTTTTTAAAAGTCATCGCGAATTCTAATTTTGATGAAATAAAAGTTAATAATTAACCATATCCGATATATAACTTCATTATGGTGACCAAATTTCGTCAAAAACATTAGAGGAAGGTATTATGTAAAGCATAACAAATTTAATTTCGCTTTGATAAAATTACTATGAATTTATTTTTCTGATTATAAAAAACTATACTGAATCAATAAATTTATTTACTATATCTATTGAGGAATCTTTTAACTGACGGTAAGTTCTAATAGGCTCAAATAATATCCCTACCTAAAGATTAACAAAACTTTTTAACTGTTTATAGATTTTTTTTTTAAAAAAAGGACACATAAAATTATTTAAAAGTTTGTTTTTAATAATAGAAAGACTATATATTATAAATACCTTCAGGTGCGTTTTCATTGTTCCTCTCGTCGTATGTGACATCAGTAAAAAAATCAGCATGCATAAACGAATAACAAAACAGAAAAAATATAACAAAACTAGAAATAACCACTATCGAATGTCCAATCACTAAAAATCTTTGGCATTGTGTACATTAAATTAGTTTTTAAACAGTTCAAACAGTCACTGAATGAAATAAACAAAAAAGGTAACATAAACAAAACACAAAAAAACAGTGCAAACACAAAACTTATGATAATTCGGTGAGCGCAGAATAGTTCGTAACGTGCCGCGATCGAAAGCGCTTGAAATTCGAAATCGGAACGCAATACACGTCTTGCGAAGGCGCGCCGCCGATACACAATGCTGGCAGATCGAAGCGGGCCGACAATACGCGCGCGCTACAATAACCACCGCCCCCCGCCCCCCGCCGCACGTGCGACAAGGACGTACCGACCTAATGTCACTGCCCTGCGAACAATGCCGTCCTTCGAAGGCCTTTACTACAACAAACTGAGTTAAACTACCAAAATTAACTTTAAAATCTTTAAAAACTAACCAATTCCTATGATACTGATTAAAAATTTCACCACCTTTAATTCAGTGCAGCATTTACAATCAATTGTCTATGCGGAATAACAGCTTTCATCTCATGGAATCTATACAAAGCCCGTTCAGCCCATCCTTTTCTAGCGGGCAATGTGTGTGTGACCGAGTGCTGTGCTCTGTCTCGCTCGCGCGTATTCTTCGGAGACTAGGCGAGCTTTCATCTCCCTCTAGGCCCCGCCCAAGCGAGCGTCTTTGAGTGCGAGCTCAGCGCACAGTGTGCGTGCTACGGTGAATAGCCGGGCATTGTGAAACGATTTTCGCACACCACAATGAGAGTCAGGTGGGTGTGCGCCTGGTTCTATGAGGGCGTTTAAAAAGTCAATACAATCTCTGTTACATTTGTATTTGTGGAGAAAATTTTCTTTCTTTCCAGAGCGAGCGGTCCGTTCAGGCTGGGCGTGTTGTTGTTCCATTGTGCTCCGTGAGGCGTGGCTACAGGGAAATCGTTCTATTGTGTAACCGACTCTGATTGTGCGATTGGCGAGCACTATTGTCGAGGACAGCGCAACTTTCCCACAGAAACTCGTCGCGACCGTGAAATACGACGCCGAAATATGTATAATGCGATCGTCTCGTCTCGTTTGTAATTGCACGGTTGCCTCTAAAAAAAATATTGTCACCGAACAGCTGTTTCAACGCTTGCTTTATCTAAATATATCTACCAGGGGTTCTGTCTCTGCCGACAAGAAGATAACATTTCGCTTACCCTTTCAGGTACCTACACAACTGGCGGGGTGTTCCATTAAATTTAATTAAAGCCAACTTTTTATCGATTATCTAGGTGTTAAGGAATGCCCAATTAAGCATCCATTTACGAGCAGTTAGTGGCTATTTTCTACAAACGGATTCTTATCCGTCATTCTTATCCCTTTAAGTAAATTATGTGAATGTTTAATGTTTTGCTTACCTCCACAATTCATAATGAGACATTTTACTTTTATATTATACTATTTACTTTCTAAATAATTATTTCAGTACGAAGTAGGTACTTTAAACAATATGGGTTATTAAAAGTTAAAAAAAGCATAATTACTTTATTATCTTCTACAATGTGATATTTTTAATAATAACAATCAGTAATTTTTTTTTTATTTATTTCCTTTTATCAGGTGTTGTAGGTAATAATTATCTATTGATCTCCTCCGGTTTAAGTGCTTTATAAACTAGAAAATAGTACAGTACATTAACTGTAATCTAATATTTTAATCGGCTTGGTTCTTTTTTTGTGAGTAAAAATTAGAAGTGTTGAGTAAAGGTTAGAAGTCCTTAAGCTATTTCGTGCTTAACAATATTCTTCCGAGTTTGTCGCCGTAATATCTTTATGTAGATATATCGGCAGGTACATGTAGAATGAAAAGGTTAATTTGCGACTGTAACATTATAGATGAACCCAAATAATGGCAGAAAGCTAAAAGTAAAAATTTTATAGGGATATTCCTTCCTTTGTCAACTGAGTAACCAATAGTGACCGTTTTCTATCAAATAGAGTAAATGTCCAAATGTACAAATAAATATTGCTATTGATATAGGAACTCTGAGGTTTGGATGTAAATCATTTGATAGATAATTTTTGTCTATGTTACCGTCCCAATAAAATATAGATTATTTAGTTTCAGGGACTGAACACTACCTATAGCTGGGAAATGTCTCTACAGAGGTTTTACTATAAAATTTCATGATCCATCTAAAGTTAACATACCTAACTTGAGGTACCTATAAACCTACAAGAAGATATTGTCGTCTCATAACTCAGTACAATGTATGACCCATATTATCTACAGTGTAGCGCAGGCGTGGAGAAATGTGTGTCTCGGGGTATCTCCCACCCACTCCCACGGAGGGGTATTATCTACCCCGTGGTGTGAGTGTTCTCCACTTTGCTAGCTTTTATTAGCTACGTTCCTCGGAAAATCGCTTTCTGTGGTGCTATTCGGCATGTTGAATATGTGGATAGGTACAAGTTAAATAATGTCTGCGTTTGGTTTAAGCATAATTTTTACATTTGTTTTGTCTTGCGACACTACTCACAATATTGTCATTATTACGATACTTATGTACTTTTATTTTCTAGTTTCTACGTAAGCTTAATAGTGTTATTTTACTAATGTCGAGTAGCTAATAGGTTGTCTAACCTAAACATTGTACTCACTCACCTAAGTGTAAGTCAGCTTATTTATTGTTTTAGAATTCCTAAACTAAATATCGAATAAAAAATACTATCTGTGTGTAAAAAACAAATAATTTAAGTACCTATGTAAGCAATCAATAATCTGAGGGTTACTTTATACAAACAATTTTAAGGAAAAGAAAATCGACGGCAAATTTCACTGAGGTTAGCCCATAGATGAATTACCGTTTCCAAAGCATTTTTAATAGATTGTTCCCATGCTTTGGCACGATGATTCTCGCGCTTTGTTTGTTAGTCTAAGCGTATTCGATTTCAATTATTGATATACCTACTTGACAATGGAATAAAAATGTTGTTTCAAATATAGGTACCTACATATTTAAAGTCATTAAAGAAAGTTCATTTTTTGTCATGTTGTTAGGTTTTTGTTCTTAGTGTACACTTTATGTTACTATAGTTATTGTTATTTTATTTGTATCTGTCTTCGTTAGTAGGTATATATATTTTGTGTTTGTGATGTATAATTTTTCTCTGCATTTATATTATCATATTATATTATAATGCACATGCTAGCCTGTTTTACCTTAAGTTTTTCCTATCGCGGGCCAGCTGGAAGATATTTCTTTTGGAATAAGCTGTGCCCTGTACCCAATGTTTCTTAGTTTTTAGTATTTCTGTATGTTTATTTCTGTGTGTGTACTTAATAAATAACGAATGGAAAGCATAAAACTACAGGTAAAATTGCAAGGGAATACCCACCAACCCAAAGCCACCCTTCTAATAAAGATTATCGGAGTCGCAACCGATGCGGGCTGGCAATTACTTGATTGGTTTTCGGTGTTTTGTTTGTTTCCCAAGATGTTTGAGGGTTCTCTTCCAACTTTTGATCAGTAGGTACCTACGCTTGAGTTCGAGGGTGACCTTTGTCACAATTTCTACATTTACTCTATGTTTAGAACTTATATATAGCAAGTAGGCATTGAGTAATTACTGAAACACGTCTATTTTGAAATGTTTTGTAAATGGCTTTTTGCATACATGTACTAATTCGGTTATATAGTTTTAATGAGTAAAATAAAATATACTTTATTGTCTGAAAGATCAACAGGATCATTTAGATTCGTCAAACCATTTTGAGTCCTGGTAATGTGAGTCTGATAAAGTCTATTTTTTGGCACAAAAACTTAATTATATTTATTAAAACCATCCATATGTAATGTAAATAAAAACATATAAAAGTAATTATGCCCATCCTTAAAACTTAAACTAAACAGAAGCGGAAATGCCACAATGAAGCGAAAGCGGATTAGATCCAAAGCGTACGATCTTTAAATAGATAGCGCGGACGCGGTAAGTGACGCCAATTAGTTGTGCGAGGTGCCGACCGATGGCGGTTGGACTGCACAGCAATGGCGAACGGTAACCGGCTATTTTGTGCCCGCTACACCGACCTCAGCAACACACTGGGTCAGGACACGGACCATTAAATGCCTTAATAAAATTAGACGATGCAGTTTAATTGTCCAGTGGAATTTCTTAATGTCGTGTAGGTATTACCTTTAAACTGATAAATTCTTAAGCCTAGTCTATCATATATGGTACATCTGTGATTTACAGACAGTCCCTACCTACCTAAGAGGTTGACAAGTAGTACTAGTTTCAAATCTAAATTTCAGCTTCATATAGCTTGGTTTTAGGATGATTATAATAAATCTAAAAATATACCTACTAGTTTATATTTGTGTAATATTATTACTTTATAAATGTACGAGTATGTCGCATCTACTACACATTTACTAAATAAGTATATACGAACACTGAAATTCGTCTAAATTACTTTATAATTAGGTAAAGTAACCTATATTTTCACAAGATAGCTATAAATGTAAACATTACAGATATGTCTTACTTAATTATATTCCTCTTCAAACGGTATCTTCATAATTCATATTCACTAAATAATAATTTACTTACTTACATAGTGAAACTAAAATTCAATAACTTAGTAATTATAAAGACGTCACGAAAGATCAAAGCGATGAAATTGTTGAGGAGTAAAAGCATATCATCAAATATTACGTAGGTAGGCACATATTATGAAGAAAGACGGTTACTACTAGGTAAAGCATTCTCGACTACTTTATTAAAAGCAAACGATATTAGTACTCTTGGAAACGTACATCAATAAGAAGGCTTTCGTAGCTTAAATGAAGGAAACCATACGTAACATGAAAGCACTCGAGGGAACCGAAATGTAGACAAGCGAATTTGATCATTTATTTGTTCAAGAAACTTATTAGTATCACGAATATTACCATCGTGGACTGATATTATTTGATGTTGATAGACATAGGTAGATCACTAAATTTGAAAGGATGTAAATAATGAGAGAGTTATCTTAGATATATAATCGACAACGTTTTAGATATAATTATCATTTCTTTTTACGCTGGATTCGAGTCAATAGGCGACCGCAGCAACACACTCCACCATTTGTTTCAATGTTTTAGATAAATCATATGCATAACTATGGCCTGTATCGATTGATAAAAAATTGCAAATGTATCTATTTATATCGATTAAGCTTCTTGTGATGTTACAGCCCCGACTGTAATATATAGAAAACAACAACTTGTTAAAAAGATAAATTTATATATGAGAATGATGATTGTATGACAGTCGGGTATAAAAAAGCCCTTAATTTTTCTATACCAATTTTATCTCCATACCCTATTTAGATCACTTTCAAATATAACTAAGTGTCTTCTTTAGACACGTATTGACAATTACTGTTGACAATATAGTATTAATAAATAACAACTACATAGTTGACCATTATCATATCCGAAAAATTCAATAAAAATCGGTTCTGTGGTCTTATATTACACGAAGGTAACAGAAGTTTCTAAAGCACTTCATATAGATACGTTATTGAGAGAGGGGTGCCCCTAACCCGTTATCAACTGAAAGGGGATATTAAACCAGTGAAATTTGTAACAATCTTAAAGTTTTCAACTGAATTAGAATTACACGAGTTTGATGTTTGCTTTGTGGATGGGTAAATTTTGTTTCTTGTAATTAGTAGCAAATGTTTAAGCGATTAGACGTTTTGCTAGGGTTATATTTTATTGGTTATTTATATGTTAATGTTGATAAATATGATTTTATATCACTTTTAAGACCTAAATAACTTTTAAAGGACTTTGAAAAGAAACTTTTACAACAATAATAGAATTGAACATTTGAGGGTGACATAGGCTGCATATGATTTTTGATAACCATTAATATAAAATAGAAGACCTGAATAAGTTGGATAATTATGTTGATTTTTTAATTAATTGGAAAATTTACTTTAAAACCCTATTATTAAGATATCATCTGCTTTCAAATTATACTGATCTTATTATGAAGTATTATACCAATTATTAACTATCTAATTGGTCGTACCTCTAGTAATCTACCTAAAAGGTATAACGGATACTATTTTAATGTCAATTATAAATTATCTTATGATTTAGATACGATAACCTTCAACGAACGTGAACTGCAACTGTAAGGATATAATCTAGCATTTACTATGACCCTTGATATGTACATCCTACAAGAAATACATTTCAAGCAGTTTTTCTGAGTGTAAAGTAAAAATATCCTCTGGTTACTCACCCAAATGAGGCCATTAGACGAACTAATCTCCATTTGTAGCGACCGTTGGCTCCCCCACAATATTTCGCCCTTATTTCACTAATACATATGATGTCCGTTTCACTTAGTGTTTTTAAACGATGCTTTTACGGAAAAAATAAGCCGCCATTTCCATTTGGAGCACTTAAGTGAGGAGCAATTTTTTTTTACACAATTTATTACCTACCGGTCTGCGTTTCTGTTCTAATGTAGATATTTCGGGATTTTTTAAATGAGCATTCGTTATTGGCTTGTGCTTGGAAAGTCCGAGGTTCTTCATTGGAATAATTGATTGCGTTAGGGAGAATCTCTCAGTATTTTAGATAAATAGGGGCTACGGACTTTAGACTTATTAATTTACTAAAAATATTCAAGTAACATTATTTCTTATGGTATGATATTTTGTCTTACAAAGTTATCTATTAGTAAGTTTTTTATTTAGTTATTCAGAAAAACTTATGAGATTGTTTCTAGATAGTATTTTTTAACAATTCGTGGAAAATGTAAATGTGGAATACTTACTGAGATACAAAAGTTTAAAAAAATATAGAAGAAATATAGCATTCGTGGAAATTGAGTGAGTCGCACCACTGGGCGTTGCGCCTAAAAGTGACGACAATAGGGTATTGTGCAGTGGGCGTGGCACATTGTGTCCGCCGGCCAATCAGAATGCGCCGTTCAACAATAGCGCACCGAACGGAATGTGTTCTATTGTCGAATCGCGACCAATTTTAAATTTCGAATAAATTTTTAGGAATTCGGTTTTCGTGTTTTGTTTGTTGGAAATAAAACCTGCTTTGATGGTTTATTGTTGTTATTCTACGTTTCTAAATTAACTTTAGCAGATCTTATTTAAAAAATAAATTGTAATAAAGGTAGGTAGGTATGTCCTATTTGTTTTGTCAAAATTGAGTACCAACTTTACATTACTGTTAGTTCTAAGGAGGTTAATTGTTAGTTTTATGCAATAAAATCTTATTAATTAACCACTTCTCAGTCTAACTCAGTTTTGAAATAAAATTATATAACTACCTTAGTGTAGGTGGTGAATCTTAAACTTAATATACCGATATGGCGTGGCGGTGAGTACCTATACCCGCACCCTGCCCCTGAGGTCGTGGGTTTGATTCCCACATAGGACAAATCTTTGTGTGCATAAACATTATTTTTTCTGGTCTGGGTGTTTTCCTGTGTAGGTATATTAACTATACCTATATTTTTAATGATAAGTACTTATCTTGTAACTAAACAATTGGTGTAATTGTCAGAAAATATTTATTTATTATTTATGTCAATGTGTGTCTGTTACCTAGGCTATATCTGTCTATTAACCTAATTAGAAATAGGTGCCTATAATAAATACCTAACTAGTTTAGCGTGGGAACTGAACACAGGTACATACAATCACGTCTGAAGGGGTAGGCAGAGACATATTAAACGCCCACACTTCGCCAGTTATAATGTTGGTCCCACGTAATAGGTGGCGAGTCTATTGCTGTTTATCAGGTACCTTTGTGATAGCCAAAGCCTCGTCAGTTTATCGGCAGGTGCACCACTTGCAGGTGAGGATGGCTTGGGATCCTTAGATATTGATAGGATCCCCATACACCCTAACTGTGGTAACTAAAATTCTTACATTATACTTAAAATACAATTACGTTGCTACAACAACCTACCTCTACTTACCTAGTGAAAAGTATTATTGTAGAAGCTAGGAATTTAAGTAGTAAGTATATACTTAAATCAAAGATAATTAGAACCCTTGCATTGCCACTGCTAAAGTGGCGCTAAAATTGTTGTCTAGCTAAAACATAGTAAAAGCAAGTCAGTAGGCTAACTCGAGCCCCGAGTAGGGCTTTCCATACCGGTATTACGGGATCCCGTAATACCGTGATTACGGATTTATTTTGGTATTTTTCAACACCGGTAATGTGACCAGCCAATACCGCGATTACGGTATTATAAAAAAATTATTTAATATCGCGCTGGAATACTTTTAGTAGTAGTAATAGTAATGTAATTATGACATTAACCCATTAATGGCCAAATTTTAATGAAAGACGTTATTTACTGTAATTGATTGAGTACAGCGACCGTAAATGGGTTAAATGTGATGTTCGTAATAGATACTTGTTGCAAGCGCGGGCCCTCGGGCACGCTGTCTCTCTCACTCGCCCCCGTTCCCGAACCTTTATGCTTACGCGCAGCGCAGTTTATTTAATTTATAACTAATTTTGTATGCAATACCGTGATCACGGGATCACGGTATTGATAAGGCCAATACCGGTATTAAAACCGGTGTTGACAATTTCCGGTATTTAAAAGCCCTAGCCCGAGCGAGCGATTATAGCCTAAACACGTAGGGCTGTCATCTACCCATATATCATATTATTATAATATATGGGTAGATGACAGCCCTATGCTATGATTGGGTGATTCATGCCTAGGTATATTATTATAGCAAAACCGACAATTGCTAGAAATATATTTTATCTGTTCGGTGCATAGAATTGTTACGGTGGGACTGGCATGGTCAAATAACGACAAAAGTCCCTGTATCAGCCTTATAAAGTCCACTGCTGAACATTGCGACGGTAGCAATTAACAATATCGTAAGTAAAAATTAACGACTTATCACTTATGATATTATTAAAAGAAACGACATTTCACTTACGACATTGTTAATTGCTACCATCGATTGGCTTCTCCAATAGGTTACTTACCTACATGTCTATTGGGTGTATTTTCCCATAATCACCACACCACGCTAGGCATCACGTATAATGACGCTGCTGTCCATCATCCGGTAGAATTTCTCTTCTTCGACTCTTACGACTCCCCGTGAGATGAGAGGGGGTGGCATTCTAGCACGTAGCTAGGGTTGCAGACGATTTTTTCGCCTTATTTTTTACTCAAGGCCTACTCAAATTTAACGAAATCTCTTTTAATCTCTGGGTATATCATTATCGAGTGAACGAATTTTCGGTTTCGTTGAATTTGTGTAGGCCCCCAGGTTTCTGCCTGCAGTGCATTGACTTACATAAGAGCTTAAAATGGGGCACACCATTATAAAATAAAAATAAATTATCAGTGTATGCTTGTGACGTAGTAGGTACGTCGTACATACACCCATACAAACCGTGTTCGTCGCGCATATATGTGTGAAGTCGTGAAGATATAGTACTTATTATTTTTTACTATGGCTAAAGCTAAAACAAGCTAACTATCTAGAGCCGGATGCGAGCCAGGTGTGTCGGTGACTGGGCGCCCTCCTACCACGCTACTCACTTACAGTGCGATAGCGTCGTTTGATTAACGTCTAATCCTCCGTACCACGGGATATTGGTTGACAGTCAGCTTTAATATTATTTTGCAGAAAAGAGTTATGTATACCTAAGTAGGTACTGATATATTCTCATACTTACATATGGCCTATTTACACATACATACCTTCCATGACCAAATTCAGAAATTTAAGGAAGGGCAGGTCAAAAGTACCCTAAACCGACGGGCGTGTATGAGGAGGTTAATGAGTGTGAATGAAGCTAAAAGTGTGTGCCAAGATCGTAGCAAGTGGAAGGATGTGATCTCTGCCTACCCCTACGGGAAAAAGGCGTGACATTATGTACCTACTTATGTTTGTATGTAGTAATCTGACGAATAAATGAGTAAAAGTAGGGTAATATTGTTTGTTAGGAACCATTACTTATATATGTGTAAAAAAGTACCTTATGTCTTTTTCATTAAAATTTATTATGAAATATTTCATACTTAATAGTTTCCCATAGGCTGCGGTAACCATCACCTTTCATCAGACACTGAAATGACAATAGATGTCATTAATTATATTCGAAAATTAAACAAAATTAAATCATATTGATAAAACATGTAATTACCCACTGGTCCTACCTATCAGGTCTCATAAATGAAAATTAACTGATATCTACTTATGTTGGTACACAGTACTAAAATTAAACTGAAAGCATACCAACCAACAACAAAACACCTTTTCAACAAAATGAGACACACCTATTCTCCTTTCTCAGCATGAAAGGAAAGGGAGACAGAATAAAAGGTAAACAAAATGTCTTTAGAGGCAAGACTAAGCGTTTCCAAGACGTTGCCTCCGAAGGGGGGACACATAGGGGGTAACACATATATCTTAAAACCACAAGACAATCTTTTACTAACTTCCTCTACAAAATAGTCACAGAAAAATACTTCTTAACACCTAGCACACAAAGCTGAGAACGACTGCAAAAGAAAAGTTGGCAAAGTTCGCTAGCACCCGTCAATTGTTACAAGAGCTCCGATGTTGTATTAAAATTTCCCGGGTACGTTGTAATGAACTATGGCCGCACGGAGCAAGAGGGGTCTATGTGAAATGGACGGTGCTTGGAAAAATATGTTCAGAGTTTTGTTTGATTACTTAAATACTGCTAAGGTACTTGAAACAGTACAGGAAATAATGGGAAACAATAGGTACCTACTCTTGGTCTACTTTGTCTGATCACATAAAAATAAATCGTGTATATACTTATAGTACCTAATCATATTTAAATTTTTTTTTATATTTAATTTTGACGTTTTCAAATGCTATGTAAAAGTCAAAAAAACTAAATATTACTGCAATGAAATCACAAAGCTTAGATTCACTTACATGCTAAAAAGCAAAAATTAAGTGTAAGTAAGTGAATCTAAGTGCCAGTTCCGAGCCACCGCTCTGTGAGAAGCACTGACAAGAAACTCACAGGCTTATGCTCTTTGAAATTATCAATCACAATACAAAACACTGCTGTCTGTCACTGTCTTCATCTTATTAAATGAAAGTGACAGCACTAGTTTAAACTTGGTCTAGCTTTAGAACTCGTTTTGAAGTAAGCCCTGTTATTTTTTGGTTTTGTTTTGCTTTGCTTTTGAGTATAAGTCAAGCAGGCAAAACAACTAAAACTATAATAAAAATGCACAGATAACTGTGAAATATAATTACGAACAAGTCTGTAATCGGTGGAAACATCACTAAACTAATACATAATGCATCAGTGGCTTGGAAGGACAAAAACCCCCCACACATCACAGGGTGCCTTGAGGGTGAGGGGAGGGGGGCGGGCCGACCAAAAAGTAAAAAGTGGAAGGAAGATGCGGAGGAAAAGAGCAGCCGAGTCTTTGTGAGGCTACCTCCCCCTTTGTACCGCTAGCAAAAACGTTAATATTAAATCAGGTATTTGTTAATGACATAACAACAAAATGGTGATACAGGGATCCTACCAAGACCTAAGGAGCCCAAGCCAACCTCACCTGCAAGTGGTGCACTGCCGACCAACGGACGAGGCTCTGGCGAATGTAACAGTGCCCGGTAAGCGGCAATAGGCTCGCCACCTATTACGTGGGATCTACTACATTAATGGCGAAGTGTGGGCGTATGATATGCCTCTTCCTACCCCTTCGGCGAAACAGGCGTGAATGTATGTATGTATGTCATTTAAATGGACTCTTTGAAAACGCGTTTAATCTGGCAGCGCTTTTTAAAATTTATTCATAAAAACTACTGTCTTTTGAATTTACAAACATACATATTATATTTCTAAATAAAAAAAAACCGAAATGAGAACGTCGCTTATAAATAACAATACGACCTTTTTAATTAGGCACCTATTTTAAATTGTATGTATTTTATTAAAAATATAATAAAATTTCTGTAACTTCGATTGTTTTGCTGACGTTACAAAACAGATACAACTCGTATAAGTTTGTGTAGCTCGGTGACGGGAGGCGAAATTAAGAGACACTTTGTGTTGGTTCATAAAGGAATGCTCGTATACATGCACATTACTATATTTATTTACTGCAGCTACAAAATAGAAGCGCTCGAAACTCCGCGGTGCTTGGTGGTTGGAAACGATCTATTAATTGATCGATTGGTTAAATGTAAACTTTAAATTGTATTTCTGAATGAATTCTTGCGATGACCTGTCTGGGGTAACTAAGTTTTAAGTTCTATTTTATCGTACATCTGATATGTATTCTACTTAGTATGCAAATAAAGATTTGATTTGAAGCAGAGCTTACAGCTGTCGGTCCTCGGATGGGTGACCGTTTGTGTGACATTTGATATCAAGCGCTTCCGTGCTCTGGAAGGCACGTTAGGCAGTTGGACCAGGTTATCACTAAATGTGGTAATCGTAAAGCCATGTTAGAGGCTTAATTGGGCGGTTTAAAAAATTCTAACAGCAGGACGCCACACACCTGCCTCGCTAATCCGCACTGGATCCGTGTTGTGGAGTATGATCCAATACCCTCGCACCTTGGTATGTGAGAAGAGGCTCGTGCTCAGTAGTGGGACGTTAATGGGCTAAGATGATGATGATGATGACATTATTGCAATATATAACAGCTACACTATTTCACAACGGCTTTTACTTAATTTCTTAATATATAGGTATTTTTGCATTTACAATGCATATAGTACATAGTTATGGGACGAATTCTTTTATGGAAAAAATCAACTCGTCAGCGGTATCCAGCAGGGGAAACATGGTTTGTGAAAGGAGGAAACATAAAAACCAATATACTTGCAGTAGAAGCTACAAAATCATAGAATAATTAAAATTTGTTTTAATAGAATTTAAGGAATGTCAACATAAGAAAAACTTGGACAGGATTTACTTTTATTTAACTTAGTTGAAGCCTACATCATATTCTGATGCCTTATACTGATTTAACATATTCAAAAGTTTCATCAAAATCCGTTTATGTAACGTTGAAGAGTAACATATATAGTATTTATTCTTTATCGCTGTAACTTTACCAGAATATTAGTAAAGAAATTAGATTTAAAAGTGAATCACATTGCAACAATATCGACCTACTTACATTTAAAATTATAATAAAAATAAAACAAATGCATCTGCAAAACTTCGTTATACTGCAAAATTTATAACAAAACGGCACTTATGAATGAAACAAAAGTGTTCCGGATGAGCACAAATGTCATGGTACCAAAATAACGGCAGATACTCGCGCGCTATATTTGCCCATTCGCCTCTCGACCTCCGAGATCGGCGACACATCACACACAAGCTTTGTAATATCAATAATAAATAAATAAATATTTTCTGACAATTACACCAATAGGAAAACACCCAGACCAGAACAAATATTCACGTGTGCACGATCAACACAAAGATTTGTCCTGCGTGGGAATCGAACCCACGACCTTAGGAGCGGAAAGCGGGTATTCTCGCCACCACGCCATATCGGTCGTATATGTATTCTACGAGTATAATGTAGGTAAGTGATGTAGTCTTAGTAAGTAGTTAGTTACATAGTGTTCAATTCAGGACTTCTTGGCAGGAAAGTGAAGCGCCATGTCTGTAGTTTTGTTTTATTTTCTAAAATTTATGATATTTCGAACATTAATGTGTAATATGTTAATCATAATATTAACATTCATATATTTTATCCTATGTATATTAAGTAGATATGTCTTAACAAAAAAATAAATATTTGTATCTATGTTTATCCGTTATTTAGTATCCATAACACAAGTTCTTAATGATACTTATCTTGGAACTAAATAATTTGTATAATTGTCAGAAAACATTTATTTATTTATTATTATTAATAACGGAGGATTATTAACCGTTAAGTGTTAGTGAACTTAGATGAGAGTTTGGGAAAGAAACAAAACGGTTGGACATAACTTTTCAAATTATCTCAAGAAGTCCATGTGAGATCTCAATATAGTCCCACATCTTTGCTGAGGACTCAAGGGGTTTAGTGGGCGGGCATCTCATTTACCATTTATCATCTTTATCACCACTCATTTTCATTTACTATAATTTAAATATTATTAATATATCTCTTACTTGACACTGGCTAAATGTGCTAAACCGTAAACCTAAAGACCCGAAGACTTTAAGCTCAGAAGGTCTCGGATTCAAACCCTTGAGGCACCCATGGCTTTTCGAAGTTATGTGCGGTATCATCGCTTGCTCCGCTTAAGCCGTTGGTCCCGGCTGTCATGAACATCTATGGCAGTCGTTATTAGAAAGTCAGAGCCTTCTATTATAGTGATAGCTGGTTGAACCATAGAATGATGTTGCCCTTTGGGTTGCGGAGGTTATACGGCTGCCGCTCCATGTAATAACTGAATTCAGTCAAATCTGGTTAAATAAGTGAGCAGACCCTGGGCCCTAAGATTGAGTTTAGGGTAGCCAGGATATTGCTAAGATATGACGAAGGGCGGCCTTTTCGCTTAAAGCAGCATCTTTCGGCAACATAGTTAGCAAAATAAACATTTTAACGCCCCAACATATCATAATACACATTTTTTCACAGTGTAATTTAATTCATCATCTACAGGGGTGGTGCAAACTAAATTATTATAATTTATGACCAATTAGATGCGCGTTCGGTCATTAAGGACGCTGTATAGTCAGTTAATGGCTTATGTATAATGTTCAAATGCCGTTTATTACTCAGAATGATATAATAAAATCTTATTAGAACATTTAATAGGGTTGATATTTGAGCCACAAGCTATTTAGGGACGAAATGTGGTCTTAATGAAAGCGTGATGGTTCTAATTGAGATCTAGGCATAGTTACCTGGTATTAATACGTAGGTACAATGGCATTAAAGCATGATGTGGTATAAATGTTGCATTCTTCAGACCTTTAAATACAAACTAAGCAGGGATAAACTAATACGGTTAAATACTCTTTTCGCAAATGAGAGGGTTAAACAATTTAAAAAAAAACATAGAAATCCTTTATGTCGGAATTATTATATTGGAATCGAACCTACTACAACTTTAAGAGCAGAAAGAGGGATACAAAACATACACTAATTCTTATGAAAATAATTGTAGTGAAATATTATTAAAAGATGTGTAGGGGTCCTACTAATGTCTAAGGAGCCCAAGCCAAACTCACCCGCAAGTGGTGCACCTGCTGATCAACAGACGAGGCTCTGGCGAATTTAATAGATTCCGGCAAGCGGCAATAGGCTTGCCACGTATTACGTGGGTCCGTCAATGTAATTGGCGAAGTGTGGACGTATAATATGCCTCTGCCTACCCCTTCTGGGAAACAGGCGTGATATTATGTATTTATTATTTAAGGAATAATTTGTTAATATGACTTTTGATACAACACTGATCACCCTGAGATTGCTGTTCAGTTCCAGTAATTTCGCTAGCTACAGCACCGTACAAACAGTATTACCTAAAGCAAAACTATATTATAAAGCTATTTGACACTACTACACTGGTTCTTTGGCGTCTTCTACCTTTCAGGGCAAACTTAAGGCGCTTGCATAATGGATAATTTTTTATACCGGGGAAGTTTGAACTCGGTCCCGACAGGCCTTTAATTTTTAATGCTTAACTGCATAAGCTAAGACCGCGTTAAGTCTATTACCGTATTAAATTAGTCATCATCTAATAATACAACGAACAAACATACAACAGACTGAAACAAAGAAAAAAGGCCCAAACACAATGTAATCAGAGACCCATACATGTAGTTAGAAATACTCTTGTCACTTACTTACTGCAAAATTAAATTAATAATGTACAGTTCAAATTGAGAGGCCGCCCTGACAGGGGTATGCGTTTTATGTCTGTCTTAGGTCGCGTTCCCACTATGTCGTGACGACAGACTATCTAAAATCGTTTCGTGTAAAGTGTCGTGTTCTGGGTATTTGAATTGGAGGACGACACGGTGAACGACTTTGGAGTGACGACAGATTGTCAAGTTCAGTGGGACGATAATAATAATAATAATCATTTATTTCAGAATAATAATTTCCATAGCATAACAATATCATAAATACGGTTGAAACAGATACATTAAATGAAATGAAATCAAATACATTAAATTAAAACAAATCAAATATTTTAAATTAAATCAAATCAAATTATATACATTTAAAAATACACTAACATACAGACAACTGCCGTGAATCGTAAATATTAATGCTTTTCAATCGGAACAGTTAGATACTCGTATGATTGCCGTTCGTCGCGGTCCAGTGGGAACAAGATAGGACAGACATTCAACGATATTTCGACTACACAGTGACGATCGACAGTAGATATAATGGAAACAGCTAGAGACGACAGTCATTATCATCATAATTTCAGTCATATACTGCTGAATATTGGCTCCTCTAATAGTTTACGTTATACTGGGAGTATTTTCCCATAATCACCATGCTGGGTAGGCGGGTTGGCAATTGCAGTTCAAGCTAGTACGCAGGATGACGCTGCTGCCCATCATTCGGTAGCTTTCGACTCCCCATGGGATGAGAACGGGTAGCATTTTCCTAGTTCGGTACCACATGGCACGAAAAACGTCGTCCAACGATAAATTAATCGTCACGACATAGTGGGAACGCGCCCTTATGGTCAACAATGTCAATTGTCTGAGTTAAATCCGGCTCCCAATAAAACTAACTAAACTTAACCTCGTGTTACAGTGAAAGACTGTGCGGAAGCTGTAATTTATGCCTTATTAAATCAACCATTGCTATAATAAATACTTGGTGTTTGTTCCTGACGGTCGTAAAATAAGGAAGGTTAATGTAGTGTTATTGTCTGTAATATATAAGCTCATGTGCTTCATTTGTTCATAGCAAATTTCTGATCGTTCGATTAATATATCAGATGGTAGTGACTTCAAACTTCCTAATATACTACTGATGTGAACTCACCTTTTCCTTGGCACAGGGGTTTTACGAGATTGTGTATGCAATATTAATAAAAATAATTAAAAATAAATATTACTTGCAATCGCAGAGGGAGTTTGACATTTAATCAATGTTTGGCGTGTGAAAGTTGGTTCCTATGTGGGTGTATGCTATTTTTTAATATAGGATGACCTGTAAAAATTATATTTAGATATACTTCTATGTCCACGTCCTACCCCTAAGTGTTCATACAGACGAACTGCAAGTTGTGAACGGCAGAGGCTACTTCAGCCGTCGACACCTGTCGACGGCTGCCGTCGACGCGTCGGCGGCAGCCGTCAATGCGTCGACGGCAGCAGTCAATGCGTCGACGGCTGCCGTTGGCAGGCGAAAACGTTTGCAGTTGGAGTGCCGCGTACTAGCAGTCGTGGTCGGTACGAAAAAAGCCACAACTGCAAACGTCGCCACCTGTCGGCGGCAGTCGTCGACGCATTGACTGCTGCCGTCGACGCATTGACGGCTGCCGCCGACGCGTCGACGGCAGCCGTCGACAGGTGGCGACGGCTGAAGTAGCCTCTGCCGTTCCGACTTGCAGTTCGTCTGTATGAACCCTAAGGTCTTAACTCATGCTTAGGCACGTCTTTTAGAGTAGGATAAGTAGGTAAGACTTAGCTATCGATATTAAGTCTTGTAATTGAAAAAAAGTAATTGTAACATATTATTAAGCACGCCATACTATACTTACCAGTCTTAGATAATCCACTCTAGAGCTGAGTATTATTGAAAAAGTATTTGATATTTCTTTACCATAAAGTGGTACTCAAGCACTGTACTGACCTGATGATAAGTAGTCATCACAGCCTATAGATGTTTATAGACGTTTACCACTAGAGACCGCTGGGTTATTATTAATTTTGAACCTTAAGAACTTAAAGCTATAACATATGTTATAGCTTTAAATGTAACGCTTACCGGTTTTAGAATAAAGGAAAGCTCAACAAGGTAAGATGTCAAGCTTATTCAATTAAACAAGAGATACTCAATGTCGTCTTTCTTGCCGGTTAAGTGGCACTTGTTCAAACGTTTTATGTCAATGTCTCTCTGACTTTAGACTATTGTTGGTCGGCTAAACATAACTCTGTCTTGGGTATTAAATTTATTGTTATAGACTGTAAGATGACAAATGCTTGTATGCATGTGTTGTTTGACTTTTTACTGCTGTTTTATGCTTTATGGTTTTATAGTATTAGGTTTGATTTTGGTAGTTTTTAAACCATTAAGGTTTGAAGGGTATATACTTAGATCCTAGTAAGATATGTGAAGCCAAGCCAACCTAACCTGTAAGTATCAGTAGTGCATCTGCTAAACAAAAAGGAGGCTCTGGCGAATATAGAGTTCCCGGTAAGCGGCAATAGGCTTGCCACCTATTACGTGGGGCCTATAATATAATTGGCCAAATGTGGGTGTTTAATAAGCCTCTGCGTGATATTATGTATGTATGTTAGATCATAAAGTGGGAATAAATAAAGTTAACATAAAAAAGTGTTAAGTTTCGTAGTTATCCGGCACAATATGCAAAATTAGATCACTTTTTACTAACTGACTTCTATCCTCTTAACTGTATGTATGTTTTTAATTAGTAAAACGCAAAGTTTATTAATTTTAGTCCTGTTTGGTATGTAATGTTGAGCGCTTCCGTGCTTCAGGAGATACGTTAAATTGTTGGTCCCAGTTATCATAGTACGTGGTAGTCGTTAAGCCTAGATCAAAGCCTATAAGCCTACAAGTACTATTACAAGCCACCCTGTAAAGTTCTAACACCATGACGTCTACCAGCCTTCGCCAATTCTGTATTAGCGTGTATGATCTAACTCTTCTCTTGGTTCTTAAGAGGCTGTGCTAAGTAAAAGGTCTTTTATAGTATAAGACGATGATACACATGAGGCATGATTATAAACTTACCATCAGGTGAATAATTCATCGATTTTTTTTAATCACAGTTGAGTGCTTATTTATTTATTGACCTAAGTCTGGGTATGTATTTTTGTTAGAGAGAGGATCCATTAACCTCGACCACTTTCATGTTCAGAATCGTCTGTGAAGGGATGGAATACTATTCCTTCTCAGTGTTGGTAGTGACGAACATAACTACTAACATTTACATGCTTGGATAGTTTATTCTGGTATTTGAGACTTCTGATAGTGATTACCTGTTTCACAGTATTTAATTTCAGATCTTAAAATGTATCGCTAGCAAATTACTTGTTAGCGATACATTTAGGACGAAACAAAATTATAAAAAACAAAACATTTCGCGATGAATTACAGACATGCAACGTTCAATAATGATATAATAATATGTGCGTGTGTTTACGGCAGTTTTCGTGGAACATGCGCCGGCGCATGACAATGCGTCGTTGTTAGACGATGTCGCTCTTGATAGATTTATGTGTCGGTGATAACGCCTATGTTGGTTTCCATCTCAAAACTCAGAGAGTAGTAAAATAAGGGCTTTCTGTTTAGTATTATATTTTTGTTGAAAAGCCAGTTTTTTTTAAATGTGCATGTGAAAAATTTAAATAAAAAAAAACTGCACTGCCAGCATGATGGTAAGATGTCGGTACAATTCAAAAAAGAAGATTTAAACATAAAAATCGTTCTGCTAGGATATGATGATGATGATGAATCAACAATGCAATTATAATGATTTTTAGGGTTCCATACCCAAAGCGTATAAAATAGGACCCTATTACTGAGACTATGCTGTCCGTCCGTCTGTCACCAGACTGTATCTCATGAACCGTGATAGTCTAATAGTTGATTTTTTTACAGATGATGTATTTCTGTAGACGCTCTATCAACAAATATTAAAAAACAGAATAAAATAATTTTTTAAGGGGGCTCCCATGAAACATATGTGATCTTTTTTCTCATTTTCGTTCAAACTAAGTATATTGAAAACATATGATTAACAATAGTCGTGATCGTAATATACAAGATGCTTTTAGTAAGTAGTTCTAGAAACCAGACGTCTAAAAACAACTTTACTGCCTTGTAATGAGTGGACAAAGAGACTAAATGTTTAGTCTGTCAATATTCAATGAGCTTTGTTGGACACTCCGTAAAAGCTTCTAATGACTATGTCGTGGTGCAAAAGAGAAATTTTAATATTTTCAGAAATTCTAATACATTTTTGTGCACAATAAATCTGTTTGTTAAATGTATTTTTAGCTCTTCTCTTCTTTTTTATTCTTCTTTTATTAGTTACTATTTTACGAAGTGGCCAAAATGCTATTCAATAATTTACAAGAAGTTTAGAATTTAAAATAAAAAGTCAAACTACTTAATCTAAATGAAGAAAATCTTTGGTAATATTTACCAGATATCATATGAAGTAAGTGACAATTAAATACAAGTAATAGGTAGGTACATAATAATATATTCAATTGCATGGGTACAAATGTATGCATAAATTTAAATACCTTAATTTTTTTAGTTTTTTTTTTGACAATGACATATTATTATGTTCACCACATTGTATTGACGTATAATTTGCATAAAATAAATACTTCAGGCATTACAATCGCGGGAGGGATTCGATCTTCTTTAATCCCACGATTCGAATACTTTGCACTGATTCGTGGTAATCGTCACAAAATCATTAGTTATTTCACACGTTCAAATTTAGACAAAACTAGCTTGCTTCGTTTTGAGAACTTGCACTGATTTCGGTTTGAAATTCTGTAATGCTAAACATCTTAGACATAATTTTTCTAGATCTTTTAAAAATATTCTATCAATCACAAACATAACAGTTACCAAAGTGGTAATTGACACCAACTTTTCTAGATCTTTCAAAACCATTCGACTTCCTCCATGGTCCTACGACATACCCATGTGGCCGAACTGTCACCTGTCGTATTACTCGGTGACATACGCCTGCGCATCGCTTCCGCTTGTTATGGCTACGTCAAAAGCTTTGTTTGAAGTACTTATGTATAGCGAGACTAAGTGTAGTTGATCTGTTAAACATTATAGGTAACAAAAGGTGATATTGACAGATTTAATGTCAAGTAATCGTATAATACGTTGAAGGGCTAGGAATGTTCGTTTCTTATCAGGAAGGCACGTCAAGACGTTGAACCCGGTTATCACTGTAGTCGTTGAGACATATCAGAAGCCTCATTGGGCGGTTTGAAAAATTCTAACAGCTGGACGCCAAACACATGCCTCCGCCAATCCGAACTGGGTACGCCTGATGGAGAACGACCCGATACTCTTTAACGTTGTTCGTGGGAGGAGGCTCGTGCTCTGTAGTGAGACGTGGGCTGCGATGACACACTAATTATAGAAAGAGTAGTTTTAAAGTTAGATCCTTTACAACTTCTAATGAGTTGTCTAATGATTTGACTTGGATCTCTTTTTTGGATTACCGGAAAATGTTAAAGGCCTTTTTAGTCAAAGTCAAATCATTTATTTCATTTTGGCTCAATAGAGCTCTTATGAAGGTCAAAACTTAAAAACTAGCGCGCCCATTCATTGCGGGCGGGAGCTTGATCGTAAAAAAACGGGCAAGAAAATCGTCAAGGTTAGTTTTTTCTCCCGCCTATATTAAAAATTAATAAATAAAGCTAGTTTCTACGTACAAACATTCACGCCTGTTTCCATGAGAGGGTACGCAGGGGTTTATTATACGCCCACACTTATCCAATTATATAGTTGGTCCCACGTAATAAATAGGTGGCGAGCCTATTGCTAGTTTGTCAAGTTCGTTTAAAGCTAATTTGTGGAAGCTTGTAATTAGCCTATAATTATTTTATAAGTTTTTTATTTTGTAAAAACAGCTGAAAGCTTTTAAAAAAATATACTCTTTATTGCAAAAAAATATGGGCTCTGTAGTTTTTTTGAATTTGACTTTTCATAATGATCACAAAACACTATACGGTATAAACTGAAAATCCGGCCCAACGGGAAAAACCGCAGGTCGTTGCTATAATTTTATTGGACCAAGATTCCTCGTGGTGACTGCAGCATTATCGGCGCATACGCACAACAGTTATGAGTTATTGTGTTCTATTCCCAGACTGCTCTCTTAAGAATGGACTGTGCACACATAGATTCAGCGTGTGCGCATCGATGTATCGACGCTGGGGTATGGGCGGATTTAGAATAGGATTGAACTGTGACTTTAACGCTATATTATAGGACTATATTAATTTTCAATTACACAAAGGCTACTAAGCACAGAACAGTTTAATATTAGATACATATATGTTTACCGACCATGAACTGAGTTCTAAGGATCCTGCTTCACTGTGCTGGTCATATCAGAACAACTAGTAGTATGATGACATAAAACGAATTTATACTTGCGATAAACGACCCTGTGACCAATCATAGGCCTTATTTTTTATGTAATTGATATCCACGTCGTCAAAGCGTCCCAAGAACCGCATCCAATAGCCTTGACCAGATTAATTAATGAATAATAAATATTAAAATAAAAATCTCAACATAACTTGAAAAAGAAAATAACTTTCTGTTTGTTTGTATTTTCCGCGAGAGAAGGCGCGGGCGAAAGCTACTAATATACAAATAAATAAATATAGAAAGTGTTAATTACCATAATGACAAATGTCAAATAATCTGTAACAAAGATGTCGAGATGGCAATAATATTTTTTCAGCACCTACCAACGCATGGTTTTGGCGCGAAATATCCGCACTTCCGTCGCACGGACGCTGCGGGCGGCGCGTAAAATCAGCGCTTCCGGTATGCGCACGCGCTTGATTTCGTCAAGTTTGTATATAGTATAAGTAAGTGTACTGGTGTTTTTAAAAATATTTTACATATAATACTAAAGAAAATAATGCCCATGACTGACATGGACTGATTTATAAGCATTTCTTTGGAAAAGTAACTCGTTTCTAAGTATCTACTTAATTTTGTAATATTTACTTAAGAATGTAATTTGAAAATATTAACACGGATTTGGAACGCAAACCACAGAGTACTAACAGGGTTTTCAGCGTTTCCACCGAAGTCCCGGTAGTCAGTGGATTGGTTATTGGAAAGTCGTGAGTTCGATTCTCATCTGGGCCACCGCGGACACGTTGCTTAATATTAGAAAAAAAAATCTAAATAAATTTCTGAACTCTTTTTGCCGGAATTTTCACTGGAAAGAAGCTGATTTAAAAAGGACTTCTTAGGCTACCCTTTTTTATACATAAAATAATATTTTTGTATGTATAGCGCATGAAGTCGCGGTAGTAAAAAAATGTAAGTAATGCTCACTAAAAACAATTATCCCTAAACCGAAAGTTTAAACTGTAACAGAGATGCGCCGCAATGTATAGAAACTTGTTGTTCCTTTTATCCAATAATTTTAAAGTATCAGTATTTTATGCAGAAGGAGTCGCAAAACGGCTGATAGTTAATAAATTTTCTACTATAGCCAATATATCCTTAACCGCAAGTTTACACTAACTGTAACAGAGTCACCGCAAAGTATTCCTACTTGTTGCACACCGCCCCCGCCGACGCGTGACGAATGTTTGCGATCATCGCCCCCATTATTTTGGGTCGCATTGTTCATAGGGTTGGCACTTTCATGTTTGTAAATTAATAAATAAATATTTTCTGACAATTACACCAATTATTTATTTCCTCGTAAGTATCATTAAGAACTTGTGTTATGAATACTACACAACGGATAAACAATAAACTGACTTAAATACTTTTTTTTGGAAATACATTCTTAATATACACAAGAAAACACCTAGACCAGAACAAATATTACACACAAAAAAGTTTCATCCTGTGTGGGAATCGAACCTACACTTAACTCCAAAGGTCGTGACCTTTGGAGTTAAGTGTAGGTATATTGACCTCCACGCCATATCGGTCGCCAATAATAATAATATTTTTTCTACATGGCAAAATAAAAATTACATTTTGAACCGAAAACAAAGCAAAGTTCTTTGAATTAAAAATTTTGAAAAATTATTAGAATACTTGAAAATATATAATCTTATAAGGAATGCACAAGTTGTGCGATATATTAAAAGGCTCCAGCTCCGTATCCAAATCAAATTGATAGAAGAGAAAATTATTACTCTATTTGGTAGTTCTCAAACCAAATAACAGACACTAAAGGGCGATTTGAACTACATTTACAGCAAAAAAACTTTCTGACGGCCCGTTTCATAAAAAAAAACAATCCACATTATTATTATTTATTTATTTATTAAATTGGTACATTATATGGCTTCGAATATTAAAAATAGTCCCACAAAACTGCACATACGCAGTTTGTCTGTAGGATCAGCAATGTAAATGTATAATTAGACTTAGACTACAGTGATCTCGGAAATTACAATGGAGTGGTTCTTAATGTATTAGATGATAATGCCAAGGTTCTTCCCCCTAGGTTTGTAAGTATCCTTTCCATTTATTTATCATCAACAAATCAGAATTTGGCGACGAAAGTTGACAAAAGCCACACAGGTTTGTCAACAATGCCACTACATAAATTTTACATTAGCGAACCAATAGGTTTGAAACAAATATTTGATTACTAGCTATAGGTACAATTTTAAGACTAGTCAAACTTCATTTTATTGAACTTTATAACTAATTATCAGTAGAATATCTGTGGGCTGAAATAGTGATTATAATAAAAATATTAGTAAGTCAATTAATGAATAAAATTATTAAACGACTTTCTATGTAACTAGTCATCATCATGGACCCAGCGGATGGATCAGCGGATTGGCGGATATTATTTAGTGATCAGTGCCAACCCTTATCGAACAGTAGTGACAGGGTAACAAGCCTACTTGTTGCTCCCCCAATAATGATGAGCCTTGTCGTGGGGTCGGTCGGGTGATGTATTTGAATATTATTCAAAACTTCCCTAAAATCTATTCGGATTTCATATTTACCTCTTCTTTGTAGGATCCGCAGATCGGAGCGTAGGACGAAAATAAAAATTACCTGTAATAAGAAAGAAAATAATTTATCATTAAAAATATATAAGAAATATACTATATTAAACAGGTAATATAGGTGTATAGGGGTCCTACCAAGACCTAAGGAGCCCAAGCCAACCTCACCTGCAAGTGGTGCACCTGCCGATCAACGGACGAGGCTCTGGCGAACATAACAGTGCCCGGTAAGCGGCAATAGACTCGCCATCGATTACGTGGGACCAACCATATAATTGGCGAAGTGTGGGCGTATAAAATGCCTCTGCCTACCCCTTCGGGAATCAGGCGTGAATGTATGTATGTATGTATATACTAAACAGATTCCATGATAAGTATCAAGGAATCACTGGGTCGAGTGTAATAATTGAAATTCAGACATGTTTAGTTAGTAACTAGGTTAACTAACTAAGTTAAGTCTAGGGCACAATCCGGAGAAATTTTTGGATGATAAGGAGTTGGTACCCCCTAAGTGACCCTATTGGGCTTAGGCGTCCTTTCAATTATCAAGGTTAGGCGATACCCTGCGTACCTTCCTCGTCGTGACCTTGATCAGTGTTCAAATTTCAAAGTAGGAAGAGCTATTTTTCATTTTTGCAATAAAGTATTTTTAATACTGGCAATAATGAAGCACAGGAGTAATCAATGTCAAATGTCATATAATCAGTCCTCCACCCTAGATGATCAGCTACGAAGCTGTTTTTTTTGAACGATGCTTGACCTTTTCCTTTCAATTTTTTTTGTATCGATTTACGCTATTATTTTTTTATTATTTGCATTGTTAAAAGTTATATGTTCTTATAAATAAATGTTAACACTAGACTAGATTCCCACAATTGTTAGTAAGTCTGTAAGCTTGCTCATGTATTTGAGAAACTTTACGATCCACGCAACCTTTACAAGGGCCTACAAGCGATTGAGATGTCCTCTGCCCACGCGCATTGTATCTTTGTAACTTGAAAGCCAAATAAATATTGTAATTTTTTTATGAGAATTGTTGTTGTTTAAAGAAAACTCAGCAACTAAGTTAACTTCTATATTTTAAAAATAGATGAATAAAAAAACGATTTTTTAATATTATATCTGTAAAACATATCAAACATATACATCATAAACACTCACACATGCACACGCGTGCGCACACACATGGTCTCTAACATAGGTTTAGAATATTTTTTTAGTTTAGTTCACTAATTTTTGTAAAAGTTTTCTTATAACAGAGGCAACTCTGACTCACATTTATTATTTCGGTCAAAGATTAACTAATCATCGTCACCTGGCCACGAAAAGTCCACCGCTGAACATACATTGAGTTTCTTGCCAGTTCTTCTCACAGAGCGATGGCTCGGAACTGGCACTTAGATTCACTTACACTTAATTATTTTTTGTTTTTAAATTGTTTTGTTGCATGTAAGTGAATCTAAGCTTCGTGGTTTAGTGTAATAATATTTAGATTTTTTTTATATTTTAATTATGACGTTTTCAAGTATAATGTATAATAGTTTATGAATTTTTTTTTTTTTACTTTACTTTAGGCCCCCCTTTATTTTCCACTTCGATCTATTGAGCCACCTGCACCCACAAGCGTTCCAGATAATCTGTTTAATAGATTTAGATAGATACAATTTACATAATTATAGACACGCCTGAGGCAAAAATACTTTTTAATTTTCTTTGTGATTCAGGCGTTATTTTGCTGAAATCCATTGTTAGCAAGTGAAGGTTTAAATGTAAAAACGATGATATTTAAAGGTCACAAATGCAAAAGTAGGCACCCAATATAATATCTGTAGCTACATCACCCTATTCGTAAACAAAATGGCGCATAACCCCACTATTTGTCTGCAAGATATGCGGCATTGCAGTAATATTCCTATGCATTGGTATTTCATGCTCTTGAAAGCAAGTCGACATCCTGTATGTATCAGAATTGACAATCGATATGGCGTGGAGGTTAGTATATCTTCAGTACTGAGGTCGTGAGTTCGATTCTAACACTGGAGACTAGTGTAAATAAATATAAATAATTGTCTGCTTGGTCTGGGGGTTAGCATTGTATTATAAGTAGGTATGTTTATGAAGATTTTGGGTGTATTTCAGTTTTTATATTGAGCGACTGCCGTCTGACCGTCGCAACCCAGAGGGAAACCATTTACAAAATAAGTATTTATTTACCAATTACTTTGCTTAATCTGGGCTTAGAAGTGCAATTGTTTTTTAAATTAAGTAATTTTTTAGCTAAGTATATCTAAAATTAGAGTGAAAATTTAACTCAAACCGCCTCTACTAAAAACGAAAAGCAACCAACACAAAATCTGTCCGAAACAATTCCAACGAAATAATGTTTATTGATCACGAATACATTCAACATCCATACTAACCGCCTGATAATTTACGAATGCCCAATAAATAACGCGCAAAACCGCATTATACCTAATATTAACCAATAACTGAACTGAAATTAACGGTTTATAAACGGTATTGCTGAATTGACAGTGCCGCCATCCACCAAGCTCCTAATAATAATAATCAGGAACATCAAAATCGATAATTACCTCTCAATTAACTGAATTCACGACGATATTGCTACGAATAAATATCCGTCGACAATTATATTATCGGACATTTGCCGCCATGCTGATATAAATTTTAGGGTTGACACAATACCTACGCAATATAATTTATTTTATAGTGACAAGTTCTTAGAAAAAGTTTTTCACAAATCACTGCTAAGTATTATAAACGTCGGGATAAAATAGTACGGCACGTTTTTTTTTAAATATATATTTTTTATTATCATATCAGCTCATTATCGTTTTCCTAATGGGTTCAGGTCAGGTATTATTTTTAACAATATAGGATAAATTAAGTAAAATAACATTTAGTAAATGAAATTCAGATTTAATTTTGAAAACGTTTGGTTGGTCATTGTACATATTAATGACCAACTGGCTAATATCACCTTTATTATTTAGTCTAGTCTAGTACAATAATTACTGGCTGTTTGTCGACATTTAAGGACGTGACTCAACAACTTTCGATAAGGATTCTAAATCAAAGAAGCCTTTTTTTTTAAATTACATGATTCAAATGGTCAGCTAACAGACAGCAGTTATGTTATATTGGACATTGTTTTAAATTCTAAAAGATATGAAGTGTGCATGTTATCTTAAATAAAAAAGTGATAAAAAATATTGATACTTTAGATTTCGACCGATTTAGAAACTATGGGACTTATCTCAACTCAAGATCTATAGTTACACCCGGTTTGAAACTAGTGCTGTCACTGTCTTACGTTTATCAAATAAAAATAACAGTCCTAGTTTTAAACCTGTTTTAATTTTAGATCTCGTTTTGTTATAAGCTTCTATCTATATATCCCAATTTTAAATGTAGATGGGGGACTGTATAAGATAAAATTATTAGAAATTTGAAAGTTAGGGCAGCCCTAATAATACGGTTCTGCGTGTGCGCACGACATCCATAAAGTTCGCCTCCGACCCCGAGCCGAGTTGACACGACATTACCCGAAGTGCTACAATCGATTTTATATCTCGAAGACCGCCCCCCGGCAATTGGTCAGCTGTTCTGCCTGCTTTCGATATTTATTTACACTTTCCTGTAATGTTTTTTTTTTCTTATAAATAATGGCTTTGTGCGTCTAGCACATCTAGCCAGTGTCAAGTAAGTGATATATATATAATATACCTATAATTCATAGTAAATGAGAATGAGCGATGATAAAGATGATAAATGGTAAATGAGATACCCCCTCCTAAGCCCCTTGAGTCCTCAGTAAAGATGTGGGACTATACTGAGATCTCACATGGACTCCTTGAGAGAATATGAAAAGTGATGTTGCACTGCTTTGTTTGATTTAGCAAGACTTATGTATATTCACAAACACTTCACGGTTAATAATCCACCGTTATTACACATTAATGTTAGAAATATCACAAATTTTAGAAAATGAAACAAAATTGCAGACATGACGCTTCACTTTCCCGCCGAGAAGTCTCTTGTAATGTTGTGTTCTGTTAAATGACCTAAGATCATTGATGACCCGTAATGTACCTTTTTCAAGACGTTTAATCGCCGCTTCACCTAGCTTGGTATGTGATATCGAAGCAATGGTATACGCAAAGCGGCTTTGCAGTGGTTGGAGGCGATGAGCTGAAGATTGAGCTCAGTGGCGTGAGTCATAGAAAGGACTATAGGTCCAGCAGTGGACTTTAATACGCTGAGTATAGTAATGATAATAATTGGTTCGTTGCATCTATTAAATCGTTTTCCCTAATCAATCAACTAAACAATCTAAGCATACTTTCCTAATCTTACTTACTTATATAGCTTGTCCGAAACATAAGTTTAGGGCCCGAGGTCTGCACATTGGTTTAAAAAGATTTACAGTTTGTTGTACAGTATTGTTGTTGATATGTTGTTACATGAATCTACTGCCATATGACCTTCGCAACCTCATGACAGCCTTCGTCCCTACATATCTAAATATACAATACCAAAGTACTGTAAATTGACGTTCCTTACTTCTGGAGTAGGTACATAGTGCAGCAGAGTAAGAATGGCATTATTCATTAGTATCATTACGCGTCTGTTCATCAGAGGCGAAGTAAATCATTTAAATGGCAACTAATATTTATTGCCGCACTGATGTTTCTTAGAAATTCAACGGATCTCAAACATTTCATTGGTACAGTCACAGTTAAATTACAACAGTAGAATTCACTTAATTATGTCCTTGAAGTATTGAATATTATGTCCAGTAGAACTGTGACAGAACTAGTGAAAAATTGTAACAATTTTGAAGTTCGAGGCAAATATCTGCGTAATGCTTAATCCTGCGTTATACTTGTTTCTTTTTATGGATGTTTAGAAATTGTTTGTATTTTTAAAGTCCGTAAAGTCCCTGTAATAGAGGACCTCTTAGGTAACACCGCAATGTCAGAATATGCGTTAGTATTATTATTATTTGCATTACATGACGTGCACTGAGACCAAAATGTTTTGGTGTAAAGGATGCTGCTACTAGTGTATGAAATAAATATGTGAGACTTTTTACAATACATTTCAATACAATTATATACAAGCTATATTATAAAAAAAGGTTTAAACAAATCTATAAAGTAGTTCAGCATAAAGAGTAACGAAAGTGTATACATACAAACTTTCGCGTCAATTATATTAGTCTATATAAGGTGCTACATGATCCAACCAACAACTTAGGAGCCCAAGCCACCCTCACCTGCAAGTGAGCACCTGTCGACCAACGGCCGAGGCTCTGGCGAAAACAAAAGTTCCCGGCAAGTGGCAAAAAGCTTGCCACCTATTACGTGGGACCAACAATATAAATGGCAAAATGTGGGCGTATAATATGCCTTTGCCTACTCCTTCGGGGAAACAGCCTTGATTCCATGTATGTATGTATATGTATATAAGTTAATATAATCTATTCACTTAGGTCCCATAAGCGTCACGTATGTCTCTCTATCGAAAAGCCCACGTCACGTATGTCTTGTGTGGGGTTGGGATGCTATACTGACTCTATTTAACTATGCAACAATTGTGGGTTCGTAAATTTTATTTCTCGACATGCATGGGTAGTAAAATGAAACTCGCGTGAAACTGCGCGAAGTTTACTTTATTCAAGTAACTAATGAACAAGCAAGTATGCAGTTTTAAGCGGGGCGTGAAGCTGAGGGGGGAGGTTTATACCGTGCTTATTTTGTGGTATGGAGTGTCCTCTTTTGATTGGATGTTCACCAGACAAGATTCAGGAAGGGTTAAAGAAAGAGGAATTCAGGTCAAACTGCACCATCAGGCAAAATGTAGTGTGTGTGATTCCTTTAATTTAATATAAGAACTCTAAAACATTTCTTGAATAAGCAATAGACAAAATCTGCAAATACGCCGATTGTTCCACGCCGCATATCTGAATGAATCTCACTTTCATTGAGCTCGGACCGAAATATCCTGCTCGTGGAATGATCCCGGCTTGTTAGTGTAGACTTTATGATACATAGAAATGTCAACTAAATACTATATAAGAAGTTCACGAAGATTATCTACTGGGTAATTGAAAACTAACACAAGCTAGTTTTAGGCAAAAAGAGTTATCTTTTACTTACAATACAGAGTTTATTTCTGCTGGCACGAAAATATTTTCCAAAAGCAAGCATATTTTGCTGTACTATGTAGAATAATAGTATAGTATGGTAGCGAACGGCCTGATGGTAACCAAGCATTTATTATCCCATTAAGCATTTAGTTTCATGCTCTATCTACATCTACTATACTACTATCTACGTGTCTACGATTAAAATATAATATGATATGAGTTATGCCCAGTTTGAGACTCTAAAAAGACAAAGAACAGTTGAGAGAAAGAGGATGGGAGTCCGTTTGTATGACTAATCAAGCATTTCTCAAGTACCTAAGCTATAAAAAAGCCGTCATATTAATACTTTTTCTTAGCGTATAGATTTCAGTTTGCACACGATAAAGTCACTAGAGCAAAAGCTAATTTGAAATAAATATATTAAACAGGTATAAAAATTAAATACGCGGACACTTCTAGAACTTCCAAACTCTACTAGATAGGGCAGCAATTCCAGAACTGATGTTATCCTTTGCTCCCAGTTTACTCCCGACAATACGTCGTACATTGACAGTGACGGATTTGTGTGAAACAACACAAGTGCATCATTATTATTTGTTCTACCAAGTGTAAGTTATAATTATAAGAATACCTTCAAAATTGTATTGTACTGATAATTAAATAGAGTTGTACTTGTCATTTTTTCTTAAATTCTATTTGTTTTCTTTTGTATTTTTTTTGTGTTTAGTTTAGATCCTTTGTGTTGCGTCACAATTAATTTTATCTCTCTTTGGGAAGGAACTGAATCCTATACCACAGGGAAACCTAACATAGGATTCAGTGTCTGTATTTTATAGTGAAATTGTGAAAGTATCAATAAAGTATTATTATTATTATTATATTCTAGCACTATTCCGATTGCCCTAGACTTCAGCATAGGGCCTACTCCCTGGTATAACCAGATTTGATTGAATTATGCTACCTGAGGATAAATAACATCATTCTATGATCTAACCAGCTGTCAGGATATTAGAAGGCACTGGCTTCCTAATAACGATTGTCATAGATGTTCATGCCATCCGGGACCACAGGCTTAACGTTAATTCCAAGGCACATAGCAAGACAATTACGCACATATCTTCGAAAAGTCATAAGTGCGCCAAGTTTTAAACTCGGACCCTTTAAATTTGAAGACTCTGGGTCTCGTCACTCATACATTTCATGTTTAAAACATCAAATCCTTTTGCAAAACATCTATCAAATTATCTTTTGAATATTCTCAATCCCCGGTCTAACTAGCTGAAGTCAGAGCTCTCGAAACGTCATATATTCCTTTATTATCCTACAGCAGCTGAGAATTGACAAAATCATAACCACTCACTACACTTGGCTCCGGTATCGAACGGCATTGCAATACGACGAAAAGGATCTTTCATTCAGGGAATTCTCAACTACAGACAGGGATGGAGATATGTAAATGGCACTGGTGAGAAAGAGATGGCAGATGTCCTTAGCTCAGTTCTTGGCAATTGTCCACCGGAAGGCGAGTTTAGCAAAGAGAGGAGTTTGGACACTGAAATACAAAGGCACTTCATTCATTTGGATCAGAGTAGGATGCGTAATTGAAAGAAATTCATATCTGTGATATTTCGGGCAATGCCTTAAACACGTGGTTATATTAAAGTTAAATAAAAACTAATTACAGAATGAAATTAATGAAAAATAAATGCTTTGTGCAATTTTGGCTCCGATGCACTTAGGAATGTCAATTTTACTGCAAAACTAACGCGCTCATTTCCGCCTATGGCTTAAGCAGACACAGATCCAGAAATAAATTTGCAATTGGTCTTCAGTCAGTACAGCTTAAATTATTAAGAACCATAAAGTAGAATAGTAAATACTGTGGTTTTTATGAATGTTTATGTGCAATAAAGGATATATATAGAAAAATAGCTTGCGCTGGTTTTACGAATGGGATCACGACTATTGTTCAACCGCTATGTTTGAATTATGCACCAATGACTCTAAACCAAATATTCTACCAATAGATTACGATTGCCTTTTTTAAACTAGTGATTAGTCCTGCCTAAAGGTCGTAAAAAATCTGCCTTGTTTCATTTTATACATTCACGCCTGTTTCCCCGAAGAGGTAGGCCAGAGGTAGTTGGTGCCACGTAATAGGTGGCGAGCCTATTGCCGCTTACCGGGCACTGTTATGTTAGCCAGAGCCTCGTCCGTTGATCGGCAGGTGCACGCACCACTTGCAGGTAAGGTTGGCTTGGGATCTTTAGGTCTCGGTAGGATCCCTATACACCCATTCATTTTAAATGCTGAGTCAAAAAAGGCCTTACATGTCGAGATAAATCTTTAAAATCTCATCATTTAACGTTCAAACGACTTTAAACATTCATACGCTACAACATTGCCCTGAATCGCACATACAAAAGCGTTGTAAGGCTCAGCGATCAATCAGGCTTTGTCTGCAACCTCTATGGAATTTCAAATTGGATTTCTGTTAACAATATACGGATTAGTGTGCTCATAGCTTTGTCGGTCATTGTACTTGTATCGACTCTGTTATTTTATGTTTTAACAGTTTCACTTTAAATTTCAATAACCATTGCTTCTTCTGTTTCAGCTATGTCTTCGCTTGTGATAATAAAAAGAGCATTGTATAAAGTACAAATGGAAATGTTGCCGCTGTTTGGTAAAGTAGTAGTTGCATGTATTTTACACTGCTGATTGCTAGATTTGGGGTGTAATGTACCTTTACATTATAATGTTTTTTTGTAAAGTACGGAAGTATTTTTCTTTGTGGTGTATAAGAAACGTTAAGAAGATAATTGTTTCTTTTTAGTTCAGCAAGTGAAAATAATAATATGAGACGGTTATGACGAAAAAATATACATGTATGTAGAATTAATGAAAATAACCGCGAGCTAATATTATAAACCTACCAGCATCATTTTCCACAACAATCAGGGGCTTATTACTAATGCTGTCACGTTTAATTTATATAAAGAAGACAGTGACAGCACTAGTTTTAAACCTGGTTTCACTTGAGATCTTGTTTAGTAATAAGCCCCCATAATTTAATTATCATTCGTCACAACAACCATAAAATTCCGATATAAAAAATGACTGATCAAAAAAACATACAGGATGCTCAAAAAGTACCTACATTCGATTCTCGTTTCTTTAAAAGCTCACAGGTCCCCTAGTAAAATATTACGATGGACATAAAGCGTCCACAATGTGTTACGGCACTCGCTTCGATTATACCGCGTGTTTGTCTGTTTATAGCGGTACCGTTTTATTGCATTTCGATATTATTTCGCGTGTTTTTTTTGCTGACTGGCTACCGCTACCGTTGGTCAGTTGGATTAATGGGGACGTGCCGGTTTAATGTTGTCTTGTTTGTGTTTTAGCGTTTGTATTGGTTTTTGTAATATACTTGTTTGTACTTTCATAACGTTTATGCTATATCGCGATATTAAAATGAATTAAGTTTAAAGTAATTGATGTGAATATTACATGTTGTACCTTTACGTGGGTATTTTTTATGTAAAACAGATAAAGTTTGTACGTATAATAAATTTATTACATTATAGCTCCTAGCCGCTTAAATTAATTAAATTTAAAATTATTATTTAGTAATTTTTATACAGTAATCTTGATTTGGACGTCGTTACTGATAAATACAATTAGATCAAGATTAATGCCAATTCATATTTTGAGCCTATGCAAGATATTAGCACGTAGTAAGCTAAATCCGAAATTGTTTGTGCTAGAAGTGATGTTTGAACTGTCATTGAGTCTCCCCGTAATTATGAATCAGTATATAGTAGTATTCTGGGCCTTTTGATACCGGCCTAGAATGGCCTAGAATAGTACCAGCCCCTCTCATCTCATGGGGAGTCGTAAGATGGTGGGCATCCTTTTTTTTACGGATGGAAATTCATCAAATGACTGTCATCCGCTGTGGGTGAAGCGGAAGGGTGTGTCAGACTTTTACTGACTTAAAACCATCCATGATCCTTCTTGAGCCTGTAACACCACGTCCGCGGTAACCCTTTCGAACAATCCCGCAACCCTGGCAGGCTTGACCCTGAGGGCCCCTCAGTGTGCTGACATCTCTTCGAGGCGCGCGTGGATCACGGACGCGCCGTCGACGCGGCCTGTCGCCTTTAGTAGGCGGACGGGCGGTGAGCTAAGTAGTCTTATGGGCATCCTGCGTACCGGATTGAACTGCGATCACCGACCCGTCTGCCCAGCGTGGTGATTATGGGCTGATGTTCGGTTTCTGTTTATAAGGCTGACATGATAATATAGAATTCAAAACATGGGATTTAAAAAGGAGTATAATAAACCGCGCGTAAATAGAAGATAAACAAGACGTGGTTTTGTTTAAATTATAACGATTATTGAAAAACAATTTACAGTGAAGAACATTATAAATTATTATAACTAATAGAATTATCCTTGTCCTATCCACAGTAAGCATACGCACCACGCGCTGTCCTCTACAATACCACTCGAAGTCGATCGGGTATTTGAAAAAAAATACGCTAAAAAATCACCCCTACGTCCATAGAGAGCGATAAAACTAGAGGAGGACTGCCAATTAAATATGAATGAACCGGCCCTCTCATTACCACAATGTTGAATTTGTACTCAATATTATATGGCCCACCCTTTTGTTTATGTTTATTGTGCCTTGGCCCGCGGGAGGTCAGTTTTATGCATTATTTAATCATCTTTTTACTTATTTACACACGTTTGCGTCTACGATATATGTCTTGGGATCTTTTGTCATTATATTTTTGAGGTGGGTATATAATAATACTAACAACAATTGGATAAATATAACCCAATAGTATGGTATTAAAAGAAACATTCTCATTCTTAAATTATTTGTCTTTTTTTTAATGTATAGACTTAAATGACGACCGATCTGGCGTGGAGGTCAGTATATCTGCACTTCACTCCGGAGGTTGTGGGTTCGATTCCCACACAGGACAAATCTTTGTGTACATAAAACATGAATATTTGTTCTGGTCTGGGTGTTTTTCTATGTATATTACAAATACAAATACAAAGCTCAAATACAAATACAAATTATTTATTGCTAAACCATAATGTGTACATAGGTGTTATATTAAGTATGTATTTACAAAAAAATAGATATTTAAGTATGTTTATCCGTTCTTTAGTATCCATAACACAAGTTCTTAGTGATACTTATCTTGGAACTAAATAATTGGTGTGATTGTAAGAGAATATTTATTTATTTAGCGAAATGTGTTTTCGAAAAGGAACCCAAAATAGCAAACCTACAAAGAAGAAAAGAATTTCATTATTTTTGAAACATAAAAACAAAAAAATTGTGAACCTACCTATTTCTGCGGCTTTCCTTATACAGCGCCATAGCCAAAGAATAATATTTAAAAATAATAATATATACTTACCTTTTGAAAACTTTAGTTTCTCAGTATTAATGTTAAGTCTCTTAAGGGCACATGTTTGTAAGAAAATGTATAATAATATTTAAATACGAGAATAAAAAATCTTGTACAGCTCATGAAATTAAGACTCATACAATCAAGATTTGTCACCTGCTGCGAAAGAGAAATATATAATTAAAACACTATTCAACCATAGTGTTTATCACTCCCTATCTAGACATGTGTAATTTTTCTTATACTTTGTTAATTATTTACTACGGTAACTTCAAAGGAATTTGGACCTTAACTCCAACTGTACTAAAGCTTCTTTTAGGTACTTTGAAAAGTACACTAGTGTACCGTGAAGACCCTGAAAGTGATATAGAGGGTGTCATAATTGCGGAGTGAGACAAAGTCTCCTGTCAAAGGCATTGTGGGCTGTATACACTTAACAGCACTTAAACATTCAAGTAGATGTCAACCACACTTTGTCGTGTAGTAATTACACGACGCGCACCTCAATGGGGTTGTTCACAATACGTCTTGGAAACGAAAAATACGACCAAATTAATGAGGGCTCCAATAAAAGTCGCAGTTGCTTAACAGATTTCCATGGAATTCTCAACGAGGCACGATTGTTTCAATTATTGCGCGGATATAATATTCTGTGATAATTACATACAATCGAGAGCTATTTCATGAGCTATTGTTGAATAAATATGCGATATCTTTTTGTTGCTTGTTAAGGACAAACATGGATAGAGACTTGTGAATCTTTTCATAATTTCAGTCTATTAACGTCCATTATTGTACTCAGACTTCTTATAAATCAAGGTGAGAGGCTTTTAAGATACATATTTTCAAGCACATAAACCCCGTGCTCTGTGTGTGGTGCCGAGTGATGCTGTCGTAGAATAGTCCCACCCCTTCTCATCATACGGGGAGTCGTAGGAGTTGACGAAGAGAAATCATACCGGATGATGGGCAGCAGCGTCATTTTGCGTACTGGCTTCAATTGCGACCAAACCGCCTGCCTAGTGTGTTGATTATGGGCTTTTGCTCCCAATTTTAAATATTGGGGAGTGCATTTTTCAGCAGTGGACAATATGGCTGTAATGATGAAAACTGTGATGAATGGCGGAGGCATAAGTAAGACACACTTTTGGGAAGGCCAACATTCAGCTGCGAAGGGTGATTAGTTGATTGAAGTCAGATGTCCTGTTGTTATTTTCAAGTTGCCTAAAAGGGAATCTGTGTTTAACCCCCTGGCTAAAGTCACAATCGTGTGTGTACTAATGCAAAATACAACCAACTGAATAGAACACGACAGGTAAAGTGGAACGCTTTTTATTAAAATTTAATACAAATCAGTTATATGTCTATGGATCGCGACATTACTTGCGCGATTCAACCAAGCACAGTGCTATCTGTTAGCAGCCTTACAAACCAACGATTCAATGTTCCCTGCATGACAACGAGTGTTTATTGGCAAATAAAAAAAAAACTGTCAGGCCGTGTCTTGTCCTAACGTATCTCGACAAGTGCTAATGTGAGCAACGGGCTAGCCACCTTGCACCAGTTGACAAGTATCATCCAGAGAGATCTCTGGATGCTGTACTAAAAGTGAAATTTTCTGGAACAATCTAGATTAAAAATGTATATATATATATTTATTTTATTGAATTGTATCACTATAGTAAGACCCTCCTTGGTGACATTCTATCAGTATACGCGATATCCCGATAGTATCACTTTCCTGCCACCCCCATTTGAACCGACAAAACCAAAGTCAGACTTGTATAAAACTGAATGATTAATGCGTTTTCGCATTAGCTCGCGTTCACCCTCTGAGGGGGTTAGGTTAAGATAGTGTGTGGCTACGAATTCGGCGTTTATAAGAGAGGTACATGTTTAATCTATATCGATTTAGACATGGTAACTTATTTACATACATAGATAATATCACGCCTGTTTACCCGAAGGGGTAGGCAGGGGCATGTTACACGCCCACATTTCGCCAGTTACATTGTTGGTCCCACGTAATAGGTGGCGAGCCTATTGCCGCATATCGGGCACTGTTATGTTCGCCAGAGCCTCGTCCGTTGATCTGCAGGTGTACCACTTGCAGGTGAGGTTGGCTTGGGCTGCTTAGATCTTAGTAGGAACCATATACGCTCACTAACTAGTAACTTACTTTATTTACAATATTGTACAGTTCAAAAAATATATGTTAAATCTTTGGGTTAAAGCACTGACAAGCTTTCCTAACGGCGTTTTTTATGCTTATCTGTTGTAACAACTAGGTATAACAGTGCACTATTTAGTAATATATTCCTGTATAACAGTGTATGTACTATTAAGTTATATTAGGTCGGGGAAAAAGTCTTTTCGCATAACGTAGGTATAAACTTAATATAAAATTTTTTTGACTGTACTATTTGTGTCTGGCTGGTTTTGGTAACATTAAAAAGGTTCCATTATAAAGAAAAGAAAAAAATAAAAAAAAGTTGTTTCCCGCTATTTTTCATTTGTTTTTCTCTCCGTTAAAATGAGTGAATCTAATGAAGAAATTCGATACATTTTAAAATTTTATTATAAAAAAGGCAAAAATGCAACTCAAGCAGTGAAAAAAATTTGTGATGTTTATGGACCTGATGCAGTGTCAGTAAGAGTAGCACAAATTTGGTTCAAACGTTTTTAGTCCGGAAATTTTGATGTTAAAGATGCACCTCGCTCTGGTTGCCCTGTTACGAATAAAATGGACGCCATTTTTGAAAGAGTGGAGCAAGATCGGCATATTAGTAGTTACGATGTAGCTGAAGAACTGGGAATTGACCACAAAACAGTTTTAACCCATTTGAAGAAAGCTGGTTATACAAAAAAGCTCGATATTTGGGTGCCACACGAGCTCACTCAAAGAAACTTAATGAACCGTGTACTCATTTGCGATTCATTATTGAGACGTAATGAAACCGAGCCGTTTTTGAAGAGATTGATAACTGGCGATGAAAAGTGGATCACGTACGAGAAGAACGTGCGAAAAAGGTCGTGGTCGAAAGTTGGCCAGGCTTCACAGACTGTGGCCAAACCTGGCCTAACACGAAATAAGGTGATGCTGTGTGTATGGTGGGATTGGAAGGGCATTGTTTGTTATGAGCTTTTACCGCCCGGCAAAACCATCGATTCTGATCTTTACTGCCAGCAACTGATGAGATTAAAGGAAGCAGTCGAGAGAAAACGGCCGGAATTGATCAACAGGAAGGGTGTGGTCTTTCATCACGATAACGCTAGACCACACACATCTTTAGCCACTCAGCAAAAATTAAGAGAGTTCGACTGGGAGGTCCTAGTGCATCCACCATATAGCCCTGACCTTGCGCCTTCAGATTTTCACCTGTTTCGGTCTCTGCAGAATTCTTTAGGTTCTGTAAGGTTGACCTCAAGAGAGGACTGCCAAAACTATTTGTCCGGTTTTTTTGATCAGAAGTCCCAAAGTTTCTACAGTAACGGGATAATGTATCTGCCCACAAAATGGCAGAAAGTTATTCAACAAAACGGTACATATATATTGTAAATAAATGTAATTAAACTTTGAAAAAAATGTCTTGACTTTTCATACAAAAATACGAAAAGACTTTTTCCCCAACCTATTATATTCCTGTATGTATAGCAATGTATCTTGTGAGGTGCAATATTTCAAAGATGTTTCATATTTTACCGAATGATTCGCATCTTTCATCACTTGTAGTACTAAATGTATTCCTTTAATATTATTATGCATAATCTAAATATTATAAAAGAGGCCTCAGAATATCAGCCGTAAACTCAAGCATGACTTATCTATTAAGTATTTCATTGTCGAATTCATATTAGAACTTTAATTATATAGGCAACTCAATCTAGGACACATATGTTTACGTCAAGAAATTTTGATTACCTAAGTCTTGCCTTGAGTAAGAATTGTATTTAATTTTATTGTGTTTTGAAAACAGGGATTGTTAGAGCTCTTTTGGTTAGGTCTATGTTGAGCAGTGGACGTTAATTGGCTGATTTAAGAAAATATTTGTAATATTTTATAACTACACTCATTTTTCATGGCCACACATTTAATATGTCAATCGATCTCAACCCTATAGCAACTGTATACTCTGTGTGTGTTGTATAGTCTTAATTCCACCTTAGAGTCAATAATAACGGTTTAGTAGGTTAATGAGCCATCATCATCATCATCATGTGATGTACATTTCTGAACATAGGCCTAACCAATTACTTTCCATATTGAGCGAACCTGAGTCGCCTGCATCCACCGGCTACCCGCCGCCTTGACCAGATCATCGGTTCATCGCGTCCGAGGCCGTCCTTAACTACGTTTACCGGTTCCCGATCCTCATTGAAGAACCGTAACGCCTTATCGGTTCTTTTAGTTATGTGCCCCGCCCACTGCAACTTCAGCTTCTAACTCGCCTCGCTAGGTCACTCTAGTTCTCCAGGTAAATGAGTACAATAATTAAAATTAGTTCAATATGTCATTCTAGGAAGAAAGACCTTTATTCTGCTCTACAAAATTCAAATTTATCATAATTTCAGCCATATAGACTCCACTGCTGAACATAGGCCTCCAAAATGTTTGCCACATTGCTCTTGTTCCGCCTGCATTTATCGGCTTCCGGCCGCCTTTATCAAATCATGGATACATCGGGTAGGAGGCCATCCTTTACTACATTTTAATATTAAATCAAATGGCACCCACTTAGCATATCGTTTACTAATTTAATATCACGATGCTGATCTTCTGTGTATTTATATAATTTATGCTTACAACTAAACATTGAGAGGCTTATTACAAAACAAGATGTAAAGTTAAAACAGGTTTGAAACTAGAGCTGTCACTTTTATTTCAAACTAGCTGTTACCCGCGACTTCGTCCGCGTGGAATAGTATCTTTGGGTAGCATTTACAACCCCTTTTCGCAATAAAAAGTAGCCTATATCCTTTCTCAGGGTCTAGACTATCTGTATACCAAATTTAATTTAAATCCGTTCAGTAGTTTTGGCGTGAAAGAGTAACAGACAGACAGACAGAGTTACTTTCGCATTTATAATATTAATATATTATATTATATATTAGTAAGGATGATTGACCTTGATCTTGTTTTGTAATAAGCCCCTGAAAGATTATTTGATGCTTATGTATCAAAGACTTACAGAACTGTAGCAATAGGAATATGATGCGGTAACATATTTGTTTTATAATTTAATACATTATATAAATATGACAAAAATTGTAAAACTCCAAACAAATTCATAAGAAGCCTTGAATACTATTTATTTAGTTATTTCTTTGTTGCATAGCCACTAACCACATTACAAATATGTATTAATTAACAGTAGATACACTTACATATGACGCTCCGCAAGAGCACAGCAATTTGCGTAAATAAATCCGTAGTAATTACAGTAAGTATATATTGTTTAAAAACTTTGAAATGAAATGAAACAATTCTCCAATGCGCCATAAGGCAGCCTTCAGTTATGGTACCCTAAGGCCCTCGTTACCGAACGGTGTGAAATGTCAGAAACAATTTGGGATTTGTACAGTCAACTTTAAATTAAACGGCTCACATAGCGTCTTTTGTAGTTGTTTTTTTATTTTTGAATAAAAGATATGCATACATACATTAAAGCCTATTTCGCCCACATTTCGACAATTACATTGTCGGTCCCACGTAATAGGTGGCGATCCTATTACCGCTTACCGGGAACTTCTATGTTCGCCAGAGCCTCGTCCGATAATCGGCAGGTGCACCACTTGCAGGTGAGGTTGGCTTGGGCTCCAGAGATAGTGGTAGGATCCTCGTACACTCAAGATATCCTTATTTCTATTTTTCTATCTTTGGATAAAGGGAAAGAGTAGGATAAATTATTACCTCACGCAATAAGAAATGTCACTGGTAAAGTTGACTACGTGTTTTAACTTTATTTATTTGGTACACCAAAAGATTAAATGTTTACAAAAAAATTGTACATTATAAGAGCATGATTACCTAGCACTCAACCCAATTACAGGTGCACACAACATTAAAATAAAAGATAATAGAAAAGTATGAAATATAATATTAAAGACAAATAACAAACAAAGTCGCATTCAACGATAAACTAAAAACTGTTTCAGTGACAGGATGACTGTATTTTAGATTTAAATTTCCCAAGAGAGTCGTGATAAATATCCAAATCGCTTGTATGTATATTCAAATATTCGATGAATTAAATTTTACATAGATCCCTTAATATATAAACCCAACTCTGATATAAAATTATTTAAGACAGAAATAGTAAGTAATTAAATTATTAATAATTGCTTAGAATTACACAGTATATAGGCGTTCATCTTTATTTATAAACAAAAGGAAATCAAATTAAAAAGCATGGTAAACACTTGATTATATACCTGTGCACTCAGTGATATCTAGCTCCAAATTAAGTATACTTGTTTTTTTGTAATTACGTGCTTGAAAAACATAAAATACATCCAGACCAGATAGGGATCCCTTTCATTAGCATAATGTGTTTATTCCTAAAATGTATTGGCATAATGAAATTGGTATAATTTATTTAGCATAATATTAATTTGGCCGAATTTAGTTTTAGCATAATATGTACTTTGGCATAATTATTATTTAGCATAATGCATTTATGCATTATTTTTTTGGCAATTTTTTTTAGGCATAATGGAAAGTTATGCAACAGTATTTTCCAGTATTTCCTAATTATATAGAGTAAAAGTAGGTTTAGGTGCGGCGGGGGTGGCCCTTGGGCCACCCGTAAGCCGCTTTTATGCCTATTTTCGTTATGGTCAAACTCCATTATGCCTTTTTAAATTTATGGTTAATTATTTTATGCCTATTGCATTTTTGATAAAAAAATATGCTAAAAACTGTTGTGCTTATTAGTATTATGCGAAATTATAATTTGTAGTAATTACATTATGCTAACTTATTTTATGCTTGATATTTTTATGCTTCTTGACAGTGAACCGACCAGATATATAATAGAATAAATAGAAATAATAAGAAAAAACGACATCGCCCAATCCTCAAATACTTTGTCACAGAAGCCGTCATAACCGGGGCAAGGCGTAATCTCTCTAATTTGATATATTTATTTTGTACGTGCTCTACGACGACTGCTGGGTGTAATAATTTAAAATAATAAATGTAATTAATATTATTTCCAGCATTGTATCTACCCAAAATAGTGTGGCGATCGTCTTTGTGGGTAGACGGATTCCCTCATACATATTTGTAGCATTAAGCTTGCTTTTTGTACCTACATTTTGTTATAGTGCTATAAAGTTGAAATTAATAAAGTACTTCAGAAACTGTCAAAATAAAATACTTAAGTGATTGTCATTTATTTTTGCCATCAATCATTTAGTTTTACACGTTACTGTGGCTGGTGATTGTGCTTTATTTTTTTCATATTATTTCTGTTTAGGAATTAACATGCTTTAATTAAATAATGAAATATGCCAGTGTCACGAAAAAAGTGTCCCGACTGTGTCTATAGAATAGTATGCATAAGTTAGGTAGATATATTCTGGTACAGGTCACAGGTATAGTCGGCAACTGGTCAGATAAAGCAATCAAGTGAAATAAAATACACCTTTGCTTTCAACCCGTTGCGAGCCAGTTGATCACCTCAGTCGCAGCACAGTAGACACAAGTCAGTAGGCTAATTCAAGCCCCGAGGAAACCATAATAGTCTAAACACTGGCTGGCTGTCGCTTATTTTATATTCAATAAAATATGTAATCATATAATATTGAAGCGGCAATAGCTTAGTGGCCAGACCCATACACTTCATGTTCAGAGCCAGTTCAGCTCAGAACCTATTACTTTTCGAATGTGGGTACATACGTCATTAAAGCGTGCCTGGTGCCTCGGAAAGCACATTAAGCTTTTGGTTTTGGCAGTCGTTATTAGGAAGACAGTGCCTTTGAATATTCTGACAGCTGTTTTAACAATAGAATGATATTTCCCTCTGGGTTGCAGAGGTCAGGCGGCAGTCACCCTATATATCACAGAAACTCAGGTAAATCTGGTCAGGCCAGAGTGGGCAAACCCTGGGCCGTAAGCTTAAGTCTAGGGCAACCAGAATAATGTCATGACAATGTCAAAAATATGTGGTCATAGGCGAAGTAGCTACAACTTTGCACCTTTAGCAGCGATAAATTTTATCAATGAGATCAAGCGACGATGCGGTCAGACCGTTTTCGGTGCGTATGAATGAAAGTATCATACTTATTTGTGTCGACTATGGCAGCGACCCCGTGCGATAATAACAATAAATAATAGGTGACGCTCCAGTTAAACAACCGTTTTATTGCCGTCTTTAAGGTCACCCGACCATTTGACGAATGGGACCGCAGTGCAGTACGGGCCGTACAAATCTGTCTATTGTTAATATGTATTAGTTAACCTATAGGAAATTTTCAAGGTGCCTCGGGGCTAGGCGGTTGAGGAAGTAAATCTCTGTGAATACTGCTTGTATTTACAGAGGTCAGTCTTTGGGTGTGATATTTACTATCTTTGAGCTCTTCAGTGCTATCATAACTTAACAGAAAATATATATTTTTTTTGTTACAATAAATAATATTTTATAATATATCATAAGTAATATATTTTACAATATTTTATTAAAATAAATATTGTTATGTAGTGTAAAGATAAGTGTTCATAAGAACTTGTTTTGGATACTAAATAACGAATAAACATACGTAAATACCCTTTTTTTTAGAAGAAATGCACTTAATATACATTACTTAATATACATATGTAACGCCCAGACTAAAACAAACATCTATATTCATGCACACAAATATTAGTCCTGTGTGGGAATCGAACCCACGACCTCAAAAGCGAAGTGCAGGTATTCCTCTACGCTATATCAGTCGACAAAATAAGTACTGAATAATTGATAAAATACGTACTAATGTGTTTATTGTTTAACTATGAATTTTATTAGAAAGTAGATAAGGACTATAGTAGTAAGGAGTAGAAATTTATTTATTATCACAAACATACTACAAAATATACAATACTACACCTCGCGAACCACTTTATCTGTCATTTTCCAAATCCACGGTCCAGATTATGTCATGCCTACCTACTAAAGACGCGGCAAATCAACTAGCATTTGAAATACTTACATTATTTTATAAACGACATACTTATTTTTTTAATTTTTTTAATATCTGGTCCAGTTACATACCACACAACGCACGTCAGAGGCAAACACAAAGAACTGTATAATAAGGCGATATAATTAAAAATTCCTCTAAACAAGACTTAGTTGTCCTTCAAAAATACTAATTAATAATAAATATTCTCTTACAATCACACCAATTATTTAGTTCCAAGATAAGTATCACTAAGAACTTGTGTTTTGGATACTAAATAACGGATAAACATACTTAAATACTTTTTTTTTTGTAAATAAATACTTAATATACATAGGAAAACACCCAGACCAGAACAAATATTCATGTTCATGCACACAAAGATTTGTCCTGTGTGGGAATCGAACCCACAAATTATGCAACAAATGTTAAATTCGTTGTCGGTTGTTCGTAATTTTAATATGTTTTATGGTTAAGTTAGGTTGGCAATTCGTTAATATTCATAACACACAACCCGAATTATAGGCTACAACTCATTAGAGTATTAACAAACCTTTAAGACAAGTCAAAGGTTTAAGCCGTGACACTAACCCGTCACACGCTTCACTATTGAAATCAATTGTCTCCGGCGAAAGAGTGGTATAAATTTAGCGGCAGTGAGCGCTTCTAATTAACCCTTCACCGACGCGGCGCAGGCCACCCATAAATCAATGGCTCGAGAATTTCGCGTGGCTTTTAATTGTTATATTGTACACTACGCTTGATATTGGTACAAAACAATAGTTAGAGTAACAGTAAGAGTACAGGTAATTGACCTTCACGCCATATCATCGTCATGGTAATGTAAGTAATTAATCTACCTATACTATTTCCCATATATATATTATAATAAGTGGAGGCTCAGATGGTAAGGCATGTGATAAGACGATTACATGTCATAAGGAAGTGTCTTTCTACAGCTAAAGGGAAGACGGGCAGAGCACTGCCTGGATGATAATAGTCCAGAAAGGCATGAGAGTGGTGGGTGGGACAGAGAGCGATGCGAATCAATTGAGCCAAGTGGCGTGGCATGATTGGGAAAGGGAAGAGTCGAGATCAAATAAATAATCATCTGAACCCATAATCGTCCTACTACTGAGCTCGGGCCTCAACACTGGGGAGGTATTAACTGTGCTGACCCAGTGCGGATCGGTGCATTATGGAGAACCGAATGCCATCCCAAAATATGAATGTCATCATTCTTAAAAATAACGAGGCTTCGATCCCGACAGTCACAACTAAAAAGATCAAAATCAACGCAGTGTTTTGTTTCGAGCCGGCAAATTTGTGGCTTAAAAACGTCCGTTGGATATTTTATTGTTATAATAAAATTTGGCGAAATTATTTGGCACTTGTTCGGGTCTGATTTACGAGAGGCGAGCGAGGCGCATCGTTATGAACGCATTTTAGGGTTATTTTGTTACTGCAATGAAAACGCAGTGTATTTTAATTAAAATTTCATGTTTTCGCAATGGAATGAGAAACATTGTCAAGGTTTAGTGTCCGTTTTGTGGTTCTTATTGTTTGTTTGGAGTTCATTTTATTTGTTGGAAGAATAACAATATATTTTATTCTGTATATACAGTTATTGTGACGGTTAAAATTGGCAAGCTTTTGTTTTAAGATGAATTTGTGAGTGAGTAAAGTTTTTGAGTAAAATCTCGAAGTTGATTAATTATTCTTCGTTAGGGTTAAACGTCGTAAGGGTTAAGACTTAAACGAATTCTTTAGTTATAGGCAAGTCATGTTTGTTTAATAATTGTTTAGAAGGGAGACAATGTTTTGTTTACGGAAATTTTTGTACACAATGTACGCATTTAAATTTTGTTGAATTGTTCTAAACGTTTTAAAACGCACTGTAGAGATGCACTTAATTATTGCATTTATTTATTAAGAACTCTGCCAATAAGTTTATAGTAACTAACTCCGTACAAGGCAAATTTAAGCATACGACTATAATAAAAGGTGAATATTGGTAATATATATTATACAAATTTTATAAAATAAAAAGAGCTATGTGTAAAGTTTTAACCACGTTCAAACAATAATACTCAAATAGAACAAACGAAAATATATTATTATTAATTGTCCGAAAACCTGTTATTTATGATGTGATGTTAGTTTTGTCTGCCACAGACTAAAATAGATCGGCAGCCCACCCATAGAGCTGGTACAAAGTCGTTTGGCTATAAAATTAAGTGGCTCTTTAGGCATTTTATAGTTTTAAGAGCTAATATCACGCTATACTGTGGCAGTATCAATTTGCATTAGAAAAAAATAATAAAATGTACATAATATTGTGATAAAACGACAAGGGGTCTCGATAATTGAAATGGTGTAAGTTTTCATAACAATTTAAGTTTTTATATTGGCAAAATAACTTTGTTATACTTTTGTTGCTTTTAAAATTTTCCGTAGAATGTAATATGTAAGCATAAATAACCTGCTGACACTATCGCTCGCTTAATGGAACATAGACCCATTAGTAGACAGGTCAGATTTAAGTTACGGACAGACAGTCTTTTTATTTTTCACTGAAATCTCATTAATGTTAATTAAACGTTTAAAATATAACAAGTCCTCATAACAAAATCTTCTTTTATGATGACGCAAAAATCATCTCTTCGAGTTAAGTCAGTATTCCATTTAGACAGCGCTATGTTCGTTTACCGCCTTATTGTTCCGAGGCACGGAGCCAGCATTAATTATGCACATAACTTCAAAAAGTCGCGCACCTATGACTATCAGGTTTTGAACCTGAGACCCTCTAAACTTGAAGGGACTCGCCACTGGGTTCTAGCCGCTCCCTCAATTTTCATCGCTAAAATTTAATTACTATTGACAAACAAATAATAATTACAAAACGATTGTAAGATCCTTAAATTTATGTTTAATGTTACTTAATATTTTAATACCCTTTTCTTTATCTAATTAGATTACGCTTTATTTTATGATCATAATATATTTAAATTTTTATGTCCAATAAAAGTTTCAATTGATTTTCTCAAACATATAAATAATTCGCCCGATATCTTTTTGACAGCGAACTGAGTTTACTTATAAATAAAACTTTAACGTTTTTAGTTAATTTATTAACATCCGCTGAATAATGTTTTCATCAATCTGTTGTGAGCCTTGTGAGCATTCAGGAAATCCGTTAAATTTGTTTGTAATTTTATGACAAATAGATGCTACTTCAATATGCCATTCATCTTAGATAAGTCTATCTTCCTTGTGTTATACATAATCAAAAATGCTTAATATCACAAGAAATTGTTAAGTGACACAATTCATTAGGAGCTCGAATTAATTCGGAGATGACAAATTTTGTGATAAATATGAATGGAACTCGACGCTAAAATGTGACAGAAAAAATATGAAGTGTTGTAAATATTCTTGGTATTTCGTAAGAGATTGGACAGACATATATTGATATATGAACTGAAACAGTTTCTATTGATATGGAACTTGTAGGTCAGGTTGTATCAGATCTGTGGCTTCTAGAACAAAGTACAGTTATAGTTCTGACAGATACTTGAATTAGCATCATCTAATTCCATGAAGGTCTCACTATCGAATACGGACCTCCTTTCAAGAAACAAGGTGGCGTTTTCTTTTTAACAGACTTTCCGAAAAGGAGGTGGTTCTCAATACGGCCGGTCTTTTTTTTTGCTTTTTTTTTCTATGTCGTTAACTGAATATTTTCCTTCCTCGGTCTGCTGGTAGAAAGGCCTTTAGGAACATGCTGTACCGTTGGACATATTTTTAATAAATACTGTTTTTTACTTTCACATACATACATAAAATCACGCTTATAAGCAGAGGCATATTTAACGCCCCCATATCGCCAATTATAATGTTGGTCCCACGTAATAGGTGGCAAGCTTATTGCCGCTTATCGGGAACTTTTATGTTCACCAGAGCTTCGTCTGTTAATCGGCAGGTGCACCACTTGCAGGTGAGGTTGGCTTGGACTCCTAAGATGTTGATAGGATCCCTTGGTTGGAAGGATGAGGAGGTTTTACGTGTAGATAAATACTTTTATGTACACGTAAAACCTTAGGTACTTTTATGTGTACATAAAATATTAAATAAATTAATTAAGGGAGACGGGTTCAGGTCACCACGGCACAGACTGAAAAAGGTGATTTTTGATTAAAAAAAAATCATAAATGTAACGGAACTGTTCTGTGTTTACTGATAATTTATTACGTCACTGCTATGTAAAGAAATGGCGGATGCTTTGGAGACGACTGGTATTTTTTTATTACTGTATAATATATTACTAAATCGTATAATAATATTTTGCACTGTATTCATATTACAGTAGACACAGTTCAAATATGATTTTATCAATGTGCTTTTCGGCCGCTTCTTTACTTCAACTAAAAAACAACGTATTAGTAAAAAAAATATTCGTTAAATTTTTTAATATTTTTTATACATAGCAGGAATTGATCACAGTATACATATTATTATGTAAAAAAAATATTTTCAGAGTGTTTATAGATCTGCTGCCATTACAAACCTTGTGCCTGTTAAGAAATATTTCTGCGAATAAATTATAAAGTTTGTCGTTAATGAAAACAAAGTTCCATAGATTCAAGGTGGTTCTACCTTTTGCCATAAAATCGGTCGTCACATTAATAAGAATCAACCGCAAAGAGCATGTTTAGAGAATTTTAAAAATAATCCCGATTATTTCTTTCCCATAAAGCGCCGCTAATAGGCGCGCGCGCATCCCAGCCAGCAACAACCTTGTTTATAGGAATGTTAACCGTGTTTATTTCTATTGAAGCTCTTGTACAGGATGACTGGAAATAATGGCACTTTACATGTGTGCCGCAAAAAAATACTGGAAGAAAAAGAATACGTGTCGCATGCCTGACAACTGATGGTTAAACTAGCTACAGACTGGTTGTCTTCTAATATAAAGAGATTCCCGTGGCAAAACAAGAGGTTAAAAAAAGGTTCGGTAAGCAGCCGCTGCTTATGCGCTGTGAAACCCCTTACATCTTATCTTCGCATTCTATTTCTTCAGGCTACACACGGGTCAGATTGTGCCAAACTGTTGCTGAATGGCGACACCACGGGCGTACAACCAATTTCTCGCAATGGCCTCGTCTCTACTGTACCTGCCGAAGCCAAGAAGCTATGAGAACCTTCGCCCTTGGCTTGTCTTTGTTGGTTATTCAGAGAGTAATAGCTACTCAGTCGCAGGATGTACATGAGAGATGGTTTATCGTAGATTGCTGCACTAATAAGTAATTAGTTGTTTAAGAATTCCACTTAGAACATCTGCCATTTATTTTGAGCTACCTATATCTTTAGAGCAATTTTGGGTCTAGAGGCCAAAGCATTTCCTCTTGCACTAAAAGGAAAGCACCATCTTTGTCAGCCGTATCACGTCGACTGCTGAACATAAGTCTCCCCAATAGATTACATTCTATTTAGCATTTGCCCCTAATCACCACGCTGGGCAGACGGGCTGATGATCGCAGTTTAGCCAGTCCGCAGGATAACGCTGCTGACCATCATCCGTTAGGATTTCCCATCGTTGACTCTTACCATCCGTCCGAGAGGGAGTGGCACTGTTCTAAGCCTATACCACAAGGCACCATCATGTTTATACTTAAAACTATACATACATACAATAACGCCTGTTTCCCGAAGGGATAGGCAGAGGCATAACATACGACCACACTTCGCCAACTGTGTTGTTGGTCCCAGGTAGCGAGGTGGCGAGTCTATTACTGCTTACGTGGAACGTCTATGTTCGCCAAAGACACGTCCGTTAATTGGCAGGTGCACCACTTGCAGGAAAGGTTGGTTTGGGCTTCTTAGATGTTAGTGGGATCCATATACACCCTTAAAACTATAGCCATAATAAAATTCCGTAATTAAAAATACTTTTTCAGTGTTTGAAAATAGAACAGCCTGTATAATAGATGCGGAACGGTATCTTGATAAATACAAGGCGTGCAGTGACAAATGGTAACAGAGTGTTTTTACGTATTTTTAGAAGTAACACTGCGATGCCCTCCCTACTAATTGGACACACAATACGTCTTTAAGAATACTTTGAACTATAATAGATCATACAAAAAATGTGTGGTAATGATTTTTGTAGTCATACATTTATTTTATGATAATTCTTTTTCTATGATTTAATCCTTGTAAAAATGTGCTACCCACGTCTAAAATGTTTAATATTTGCTCATGAACCTTGTGTAACTAATAAATAATCATTAAGAAATTTATCAACATGACAGCAGTGAAAAGATGAAAACAGATTAAAAAAATTACGTACTTATAACATTACTATTTACTTTTTTTACGTATGAACATTTTGGTTTAAAGACAAGATCCTTTTACATAACTTCACTTTAATGGCTTACACCGAATGACATTTGGACAATTTCAGGACATCCTAGCAATATTACCGCTGACCTTTTTTTTTTTTGGATGGAAAATCATCATATGACCCTGTGAATCGAGCGGGAAGGTGTGTCAGACTTCTACTGACTAAAAACCATCTTTTGAACCTTGACGTAACCCTTGCGATCAGTCCCGCAACATCCCCGTTGCCCTGGACTTAAGCTTAGGGCCCAGGGTCTGCATACTGGTTTAACCAGATTTGGCTGAATTTCAGTTATTACATGGAGCGATTGCCGTCTGACCACCGCAACCCAAAATAAAACGGTTATGGTTCATCCAGCTGTCAGGTTGTTAGTAGGCACTGACTGCCTAATAACGACTGCCACAGACCTATATGCTATCCGAAGCACGAAGCAAGCGATAATTACGCACATAACTGCGAAAAGTCATAGATGCGTCACCGGGGTTTGAACCCGACACCCCAATTTGAAGGCTATGTAAGGGTCTCGTCACTGGGCTATCGCCACTTGAAATTTGGACTACTTAAAAAGGGTTGCATATAAAATGTGAACTATTTACAAGCTTCAGTAGGAAATCGTAAAAAAAACCGTAATAGTTAATTATAAATATATGAGTGAGAAACACAACAATTTTTTTGCGGACAAACCAATTAACCTCGTTAATTATTTCTAAAAGACAATGTCAAATTTAAAGGAAAAACGTATCTCAAAACTTGTCACTTGATTGTCAGCAGTGGCAGATGACATTTCTTTATTTAACCGTTGACATTGTCATTCTGATTGTTTTGCGTTTTTTTTTTGGTGTGTGTTTTTTCAGCGTAGATAATTAAAATTCTAAAGCTTATTTACAGGGTTCATATTTATTAGCTTTAGTTTTAACCCCATCATGTATTAATGTTGAATATATTTTTAAATAAAAAAAAAACTTATTGAAAAAACTTGAATTATTTGCCGGATCTATTTTGTCTGATAAACGGCAATATGGCTTTGTTATTGGTAAGAGAAGGGTCTCTGCTTAGCCGCACTGGATCCGCTTAGTGGATGACCAGAGTCTCTCCCAACCTGCTTCGTATGAAGATGCCCGTGCTCAGATGAGATGATGTTGATAAAAAAGGGACCACAGATATAAGTAAGCTCAAATTATTAAAGGTTCGAGATTAGTTTTAATCACGATTAAAATTAATTTGATTAAGTTACCTTTTCTAATTTATCACCAAGATTTTCTTTGAGAGCAAATTTGTGAAGCGTTTGTAGATCCGCTATAGGCCTTAGGAAGCGATCACCGATTTTATTTCGACAACGCGTTAGGGGTGCCCTTGTTATTGCAGACGTCCATGGGCCCGTTCCATTCTGCCGTATACTTAAGTTCTACATAGTGGTAAAATAAACTATAGGTTTCTCTTAGGTTCCTCTATAAAAAACTTTTCTTAACTTATTTGAGAAAAGTTAGTAAAAAGGTGTGTAGCGATCCTACCAACATCCAAGGAGCCCAAGCCAACCTTATCAGCAAGTGTTCCACCTACCGTTCAACGAACGAGGCTCTGGCAAACATAAAATATCCCCATAAGCGGCAATAGGCTCGCCACTTGACAATATGCCTCTGCCTACCCCTTCGGGGAAACAGGCGTGTGTATGTATGTACATTTTTAAAGGTTATTAAGATCGCGTTAAACCTATTTATAATGGGTGTTATTTAACGTGTCTTCAAAATTAATAAATTGCCAACCTAACCTAACCTTTTTGTACATCAAAAATACTGATTGAGCACCTAATCACCTATTAGATGCTAACTCAGTATTTTTGATGATCAAAAAAGCTTTTTTTAGAGGTTTAGTTTATTATATTCCATTTATAATTAGTTTGAAAATGCTCAACAAAATAATACAAATGAATGATCATAATAATGAACATTAATCTTATCTTAAAGCCGGTTCTAAATGAAGCGCACTAATTTTATAATTGCGAACTAAAGCTGAATGAATTAATGAAATAGTTATTGCAATTAGCAAATACTGTTAGGGCTCCGACGTGGAACTATTAGCCAGCGGAGAGAGTGGGCGATTGAAATAATGTGACTACAAAGTGGACTGGCGATTTCATTATGAAATATTGTAGGCAATGCCTTAGGGTTATCTTATATAAGTCTATACTTGTATGATAAACGAGCGGAAATTTACGACTTCATTCGTGTGATCTACAGATACTTTGTAAATTTTTTGGTTAAAAAAAGACTAATAAATATGAGAAAAATAGCCCACCTTCTTTCCAAATAAGTTGAAAAATTTTCTTAGTATAGAAATATTTACCAAAACTAGTGTAAATTTGAGTTTTTACGTGCAAATATAGGTAAATATAGTAAATTTTTAGAATAACTTCTTCAGCAAAGTACACAAGTGTAGGAAAGTAGTATATTGCAGTGAATTGTGATTTTCCGTGTTAGTTCTAATAGTTCATAGAAACCTCCAAAAGAATTTTGATATGGATATGATTAGATACATTGAATTTAATAACATTCTATTAATAATTGGTTTAGGCGATACTTTACGGAAATCCGTAGTAAGCAAGTGATGGATTAAAATATGTTTCTAACATTTCCCGCGCAACTATAATTTCCCGAAAAGTCGACACTATTCTAGGCCGGAACCACAATGCCAACTCTTATAAAATTCCAAACAATTAAAAAGCTTATTGATTGCAAAATAACTTAAAAAACAGTAATGTTTAATATAACTGTTTCATCAAGAATGCTAGAGTTCCACCCTTACACTAGGCATCTTCAGACAGCCTAAGAACAACGATGTCTTTACAACCAACGCAGAAACTCATTGCAATTATGGTTGCGCGGGAATAACGACAAAGATATTTTAATACATCACTTGCTAACAAAAAACTTTGACATTGATTCGTCCATTCATGGTCAAGTGCATAAGATTATCATCTGCCCGTTTATTCAATACCAGCAAGATTAAAACAAAATCCCCTAAAAAAGATTAAAAAATCAGCCTTTGTCTGAAGCACGTTAAAAAATCAGCCTTTATTTGAAATCAGTAAAAAAATCACAAAACCGATATTAATTTTGTAACATTTCCAGAAGCACTCGACCGCAATATCAAGTGTGTGTCGTCGGCTATTATTATTCTCATGCATGTTTGACGTCTATTTTTCAACGCTCCTCAATATTTTTGAACGTCTATTTTCGTGCCGACCGCCTCCTTAGTTTCGACATAGAGTATGGAAGAAATATGGAACAGAAGGGATGTTCGAATGAAATGGTTAGGTAATCATTTTGACAGTATTTGGTATACTTTTTGAACTTGGTTTGCATCTATATTATTTCTAAATAGTTTCACTAAATATTGTCATAACTTACATAGTCATAACGTATTTTAGTATAATTTTATAAAGCATAAATGTATTGCCAGAATTTAAATACCATAAATAATGTTGGCATAATAATTATGAAGAATAATTTTAAATCGCATAATGTTACAAAGGCATAATTATATTTGAATTAATATTCAATGAAACCAAATTACAACCATGGACCTAGTGATTTTCAAGAAGAGGTAAGATGTCTCATATGAAAACAATCATTTGCGTAAGTCCCATATAATCTATAAATATAGTAAATATTATGGCTTGAAAATTATGCATTCCCAAAATATGCCAACACAGACTAGACCGAATTCAGTTATACTCATGCTAACATTTTCTATTATGCCGAAGTAGTATTACGCTCTGGCGAACTCAGAAGTGCCCGGTAAGCGGCAATAGGCTTGCCACCTATTACATGGGACCAAAAACAAAGTTGGCGAAGTGTGGGTTTATATTATGCCTCGGGGAAACAGGCGAGATGATATGTATGTATGCAGTTGCGAATCACAATTTATGATAATCTAACTGCGCTGCCTATTGTATGGTGTTACCAATTTGTATAATTGTTAATCTACATTTTAACACGTCAGTCACAATGTCGTTCTGTGGAACATTCTACAGCTCTTTATTGTCGCTCCACCATTGTTTATTTTAAACAATAACTGGCTATTTTATTTCTGTGACAATTTTAACGATAACAAATGATAGCACACACCGCTTAAATTTTGTTTTTGAAGAATATAATTTTGTTTTATTATCTCTAGTGCTACTTAGGCGTGTCCACAAAGTATTGTAAATTCAAGTTTATTGTAGACCACATCATAAATATGTAGGAAATAGCTGCGGACTTTTCTGTTTGGACTAAAAAAACTTCCCGCATCGTTTCATAATGGATATATTATTGTTATTATAATTATGTGTTAAAATTATTATGCATTGTGTTAGAAGTTGTTGAAAATTATAATATTTTTATTGCTTTTGACACTTTTTAAATAGCTTTGTTCTATTTTTGGCGGAGTGCTCATTGTTTTTTAGATCACTTGGATATGTGAAGCTAGGTCGGAAACGATTACCAAGGTTAAGCAGCGTTTATATGGGTTGTCTTTTTAGTAGAACAGTCAGCTCATTCATGTTCCACTACTGGGCCTAGCGGTATGATTGTTTGTCTTTTTTTTCTAAAACTGTTTGCGGGTGCATTTAAATCGCTGCACATATAGTCCTGGGTATTTTAAGTGAGCGTGAAACGGCATATATAGGAGCTGTACTAAGGGGGAGCGGTCGTTTTAATTTTTTGGCACTGTATCGACTGCTTATCACCAAGACGGAAGAGGTCGTATAAATAAAATTAAAAAAAACACACACACAATAGGTAAGTCTATAAATAATTAAAAATACTGTTATACTATTCTCAATTTTAGACGAAAGGTTAATCTAAAACGTTGTGACGCAATGTGCCAAGAGAACATTAAATCAAAATGGCGCGATTAATTTTATCTAACGGACAATCTGACATTTAGTTATTTGTAAAAGAATTAGCGTAACGTTACAAATAATGCCACATGGCAACATTAAGTGGCGTTGTTTTGACAGCATTCTCCATTCTTGCATTCTCGGAATCATTTACAAATCAGCACCTGTCACTTTAGTTAGCCGACACCCGAAATATCTCCGCCATTGTTATAGAGACTGAATAGAAGTTCTATCTTTGCCTGAAAAAAAACGATACGGATTTTATCTAAAAATATAAATTTTGAATATTCTTTGTATAACTCCTTTCTTTCTACCGCCGTAATTTCATAGCTTTTCGAATACGATAAGGTTTCAAATGGATTGTTCCAAAAAGTGATATAGGTCATTGTGTGTATTCTTTTAAATTGCAATCCGCGACAATAGAGAAAGACGTTTTGACAGTAATTGAACTTTTTTAGACACAAGAATTTTTGCCGCACGATACGTGAAGACAAATTGACCAATAATCAGCTTTTAATAGTCTATTACAATAATTTTCGTTAACTATGTTGTTGCGTTTTGTAAAAAGTCTTACATACAGATTCAATTTGTTTTGTAAGAATAATCTGAAGCTTTTTAAAGATTTCGACGACATGACGTGACAGTCATTTGCACTCAACAGCTGAGGTCGGTTCGATTCCAACACCGGACAATATATTTATATACTTGTCTGGGTCTTCGTCTTTGTCTGGGCGTTTATAATATTATATTAGCTGCCTCGGCAGACCATAGTCCCACCTTATTCGAATTCATTCTGCAAATTGCACTATCTGTAAAACGACCGACAGCTATGTCAAACGCCATGGATGGCATATAAAGTTTTTATGTAGACAATTTGATAGGACAGTTAGGTTTTATTAAATTTTAAAAATTTGCCGCTAAACTTTATTTAATTTAAGTATTATACAAACCTTGCCCCGACAGTAACGAAAGCAATTAAATAAGAATTATCCAGTTATATATTTAGTTTGAAAGTTATGCGCGTAAATACATTTCGGCGATCCATTTTTATTTATATTGGCATTATTATATGATTATTTATGTACATAGACCACGGACAAACGTATATTTGCATTACGGTAGCGCCTGATACTAAATAAATAAAATAAATAAATAAATATTTGTGACACTTACACCAATTATTTAGTTCCAAGATAAGTATCATTAAGAACTTTTGTTATGGATACTAAATAACGGATAAACATACATACATACTTTATTTTTTTAAATAAATACTTAATATACATAGAAAAACACCGAGACCAGAACAAATATTCATATTTATAGACTCAAATATTTGTCCTGTGTGGGAATCGAACCCACGACCTTAGGAGTCAGGTCGTCAATGCCACACAAATGATCACTCATCCAAAGACTGACCTCTGGGTACTCTGCTTCATTTCAGAGATCGTTTCTAACTGCATTGTACCGCGGAGCTACATTGTTGTTGTTTCTATGGCTCAGCAACCCGAAGTAGGTCTTGTCTTCCCACATCAAAGCACGCCATTCTTTCAGTCATGAGTCCTGTGTCAGTGCGCTCCATTCACGCACGTTCAGAGTTCTCAAGTCTTTGGCGAACTCGTTCCTTTATCAATACCTTGGACGTCCTTGCACTAGTCGCTCAAAATAAGATCATTTCGGCTGCACGATCCTCTCTTATTCTTTGCACATATTCTATCCAACGAAGACGAGATGCTTTTTCCTCCCCAATTATTTTCGGTACGGAGCTACAAAGTGAATCCAAAAAATAAAAATAAAAATGCAATGTTGCCATATTATTTTGACAACTGTATTATGATTTGGTACCACTTTTAATAATTAAAAATTTATTGCCTTTGTCCTGTACCGTGATGTTATTACAAAAACTTATCTTATTACGCAAATACAACTCTTACAAAGCCGTTTTACCTAATTGGTAATTTTATTATTTTTGGGAAGAGTCCTGAAAGAGTTTTATAAGATTTACGATACTATTTTCTGTTTTGTTACGTGGGTAATTTGTCTTGTTAATCTTTACGCTCATAAATGTGTTTTTGGTTGAAATTTTTTCCAGATCAGAATTATCCTAATTATAGAGAAACCAATATGGATTTTATTAAACTTGAAGAGACAATAGTCGAGTTACAATACGAACTACTTAGTAAGAAATAGTTCCTTAAATTAAGTTCCTATGACGTTATGATAACAAAGATCCATCAATTAAATGCCTATAAGGTGGCTTTTTAGACCCAAACATCTGAACTCACATTATAATCATTAAAATTTATTGTATTTCATAAACGATGATTGAAGAAACTTATATATTTTTTTTAATAATGGCTTTTTGCGGTTTGCACATTTAGCCAGTGTCAAGTAAATATATAGTAATAATATTTAAATAATTTATAAATTATAATAAGTGAGAATGAGTGGTGATAAAGATGATAAATGTGATGCCCTCCCCCCTAAGTCCTTAGTTAAGATGTGGGGATTTACTGAGATCTCACATGGACTTCTTGAGAGAATTTGGAAAGTGATGTTGCACTGTTTTGTTTTATTTACCAACACTCATGTAAGTTCACAAACACATAATAATAGGTTAATAACCCACCGTAATTACATATGAATGTTTGAAATATCACAAATTTTAGAAAATAAAATAAAACTGCAGACATGGTACTTTCCCGCCAAGAAGTCCTTGAAGAAACTTAGGACCTAGACAGACTTAATTCTTATTAACTGACAAATAATATAAGGTTTATGTTTGCTGCGATAAACTCTAAACAAAGGATGCGAAATTACGGACTGAAGCTGTAGTATTTTCCTAAGAATTCTTACCCTATAATTCTTATTTTGACAATGACTTATTGGTTTCTTTTCGGAAATGCACAAGTCTTACAACTTTAATCCACTGTCATTGATATCTAAACTATTTCGTTTGTACGAAACGAAACGAATATTGAGTCTTATTTCTTTCAGAAAATAACCAACAACGCCCTCTTGGAGTGAAAGAACAAACTTGTTAGTAATCTGCTGGAGATTATCATGTCATTGTCTAAACTCCAAAGCATGCTTTGACAAGTCTCTTTACGTGATTGGTCTGTTTACACAAGCATAGCCGTTTTACTAAATGGCCGTTACACAAATTTCGACTTAACCTTGAAACAGTTTGAGTTTAATATGCTAATGAGCATATATGTTAGCCGTGACGTGACAAATCGTATTGTCTTCGCTATGCTTTTCTTAGATCTATTTCTAGTTTTGTATTTTAAAAATGAGAGACTGGGTTATTTACTGAAAACAATAAAGAAGCGTAGTTATTTATTGGGCTAGTTTTTATTTTATGTACTAGTTTTAACGGTAGATGGTGGCTGTGTCTGGCCTACAACAAAATTCGGATTAAAAAAAAATTAAAATACGCAGACATACAAACACAGTTATGGTTATGGGATATTCATATGGGGGTATAGTATGGCTACTGGTTATACGTGACATTATTTTAATACCTCTTATATGTGTAATAAAATTTCTACATGACTTAAAATTACTTTTGATCCGCTAAACCTGCAACAATCAGTATTATTTCACCGAAAAATTCAAGATTCTCACAAAATAATATTCAAAATAAGTTCAAGTTTCCAATCGTTATAAACAAACCAGGTCGAAATCTTCAACAGCTTTAGGCTTACTTACAAAAGAAATAATAAAACTTGACGTCAGTCAGGCAATAAAATGAAGAACGAAAGTGATAAATAACAAATTGAATTAATTGTTAACAGCGTCCATTAATTGATGGTAGAAACCGATTTATTTGTGAGTATTGTCGTCAGATAAATGTTCCACATTCCGCAGCGATTCACATGACATAACTCTTATATAATGTGACATTATTATCTTACTAACGTTTTCTATGATTTTCATTTTAAAGTTGTGGCGGGGTTTTTTAGGTGCAATTAAATGTAAATTGAACTTTTGACCCTTTTTTACATACTCAGTTTTAGGTTACGAAGCTAGTATGAACTTGCGAATACAGTTTTTATACAAAATTATGATGTATAGCTGAATTGATAGTTTAAATAACTTAGAATAATACATTGCTGGCTTGATTCAACATAGACCCATTAGTAGACAGGTCAGTTTAAGTTACATACAAACAGTCTTTTAATTTATCACTGTAATCAACTTCAATGTTTTTTTTTTTATAAATAATGAAATAAAATAAGTAAAAAATTACATTATTTTTTGATGTCCCAAAAATCATCTCTTCGAGTTAAGTCAGTATTTCATTAAGGCAGCGACATATTCTTACTGGTACATGTGTTTTGTTTTATAAAACACACAAGTATGCATTTACAAAAATAAAGTATGTACATATCCTTATCAGCCATATAGCAGCTATAGCAAAAACTCCGCTTAGTTTGGGCCTTAATGACGAGATGACCAAGCCTATTTATATCTACTGAAACGCCTACCCGCAATATATATGCGCGTTAGTTATTAAGATGTCCATAAAAAGAGTTTTATTACATACATTCACGCCTGTTTCCCCGAAGAGGTAGTCAGAGGCATATTATACGCCTACACTTCGCCAATTATATAGTCTCACGTAATAGGTGGCGAGCCTATTGCCGCTTACCGAGCACTGTGCACCACTTGCAGGTGAGGTTGGATTGGGCTCCTTAGGTCTTGGTAGGATTCTTATACACCCAAATTTTATTTAGCCTAAACATATTTATGTATAAAAACTCGATATTAACTAACTACTATTTGGAAATTCATCAAAATCGAAAAAATCTAAAATCGTTTATTTCATAAACTATTACATGGTACTTGAAAACGTCAAACGCACTGTCCCTCAAACTTTAAATTATAACACTCAATGATAGCTACTAGTTGATATTTTTAGCACATGTTTATTGTTAGTTCGATAAATAAATCGTCGGATCCTACAATAATGCGGATATTTTGTATTAACTGGAGTTCCACTTGATTTAATGCGTCACATTCTAATTTACAATGACGCATTAAATCAACTCGAAACATTCAACACCAATTTGAGATGTCTATTTGAAGAGTTAAGATTTTCCTTGTATTTTAAAAGTTTTGTTTCGTCTACAGGAAAACATAATGTTTTTTAAAGGGATTAATTATTTTACTTGAAATTTTTGAGAGTGCACCATAAAGCAATACATTTAGTCGATTTATACATATACACGGAGTATAACTGTAATTGTAATTAGCCTCAATCTTGATGCAAAAACTTACTTTCGTCTGTAAAAAAATGCTGCTTACGCACTGTCTCCCGGCCAAAAGGGGGAGACCGGGAGGGGGTGTGGGGCTCACTGCGGCCGACGCGACCACCGCAGTCCTACCCACTAAAAAAACTTCAGACGACACCCACCGCTGTTGAAAGGGGGCGAGGCACCAGTGCCCGGGTTTGTAGCTTCTGGTACCCCGCCCGCGGCCAACGTCCCCCGGATCGGAACCGGGGAGACCTCCTCAGGAAGGCGCAAATTGTAGCGCCCCCCCTACCTCTATGTGCGGCCATGGCGTAACTGGCCGACTTCGGGGGGGGGTCTATGGCGAGACGGAAGAGGCCCCCTGCCCCCGCCGCCTAAGACCCCCCGGGCGCTGCCTGACGGGCCCTCCTGGCCCGCCCGCTGCGCCAACGGCGTAGCCGGCGAGAGAGCGGATCCCGCTCCCTCTCCCGCTCCGCGGCCTCCTTCTGCGACATCACCACTTCGCAGAAGGAGGCCATCGCCTCCCACGCCGTCTCGCTGTCGACCATCTTTTGCATGATGGTCGGCAGCGAGAGAGCCACTCCACCCAGAGCCACAGCTAACGTCGCCCGCGGCCCCGCCCACGCAGGGCACGCCACCAAAGTGTGCTGCGTCACAATGGTGGCAACACCGGGTCGACTCCCCCCCGGCGACGTCACACAGATATTCCCCATCATATCCTAGCACAATCTCGTTTTCTCTAGACTTAAGCTTAGGACCCAGGGCCTGCCGGCTGGTTAAACCAGATTTGGCTGAATTTCAGTTATAACATTGAGTGACTATCGTCTGACCTCCGCGACCTAAAGGGATACATCATTATGTGTTACAGCTGGAACCAACGGCTTTACGTGCTTTCCGAGGCACGGAACAAGCTATAATTACGCACATTACTACGAAAGGTCATAGGTCATAAGGGTTTGAACCCTAGACCGTCTGAATGAGAAGTCTATGGGTCTCGCTACTGGGCTATTGTCACCAGAGGCGTTATCCTATAATAAAGTATGGTCTTGTGACTTCAAAATGTATTTTATTAAGAACATATTTTTACAGTTTGAACTCATATTACTTGATTGGTTTTTATTAATGTCGAACTGGAGCAAATTATTATTTAAATTTAAATTCAAATTACCCATAGCTAAAAACACTTACTCATAACTAACTATAAATGATATAATCATATAACAGGATTTGATAAACCAATAAAAGAAACTAACAAAACAATTTATCTACCAACAATGACGCATTCCATAAAAAATAAGATCAAAAGTGATAAAAGATATTTATACAGATTTAATTCTCGTTTTCGCGAGTAACTTATTGAAGTCACAATTTTATCGTCAATGTCTCGCCACTGTGTTTGAGACTATACGCGCTGACAGATTTGTGCGTCAAATTACGCGGTCTTTTGACGCATCAAGCGCTAATTTTATACCTGAAAACGCGTTTGTATGAAAATATTGTATCATTACGGGATCTTTGAGCATACTTCGATTAGCAAACGCTGTTTTATGCTTCATTTATTTCAGTTTATTTCGCCCACTGTACTTCTTTTGGTACATTCTATATGGTCCGTGACTGACATTTTTTTACCATATTTATTACTTACTTTTTGACATCTTATAGCCTCGGAAGAGTTTTGATGAAAACAAGTTAATAAAATCTCTGATTATAAAAAAATGAACTCTCAGCTGGCTATTTATATTTCTTTATGCTTTGACAGCGTTATTCTTAATTCCTTTTGATTGGCAATTATTCAATTAGTATTAAAAAAGTCATCATAGTTAAAATGGAAATTTACTATCATTCTATTACATTTACTATTATTTACTATTATTCTTATGAGACTCATACGAAAGCTCAAGATAGCATAACGTGCAATGAGAGCAATATTGGGTGTCTCTGCCGGATCTCATTTGGATGATAGACTAGCAAGGCAAATAAGAGAACCATAGTGGTCATTATCACAAATCATAACTCACGAGATTGCATAGTTAAAGTGGCTGTGGGGGAGAATAGGTATACTTTTGAAGCGGCAACATTCTTCAATGACATGAGTCTTCAGTAAAAGGTATTGGCCTGCCTTGTAATGTATACGTGGCTTTAAAGATTTAAGTCTGAAAGTCGAAGGACAGCGCAGGGTGGAGAAATTTGTAAGAGGCATACTTATGCCTAACATACATAAGTATGCTTCGGTTGAGTTTATTTGAACAAATACCTACACATAAGTATAAATATACATGTATGTCAGCCTCACCAGAATGTCTTTTTGACTATCTTTTCAAGGAATTAAAGCAGATAGTTTGTATTTGTATTCTTGGCTAACTAACCAACGGAATGGTATTTACTAAGCCTCGACTGTTTGTCTGTCTATCAAAAGTAAATTCTTACGAATATAACAAGTGGGTAGACAACTCACTTTGTCACAGAGTGTGAGACACTTCATTATTTTTATTGTATAATAGTGACTTTTTGTGTTTGACCTTTATTTTAAATTTTTTCGTGAATCCATAAGCTTTAATAAGTACCTAAGTATTTTTTTTTAAATAATGGTCTCGTGCGTTTAGCACATTTAGCCAGTGTCATGTAAGAGACATAATAATAATACATGAATCAAAGTACATGAAAATGAGTGGTGATAATTATGATAAATGGTAAATGAGATGCCCTCCCCTAAAATCCTTGAGTCCTCAGTAAAGATGTGGGGCTATACTGAGATGTCACATGGATATCTTGAGAGAGTTTGAAAAGTGATGTTGCACTGTTTTGTTTCATTTACCAACACTCATGTACGTTCACAAACACTTAACGGTTAATAATCTACTGCTATTACACATGAATGTTCGAAATATCATAAAATTTTAGAAAACAACCAAGAAGTTCATCTAAGTATTTAATAAAAACAATATCAACACAAAGTACAGTCTGGGCCATCAATAACGTTCCCATTCCGTCAAATTACGCCGCGGGCGTCATTTTGACACGAATGACGCAATTATTGGCGCGATCCATCACGTCTGACGTATGACACAACTAAATAATTTACGGGTTAAGCATTTCATTTGGGGGTGAATTAAAACAACGGTTGGGGTGTTTTGCTACACGTAATATAAATAGGGAAAGCAATTTTTTTTTTTTTATCTTAGATACTTAAAATTGTTTCGTTACTTAAAAGTTAATTATTCTAAATTTCACGGCTTTTCCCCTGAAAAGGTTGCCAGCACAATATAAGCCCATATTTCGCCTATTTTATTGTTAGTCCCACGTAATAGGTGGCGAGCATATTGCCGTTTACCAGGAATTTACATGTTTGTCAAAGCCGCGTCCGTTGAACAGCAGATCGACTGGCACGCGAGGTTGGTTTATACTTAACTCTTTCATCCCAATATTTCAAGCGGCCTATATAGGACCTCATACTTGGCTCAATTAACCATATATGACCAGAGGGCCTACTGTGAACGAAAACGAAACTTCGCTATACCCATTCCTTTCACTCGATAATGATATACCTAAGGAGTGACAGAGATAGGTGCAACGAAGTTTCGTTTTCATTGAATTAGAGTAGGCCCTCAGGACGAGATGAAAACACGGAAGCAATGTCAAATGCACAAACGGTCGCCCATCCATGGACTGCTTATCTTTGATTATCTTTTCTCGGTTTTGTAATAGTGTAGGTCTTTAATTTGAAAATAAGTAGTCATTACGCATCTTTCAAAACTTCTTGTCGAATAATATGATTATAGGAAATATACCATATTTAAGTTTAACCAGACAGTAGAGTTTACTATAACGTGAGATGCCGAACGAATGCCAAAAGACAGGAAACAATAGAATTTCAATAACTATCTACCCATGACTTGAAAGGTTAACTTTTTTTTTTAACTTAGAACATAGAGATGTTAATTTAGCATAGTCACGCACAGATTGTAATCGTGACTCTTTTATGATTTCATTTAATTATGCAGACATCACACTCGACACTTCTTACTCAATTTTTAATATTAACTTTGTAAAATAGATATGGAATTTGCTTTAAAAGTTTAAGGCACTTAAGAAGAAAAATAAAGGTGAATATCGATATTTATAATTACATTATTTTAAAATCGATTGTTATGATATTTACTCATGTACCTAATTACTATTTGTATCATATAGCCCTTTTTAAATTCAAATTCATATTCATTTATTCAAGTTTGGCTCAAAAGAGCTCTTATGAACGTCAAAACTTAAAAAAAAAAAAAAAAAAAAAAAAAAAAAAAAAAAAAAAAAAAAAAAAAAAAAAAAAAAAACTAGCGCGCCCATTCACTGCGGGCGGGAGCTTGATCGTAAAAGAACGGGCAAGAAAATCGTCAAGGTTAGTTTTTTCTCCCGCCAGTTACAAGAATATGTACTTAGTAGTAAGACAATTTGACAAATCTACAAAAACATGTGTTCTGCAGTCACATGATTTAAAATAAAAGAAGAAAATAACTTTTTATTTTAAGTTATACGAGTATGAGTACGAATAAACATAGTAGACATGAGCAGACCAGTCCTCACTGGTGGCACCCGTTCACGAGTATGACGCATGAACCAGCCATCGTTTCGCTCAACCATATTTTAGGGAACGCAACGACCCGACGCATGACGCCACCACCGCAAAGACATTTGAGTGAGCATGACATACTCAAGCTACAGGATAAACAAATTTTAACAAAAATAACATTATATTAATTAAATGTGCTGCAAACCACAAATATTTTTGGTCTTATGAAAGATATCATTTACAGCAATTCAGTCTTAATATCTATATAATCATTTGAACAATACTATGCGTTCCTAATCAAAAACATCATTTAGGAGAATGATAGGACAACAAAAATTGTGTGTGCAGCTATCAGATTAAAAATAATATTAACTTTTCTCAGTTAGCTAAATCTTTAATTACAAATAAAAATAGTAGACAAGAGCAGACCAGTCCCCACAAGCAGCACTCGTTCACGAGTATGACGAATGAACCAGCCATCGTTTCACTCAACCATATTTTAGGGAATGTAACGACCCGACGCATAACGCCGCCACCCCAGAGACATTTAAGTGTGCATGACATACTCAAGCCACAAAATAAAAAGATTTGTACACATTTGTACTATTAAAGTAGCAGAAATAACAATAACATTATAAAAATCAAACAGCCGCAGACCACAAAATTGTTTGTTCTATGATAGATACAATTTACAGCCATGCCGTCTTATCATTTATATAATCTTGCGTACAATAGTATGCTTTCTTAATCAATGTTTCTTTAATAGCTACTTTAAATTTGTTTAAGGGCAAATCCAATATATCATGCGGAATTTTGTTGTAGTATTTCATACCTTGCCCCATAAAAGACTTCCGAATTTTTTGGAGTCTTAGAAAAGGATTTAACAGTTTATTTTTATTTCGTGTGTTAAAGCTGTGACGTTCACAGCGCTTAGAATAATTATTTATATTTTTCCGCACAAACAAAATACAGTTAAAGAGCGAGGCAGTAGTTAAAATACCAATTTCCCGAAACAACTCTCTAAGGGATGATCTAGACCGTAGTTTATAAATAAAACGTATAGCTCGTTTCTGTAAAATGAAAATAGTCTCAATTTCAGCGGCAGATCCCCACAATAAAATACCATAGGACATCAAACTGTGAAAATAGCTAAAATAAACAATTCTAGCAGTTTCGACATCCGTTATCTCACGAATTTTTCGAATTGCATATGCGGCAGAACTCAGTTTACCAGAAAGGCTTTCGATATGTGGGCCCCATTGAAGGTGTTTATCTAGTGTTACACCTAGAAATAAGGTTGAATCGACCATTTCCAACCTCTGACCATTCAATTCTATATTGGTTTCAACATCTCTTACATTGGGTAGTGAAAAATTAACACATTTAGTTTTTTTAGCATTCAACTGAAGATTATTAACAGTAAACCAGTGAAGCAACTCTGAAAGTGCACTATTTACATCGTCATAATTATTTTTATTTCTGTTAAAACCAGTTTATATTTGTTACACAAACCAATAAGACTAAATTATAAAATAAATTTAAAGAGAACATTTCTTTTCATAGAATATATATGAATAAATTTTGCGTCATCGGTTACGGTACGTTATAAGTGCGCATATACAATTCATGAAATATAATATTATACTTTTAAGGTTATTTTAAAATACCGTATTTATTTGTTATAGAAAAATACGAAATTCCTTTCCCATATTCTACATATACATTTAAGTTTAGTTATGTATAGCTTATTCTGTCCCATCCCCACCATTCATGTAACTTTATGTACCCTCAGGCCCTCAATATAGGTTACACAAAATACCCCAGCTTAGCCTCTATTAAACTTGAAATCCAAAATGAAAACCCGAAAAACAAATTATCCCCACATTCCAACAGTACAATAGACTTTTCCCTTAATAACGGCGAACAAAGCGCCCCTAGCGGCGTGCGGCGTAATCTCCATTCAAGTTGCCGGCAATCCGTCAAGAGATGGCGCCACAATAGGGGATTAGCGGTCGTTATTACGTCACCTTTGTGGTCCCAGTCTGTGTTATGATCGAGAGCCCAGAATATTAGGGATTATGACGGGTCCCCTTTTCTCTGCTCTGACAAGGGTTATGTTGTAAATCAGAAATTTGTAAATGCATATTGAGTTTTGATATTAAAGATTTTTAAATATATAGTTTGTAACGTATTTTCACAAGACTTTAAATTATTTTTGATTATCTTACATATTTACAAATCTTACAATATGTATGAACAGCTGCTTAGAGTTTTAATTTCAATTTGTTGATTTCACAAGTTTGTAGTGGAAAGTTGGTTTATCTATTTTTGACGTATTTATGCCGCCGCGGTTGGCGTAACATTATTTAGATATATCTTTAACATACATACATACAATCACGCCTGGTTTCCCGAAGGGGTAGGCCGAGGCATATTATACACCTTAATGTTTTGTTGGTCCCACGTAATAGGTGGCGAACCTATTGCCGCTTACCGGGAACTTTCATGTTTGCCAGAGCCTCGTCCGTTAATCGGCAGCTGCACCACTTGCAGGTGAGGTTGGCGTGGGGTTCTTAGATGATCTCCCGAAATGGGCTTGTCGTAATGGGGTCCTGAATAATTCCCGGCAGGGCGAAGAAAAAGGTGACCCCCAGAGACCGGCGACTTAACGTGCCTTTTGAAGAACGGAAATGCTCTTACACAAAAGCCATCTTCTATAAATTCTACTTAACTCCAAAGATGCCTTCTAGTCAGATATGCCTTGCGCAGGTAGAAACACTAGAAAAATTATGATTTGCTAAAAAAATTGTATAATTTTTTTTTAGTTACAAGGTTTCAACTGTGAGCAGTAAAGCTCGAGCAACTTCAATAAAGTTTTGTCACAACGATTCAGCCACGATATTGGTTTTCCGCATTTTCACGTCAAAGGGATTTGTTTTCAAAGGGTTTGTTTGAACATTCGTTTGTGTTTCTTGTTAAAAAGTTTGGCTGTGTAACGAATAATTAAATATTTTATCTTAAATTTGTACTTTTTGTACAGTCAGCCACATTTTGTTGTTAATATCTAAAGTGCCATAAAGATCGACACACGCCTACAGATGTAAAGAACTCGAGTCTTTTAGTCCTACATTTTGAGTTTGACTGACAAATAACAGGACTCGACTCATTACAATAAGACTCCCAAGACTAGAGAATTCGAGTCTCTATGAGCTCTTGAGCGCAATATGACACTCGAGTCTTTTTTAGCGCTGGAGTACTTTTTACGGGCGAGTCGCGCTCGAGTTCTATTCCGTTTGGAGTTCCTTTTTAAATCAGTTTTTGTTACTTTTGTGGTATATATTCGTAATGAGAAGTGTATTTAAAAAAAGCGTTAAATAATAAGATAGATAATTTTAATCATGTAATTTTAAACACGCCTCTATTGTCAACAGCGTTAGGGCGCGTTCCGACATACACCTATGGCACTTTGGGTGCTACCAATTATTTAACATACATAATATCACGCCTGTTTCCCCGAAAAGGTAGACTACTAAAGGTAGTATAATACACCCACATTTCGCCAATTATATAGTTGGTCCCACGTAATAGGTGGCGAGCCTATTGCCGCTTACCGGGCACTGTTATGTTCGCCAGAGCCTTGCAGGTGCACCACTTGCAGGTGAGGTTGGCTTGGGCTCTGACTGTATTAACTATATGAGAAAATTTTAGATGTGAAAGTGGGATCATTCAAGAAGTTTGCTTACCCTGTGTAACCCAAGGATGTGTAAAAAGCGAATAAGAAACTATTCATAAATAGTGCGTCTAGTCATTGTGGGCGAAGGTCTAGATTTTAGGGGCGGTCATTTATCTAGATAACTCTGAGTAAAATAACTCTTTGAAATAACTATAGTAAGAATCAGAATCGGAATATTTATTTGCTAAAATACTGTGAAAAATGGTGTTACATAGAAATATAATAAATCCTATATATGTTAAGCATGTATTTACAACAAAAAAAACTTATTCATATATATTTATCATAACACAAGTTCGTAATGATACTTATCTTGGAACTAAATAATTGGTGTAATGAACTGAACCTATTTATATTTCTTATAGAAATACAAGTATTTAAACCAGAATACAGTGGCATGCAAAATTAACATTCAATTAATATCATTGAAATAAGGTTCCTGCCAGCCTTTTATATAATAAAGAAAAGGCGTGATATTATTTTGTATTCTATACGCTCATGATCCCTAAGATCTAGTAAGGCTGTGTAAATTAAATCCCTTCTTATCTTAGTATACAGGTAGCCGTAGCTCAAATGGAAAGTCAATATTGAGATTATGATAATTTAAAAATCTATAAAGAACGATTTAGTTACATTAGTCTTTAATATTCAGGCAAATACAATAAGGTATATAGGGCTCGTACCAAGATCTGAGGAGCCCGAGACAACCTCACCTGCAAGTGGTGCACCTGCCGATCAACGGACGGGGCTCTGGCAAACATAGAAGTGCCCGGAAAGTGGTAATAGGCTCGCCACCTATACGTAGGCAGAGGCGTATAGTATGCCTCTGCCTACCCTTTCGGGGAAATAGGCGTGATATTATGTATGTATGTATATTACAAAAACCTTTATCTGTTCGCCTTTTTTATAGGTTGACCAGAATTCCAAATCTAGTAACTATAAAAATTATACTAATGTTAATAATTAGTATATTTTTTATAGAGATTCACAACTACTTTACCAGGTTTTATTACAGTTATAAGTACGTGTTGTAAGTACACCAACAAAGCGACTGAGACCCTTTGCCCTCTAATAACCGACGGATTACTCCGCATTATTCCACTAGGAGACGACTTCAACTTTGTTCGTATTATACTTTAGGTAATAGGTGTACCGAGAGAATTGCAGAATACAACATGCTATAGTTTCATTAAGGTAAGAGGTTTTTACCAAGATCTAAGGTCTACCCAGCTAACCTTAACTGCAAGTAGTGCACCTGCCGATCAACGGACGAGGCTTTGGCAAATATAAAAGATCCCAATAAGCGGCAATAGGCTCGCCACCTACTTTATGGAGACAACATTTTAACTGGCGAAATGTGGCCTTTATTACACTATGTAATTTTTGTATATGTATGTATATGTAATTTAAAAAAGAAAAATTATGAACCGTTAATCCCTCGCGGCAATCTAGAACCGCCTACGTTCTCAAATTTTTTGTTACTTTTTCAGGTAAAAAATATTTTGCTGTAGATTTGCTTATTTTTCAATTTTCTTTGTTTTAATATGTAACTAATTTTGTGTTTTCCGCTGGTATCCTAATGGCACTTTATAATTACCTATAAATATTTTATCAAGTACTATTGGCTGGCGGGAGAAATCTTAACCATATCTACAAGTTAGAGGCCAAATTTGTTGACTCTAAAAATCCTAGGAGCACCACGATACACCCCTACCGCAGCCACCCCTACCCCCCTACCGTCTTAAATGGGTCAATGAGGTGGAGGCATAACCTGAATTCCTCCCAGCCTGGTTCCGAGCAAAAATCCAAGCGCAAACGTATTGGAGGATCCTACAAAATATTGTCTCTATTTCTTACGAAAGCTCTCAGTGTGCCCCCGGTTTATAAGGGCAACCGATCGGTCTAAGCGACACAATATATAAGCCGAGCGACACCAAGTTTGATTAGCTGCGTTGTTTACGGGCTTCCCCCATCTGGATAATTACCTTCCATTCATAATATAGTATGTTATTATTAAAAAGTTTGCTTAAATATCTCTTAGCTATATATCTACGAAAAGGAAATATGATCATCATCGTATCAGTCATAAAAAGTCCATTGCTGAACATTGGCCTTCCCAATAGATCACAATCTGTGGGGGGTATTTGCCCATAATCACCACGCTGGGCAGGCGGGTTAGTATCTCCCCCGAACAGGTCTCCACCTTGTCGAGGTGGGTGGGCTGAGTACCTCCCGGAGGCCCGGAGGGAAAAAGTAACACTCAGAGGTTGGCGACTCTGGATGCCCTTAGTACTGACTACCGGGGGAGAAACTTAGAGAAACCTATCGGAAAGTCGGTCATACACGCTATGGTCGCACAGGGAGGTAGGAGAACCGCGTCCACTGCACCTCTCTGAGGAGGTCTTTCCGGTTTTGGTTCGGGGGACGTTGGCCCCCCTTTTTCTCAACAAATGGCAGGCGTCGTCGGATGGTTTATAGCGGGTATTTCTGCTGGCAGTCGCGTCTGCTGGTGGTTAGTCCCACACCCCCTTTTGGACCCATTTGGCCCCCCCTTTGGCCGGAACGCAGTGCGTAAATACATTTTGTTACCGACGTAAAAAAATAGGTTGGTGATTGCAGTTCAACTCAGTATCAACTCAGCTCAGTTCTGCCCACCGTTCGGTAGGATTTCTATTAGTCTACTCTTCCGATTCTCCGTGAGATGAGAGGGGGTGGCACTATTCTTGGCCGGTCGGTACCACACGGCGAAGTACCTACTAGATACTGATATAATTTCAAATATTATGTAGGAATTCTCTTTCTTTGTTTATAATAGTCTCATTGCTGGACAAAGGCATACCAAAAGGATTAAAATCTTTTTGTCTTCTCCACTACTTTAAATTTAAGTTACTCACTAAGTTAGCTCTAAGAAGGGTGACCAATTATTTGGTATTGATAATGAACTCTTCCGTGCTTTGAAAAGTAAGTTAGGTCGTTGGTCACGGTCCCCTTTTAACACATGATAGTTTTAAGGCAATTTTCTGCGCAATATGCAAACCGCTATTATTTGTATTTCCTAATTAATAAAAGTATGTTTTTTCTTTTAAATAATGGCTTTGTGCGTGCAGCACATTTAGCCAGTGTCGAGTAAGAGATATATTATTACTAATATATAAATAATAGAAAATGAGAATGAGTGGTGATAAAGATGGTAAATGAGATGCCCTAAACCCCTTGAGTCCTCAGTAAAGGACATACTCAGGACCTCAGGACTATGCTCAGATATCACATTATTACACATTAATGTTCGAAATATAACAAATAAAAAAACTAAACTGCAGACTGCATGACGCTTCACTCTCCCGCTAAGAAATCCTACTGTACTGTAAAAAGTTTGTTTTTTCTTCAAAGACTCGGCATAATGACTACATTTTGCCTGATAGTAAGCAGTCAATGCATTTTAAAAAATAAGGGCGCTTAAAAAAAAGTACGCGCAGTAAAAAGCGCACTCACTCCTAACGGCCTGCGGAACTGCAGTTTTACGTCCCTCTCAAAAGACTGGGTCTTTGTAGAAGCCAGAAAACACATAAGCCGGCAGAGAACTCCAAAGCCTCGTGGTGATACACTGGAATGTCTTACCAAATTTCTTGGTTCGAGTGCTGATAGTCTACACAGCATGTGGAGTGGTCCCTTTGACCAGCAGTTGCTGAACGTTATTATATTTAATTTTAAAAAAAAACAACGTGCTCCCAGTACTAAATAATAAGTCACACGAGTAGTCTAAACAAAAAATTTATAAATAACACACTAATACAGTTTAGCGCCCCTTCTAGTTAAACCATTCAATTAAAATCGTATTACCATAAAGCTGTAAGCGTTAAACAACCATTTATATAATTGGCATAAACTTCAACTCTTTAACGTCATTAGCAAACGTGGGACAAGTAAAAAAAACTTCATCAAAATCACACGAACCCACAAACTCTCCATGTTATGTAAACACATATGTTCTGTCTCGGAATTATGACAAAACCATATTATTTATGACGTAGTGGGGACAGAAAATCATTTTATAATACTGTGTGAATTTATATAAAAATACTAGTGGTTTACCCGCGACTTCGTCCGTGATAAAAACAATTATATTGCGTATCTGTCTTAAGTAACTTTAATCATCATATAAATATCAGCTAAAAATAAAGCTCACTAGTTATTATCACTAATGAAGGTTCTAGCTTCAAAAATGAAGAATTTCCATATAAAATTTGATCTCTTATTTCTACACATTACAACTTTTTTTTCGCATTAAAAAGTAGCCTTTTTCCTTTTTCAGGCTTTGGACTATCTGTGTATCAAATTTCATTTAAATTGGTTCAATAGTTTTTGTGGGAAAGTGAGACAGACAGACAGAGTTACTTTCGCATTTATAATATTAGTATAGATCATATCATTAATGACGCAGCCGGGTTAGAAAAAAATCATTAAATAATACTATAGCTGTGTGAAAACTATATAAAAATATTATTTATTAACGTGGTAAGCATAACAATCGTATATATACCAATAAAACGTGTCAGCGTGGAAATAATTGGAGAGGAAAATTATTATAATATTATAAATAGTTTAAAGTCCGCGTATAATTTTATGTGTTGTATGGGAGCAGGCCACGGACATTACTCATAATTTTCGTATACAGCGACTAGACGCAGTTGATACTTCTGAATTAAATTACTATTAATGTATAATGCCTGCTAAATACCTATAGAAGCCAGTATAATACTATTGAAGGAATAAAGAAAAAAAACATTTATTTATAATCACTGGTTTCATGACTCTTTTAGTAATTCCTTTCATTATTATGAACTTACTCTTACTTGTAAGTTCGACTGATATAGCGAGATGCATATCTATGCAAGTATACGATAAAGTATTACCAAACAGGATATATATTTATATGCATGAATATTAATATTATCTTGTTATAGGTTTTTAATTTGTAATAAAAGCAATTTTTGTGTGTTTATCCATTACTTGGTTCCCATATGGTAAGTTCTCATCAGTTTCAGCTATATTGCGGTATGTAAGTAAATTGATAAAATAAATTACAACAGCTGGAATAATTCATGCAAATAAATTACAAGTATCACAATTATATAATCCATATATAAACAAACAAACATTTTATTGTACTTCATAATAAAATAATTCTTACATATAAAAAACCGTTGTTTATTTCGCTATCATAGGCGAAACTATGAGACGGGTATATTTTATAGTTTTATCGGAGTTTTTCTTGAAAGTATCAAGAAAAGGCGGGCTGGGGACGATTTATTGGGCGTTATATTATCTGTTTCCGCTACGAAATGTTTAATATTCTTTCTGATTTGAGACGCTGTATGACTTTGCATCTGTTAAAAAGGCGAACAATCGTTAGATTTGTAATAAATTGTGCTAATTAAGATGTGTTTCTTGTAAATAAAGGTCTAGAATCGTTTTCGGATATCCTGTGGTTCTGTATACAAATGGGATACTTTAGAACTAGTGTAAGTAAATAATTTTGATACTTGTTATTAAAGACAAACAATTTTTATATACTTTATTTGTCGTACACTTATACCTATTGATACAGTGTACTTGTGCTAGTAGTTAGCTAAGACAAATTCATATTATTTATTGTGGCACACATAGTCCACTGCTGAACATTAGCCTCCCAAATAGATAACATTATATTGGGGGTATCTGCCCATAATCACCACACTGGGCAGGCGGGTTGGCGATCTCAGTTCAAGCTTGTACGCAGGATGACGCTGTTGCCCATCATCCAGAAGGATTTCTCATCGTCGACTCTTACGACTGCTCGTGCCCGTCCGAACCACGCTGCACCCAGGTTTCTTACAATTATGTTAAGTATGTTTAATAAAATGATGACCCACTGTGAACTACCTTTAAAAGGCATTATTAATAAATTAAATTAGTATTTTTTTTTGTAACTATGTAGATTATTTTATTCTATGTTATCTATGCTACAAAGCTGTCATCTCACTCTAATCTTAACGTCGAAATAACATAGTAGGTAAAACCAATTGAACTAACTAACAAAATATATAAGCCATTTAGGTAACCGTGAAAAAGGAATGAAAATCCATTTATTCATAACTCATGTTTAATTAATAGCATAGTAAATTTGACAAGTTATGTCAGAAAAAATAACCCTAGAATTTCTAGCAATCAACACAATACAGTTTATCTTTTACATACATATAAACGTAACAATTTTAACTGAAACTTTCGCCTGTTCCGTGCCTTATATTAAGCCGTTGGTCCCGACTGTCATGAACATCTATGGCAGTCGTTATTAGGAAGTCAGTGCCTTCTAACATCCTGACAGCTGGTTTAACCAAAGAAGATTATTTCCCCTCTGGATTGCGGAGGTCAGACGGCAGACGCTCCATGTAATAACTGCAATTCAGCCAAATGTAATAAAACCAGTAAGCAGACCCTGGGCCCAAAGCTTAAATCTAGGGCAACCGGGATAATGCTAGGATATGATGACACATACCCAATAAACAAAAAGTATTTGTTTAGTATATTAAAAAGTTATCAGATGTTTATAACAACGTTAAAACTAATTCTACATTTTTGTTAACCCATGATTAGCTGTCAAGTCCACTTATTAATTTATACGACATTCGAAAAATTCAAAATTCAAATTCAAAACTTTTTATTTCATAAACTATTACATAATACTTGAAAACGTCAAAATTATAAAAACAATCAAATATAATTATACTGAAATCACGAAGCTTAGATTCACTTGCAACCAAACAATATAAAACAAAAAATATTTAAGTGTGAGTGAATCTAAGTGCCAGTTTCGAGCCACCGCTCTGTGAGAAGAACTAGCAAGAAACTCACAGGCTATGCTCTTTTAAATTATCGATTGGTTAGTTACAATCTTCATTTGTCTGTGACGCTATACAATATAATATAATATTAACAATATTCATGTTTTAAGTCATTCATATTAGAATAGCCTGTATGAAACGGCAGTTAAATCCCAAGCATTGATAGTTTCTTCAATATCCTTGTAAATGTGACTAGACTAAGCTTTTTCCTCCGTGTAGGTGATAATGAGATATTTCCCAAGTGCTCGTAGAATGGATGGCAATCACAAAGTTTCTTGTGTTAAAAGACTTACAATGCAATAACCGCGCTGATCCCATTTCACGAGGGTACCTAGTAGATTATGACGTCACAGAGTAATCAAACTTTCTAGATTGTGGAGACGACAGTTTATAAGAAGCTTCTTATGAAAGTTTCATATAGAGGTATAATAATGAGATTGAGTACTGTGTTTAATCATCAGCAGGGTTATTTGTCCTGGTGTATAATAATATTATGTATTATATAAGAAAAAAGTAATGGAAGTATGTTTATGCCTCAGTACATGCATTGCTTAGTTTAGACTGTTGTGTGAAAAGTCTAAGAAATCATTATTCTTAATTAAGTTTCATAAAATTAAACTCATTTTAAGGCTGAAAAAAAATATAATCCACACTTCTATTTTTTATTGTATTACTTCTTAGCAATATGAAGCTCTTAGTAGTGTCAAGTAAAATGTATGTTAGTTTATTAATTTGATTTATAGTATTGAGAATAAAACTTGTGTAACGAATTATGCGACGAAATACTATTTTAATTGAAGTTTAGTTTGTGGATACTTTAAGAATGAAGTTTTTTTTATGAATGTAATATAATACACAATGTATAACTGTATTTTGTCCTAATAAAGTAAAATAAAAATAAAATATTGTATGTTAGTACTTACTTGAAAACTATTATCATTTGATTTTAATAAATAAAAAATATTTTTTAATAATTTTAACATATTGTGAAAAATATAAATTAAGGTGTTCAAAAATGAAGATAAGCTTTAATACGTTTTAAACATGTACAGTAAAATCAAAAAATAATAACTCCAAAACTTAATCCTCTTCTCTTGGGACAAACAAGCCGCCACAAGTTTTAATGTCGAAATAAATCCCATAAAACGGCAGTAGGCTTAACCCTCACCGCACCGAATTCATAAATAAACAATTAAAAAAAGAAAGGGCTGAAAGTGGTCCACAATTAACAAATTGGTAGCAGTTCGGGGTTAAATTTAACTGCTTCCTACTGTTACGGAAACTGTTGGGGTGTTTTTTGTTACTAAATTAGTGCAGTAACCGGAGTTTGAACAATAAATTGTCGGTGACAATTAAAGATATAAGATGAACTGTGTTTATACTATAGGGGTAGGTAAAGGTTTGGTTTAAGAAACGTGAGTTATAGTTACGTACATAGGATATTTATAGGTAAACTTGGTTAAAGGTTAATTCATATTTACATAATTTAAGATACAAGAAGTCCACTGCTGAACATTGTATCCACCGGCTTCTCATAGTTTTAACCGGATCATCGCTAAATCAGATAAGAAGCCATCTTCTACTATGTAGAAATATAAAGCTTGTATGCTTTATATTGTTTAAACATAGTGATACTAAAATGAAAATTCCATATACAGTTTACTTGGGTCCCTATCGTATCGCCTAATTTTTTGTACGCCTAATTTGTTATGGCACCCAAAAGAAAAGCCTAAATTTTTTTCGCCTAATTTCACTCTTCAGAATCGTGTTTGCCCTAATTTCACTTCGCCTAACTTTTTATCGCCACATTGTCATTTACCAAATGCGTCATTTGGCAGAACAATTCGTAATCCCTAAAGTTTACAATTCCTAAATATTAATTCGCACAAAATTAAAAATCATAAAGAACAAAACATGATGATGCAGCATAACATGTAGCATGCATGCAGACATGCAGCATGCAAGCAGAAACACAGCATGCGTGCAGGTATGCAGCGTGCATGCAAACATGCAGCATGCAAGCAGGCATGCATCATGCATGCAGACATGCGTGCAGTCATGCAGCATGCGTGCAGTCATGAAGCATGCGTGCAGTCATGCAGCATGCGTGCAGTCATGCAGCATGCGTGCAGTCATGCAGCATGCGTGCAGTCATGCAGCATGCGTGCAGTCATGCAGGATGCGTACAGTCATGCAGCATGCGTGCAGTCATGCAGCATGCATGCAGGCATGCAGCATGCATAGTTTCCGTCACGGCTTCGGCGCTGCGGGGCTCCGGCGGTCCCACGCGACCTTTTCGTCGCAGATGGTTTTCGCTCACCACCGAGCCTTCGGCTTGCTGGCCGGCTACGCTTTATTTTCTCAATTAATTTCTATGTTTTTATTCCACATGGCACATTTCATTTTAGATATGCTAAAATTAGAGCTTATAAAAATTTGCGAAATAATCGTTATGCCAAAATAGAGTTATGCCAATATACTTTAGGCTATTTTACATTAGACATTCTAAAATTAGGCCTTTCAATTCTTAGGCCAAACTATAATGGTGGCAAAACTATTTTTAGGCGAAACAATAATTGTACGTTTTAAGTTTAGGCCATAACGGTTTGGCCAAACCATATTAGGACAAACAATTTTAGGCGAACCAAAGGGCACCCAGTTTACTTACTCTGCTACCTATGGTTTACAAATAAATGATTTTATTAGAGAAACGTAGTGTCACAATAAGTTTTGACTTGCCTTTAATGTATCAGTTATTATGACCAATTGGTAAATGAAAATTAAAAAGAAATATCACCACGAAGTTCTCATACCACATCTGTAACACAGAATACCACAATCCTTTATCCGACTTCTTGGCGGGAAAGTGAAGCGTCATGTCTGCAGTTTTGTTTTATTTTCTAAAATTTGTGAACATTAATGTGTAATAACGGTGGATTATTAACCGTTAAGTGTTTGTACATGAGTGTTGGTAAATCAAACAAAGCAGTGCAACATCACTTTTCAAATTCTCTCAAGAAGTCCATGTGAGATCTCAGTATAGTCCCACATCTTTACTTATGGACTCAAGGGGTTTAGGGGAGGGCATCTCATTTACCATTTATCATCTTCACCACTCATTCTCATGTACTATGATTTATATATTATTAATATATCACTTACTTGACACTGGCTAAATGTGCTAAACGCACGAAGCCATTATTTAAAACAAAAAAAAATCCTTTATCTACAAAATCGTTATTACAAAAACCACATCTGTTTGTGAATTCATCTCCTTCCGTTTTGTTGAGTGTTTCCTATTGGTCAATTTTTGAGGTGCCTATCGTTGTTTTGGAAATGCGTAGTGTTGATATAGGTTTTGACTTATTTAGCTTAAATGCCTCTGTAGTATGAGTTATACTAGTTCATCTTGACAATTATGGAAATTAAAACGAAAGTATCACCATGAAGTTTTTATACCACAACTGTAACACGGTATACCACAACCCGTTATCTATAAAAACATTTTTACAAACACAACATCTGCTTGTTATTCTGTCTATTTTCGTATATCCGAGTGTTTTATCCGTCCCTTGTCATTGTAGCTCAATTAGGAACTCGCATTTCGTTTTTAATGGCATAAAGGTGGGGTTTGATTGCGGCGTGGCTTATTAAAAGCTATTTGTGGGTCATTTTCCAGGTATAGATTGGTGTTATCCGGATTTTTGTGTAGCAAATGAAGATTATATATTTTTTTTCCAAAATAGTGGTATGTGAAATAGATTACGGTTCAATAACTTTCTGTCTTAATATACATTTATATAATTCTCCCAATCTGGTTTTCAGTTAAATTTTCAAGGAGTGTAGAATTATTATGTCTAACATTTCAATATTTAAGAAAATATATTTGTTTTGCGCAGTATTCATTTGAAAATGTATTTGACAATTAGAAGGTAGAACACCCTCTATGAAATAAATTATCTTGATGAAGGCTGTTAGAGGAGCCTCAAAGTCCAGCAGGCGCCATCTGATGGCCTAATATGGCGAAGATGATTTATCATTATCGACTAGGTCCACTATAATGTTTGACATGCTTATCACATTTACAACCCAAACAATAAACCTTCGTTTATTATCCCTTTACCAGGCAGTGGTCAATATATTACCACCATAAATTGAATCTTATGTGGTTAACTTAAGGTGGAAAACCAATGAATATTTTCAACGTGTTTTGCCTGTTAAAGGGTTGTTTTGTCTTTTTGTTTAACCTATGTTATCCCACTGCGGGAAAGGTCTCCCTCTGATGTTTTTAGGGTGATAGAAATTGGTCCAATCCCCTCCCCAAACCTTGACTTAAATTTGTTTGTATCTTTTAACAACATTCAGTCCCAATAATAATTATGTTACAGCATTATTAAAAACGCTAACTTCAAGCCACAGCTTTAGTTATATTTCAATCGTCCGCCGTAGGAGCATTAAAGAAAGGTTTTTTACGTAATTATATCTCTAATTGAGAAATTTATCGACGCGTCGCTAGCTTTATTTAGTTTAATTATTTATTTTGATGTTTAGTTGTAAATTGTATTTGTAGCTTAGGAGCAGTACCAATTAATATTGAACTCGATTTTCTGAGGAACATACGAAACCTCTCAACAATTTTGTTTAAATTTTTGTATCAAAAAAAACGAAATAACATTTCTCTTTAATATTATTTATTTCTTAGGTCTTACAAACTATGAAATAAATATATATATATATTTATATAATATAACTATACAAGCCTATACAAGTGCCGCATCAAAAATAAAAGATTAACATATGAAATTCTTTTTATAACTAGCTTAAAAATATGGTGTAGAGTCTAATTAAGTTATAAAATTCAAAGTCTTGTGAAAATTATGGGCATAAAGAGTGTTTGAAAAAATCTTAAAGTAGATAGGTATGCATGTAAAAACACACTAAAATTCAGATAAAGTATAAAACAGAAAGTTAAATTCATTAATGGCATGTAGACGTCACTCAGTAATTTGACACACAACTCGACAAATGCATTTTCATCTGTGTTCTATTTCAGTTTACCAAACAGTCCCTCTCAAGAAATGTCATCGAGTAAAATGATATTGTTATGACTAGGAATATTACAATGCAATATTTTCGAGGTGTTGAAAGCCTTGCAAGATAGATAATAAGAATCCGATCTTCAACGAAGGTCATGTCAACCCTTTAACGGCTCACTACTAGGCCTCTTCTTACAATCCAGGATGATAAGAATTCAGGTCATATTCTACTAGACCAACCTGATGAAAGTCCGAAACAATGAAATGCCACACAAAATTACACTCATCCAAGGTACTTTATTTTGGTGATCCCTGGAGTAAGAAACGAAAATTATAGAAATAGGGTGTATAGAGATTCTACCAAGACCTAAGGAGCCCAAGACAACCTCACCTGCAAGTGGTGCACCTGCCGATCAACGGACGAGGCGGATCTGGCGACATAACAGTGACGGACAAGCGGCAAAGTACCGCTTCTTATTACGTGGGATCAACTATATTGTAGGCGAAATGTGGGCGCATAATGTGCCTCTGTCTTTTTTTTTTTTCGTCGGTAAAGATATGCCATTTAAACATTGTCTCCCGGCCAATGGGAGACCGGGAGGGGAGTGTGAGGCTCATTAAAATACTTCTGACGACGCTCACCGCTGTTCAAAAAGGAGCGGGGGGCCAGTGCCTGGGTTTGTAGCTTCTGGCACCCCGCCCGCAAAGTACCTCTGCCTGCCCTGGGAAACAGGCGTAATTGTATGTATGTATGTATATAAGAACTGATATGTTATATAACAAAAATGTTGCCATATAAAGGAGCATTTACATTTTATTATTCATTCGTAGCAAATACATCCTTGGCATTTCCATAGAGCAAAGAGTTCATAACTGATGCACCGGAACGGCTGAGCCTAAGAAGTGGGTCGCAAATATTGAAGTATCGGAAGATCTAGACCAAATAAACTCCGGCTTGAGTTAAATTGCGACGTCTGAAGCAACTTTATCGAGCAACTGTGAATAGTATGTTTGTGTACAAGAAATCTTTAAAAAATAACGATAACATAAATATTGTCGGGGTATGGCGCGTATTCATTCATTCCGGTTGGGGTATGTTATATACAATTATTCGTTTACATGTAAAGGTATAAATTTATACCTCTTAGAGGATATTTTTCGCCGTATAATACTTTAGTCAGATATTCCTAATTTCGGTTATGTCACTTTTGGTCGGGAGATGACATAAGAATAACATTGCTAAAAGCATTCGATTTAGAAGGTTTTTAAGTTTTCAGATTTAATGCTAAATAATTGGCCTATCGGAGAGAGGGCTTTTATTAACGCTCAGTGACATTAAATATCGTACCATATTTTTACCTGATTACCAAGAAAATGAATTAATATTAAATGCCGCCAAAATGGTCACCCATCCGAGAAATTACCTAAGTGATCGCTGCTTGTCTTAAGGAATCGTTCAATACCCGACCACCTAGTCTCGTCTATGTAGTTGGGTCGAAACTGCACTGAAGTAGCCTAGATGGCGCTGCTGAGATGCGGCGGACCTCCGGCGCGCGCGCATCTCGATGCGACTAACGAGGCCCCGAACAATGTCTCTATTAACTTATTCTGGGGTTTAGATCACGACAAATGAGTTCGTAGAGTCGATTTTGTCTATTTTTATTTATTGTGATGCCAAAATTTATACTATGTATGTATACATACATTCACGCCTATTTCCCCGAAGGGGTAGGCAGAGGCATTTTAGGGCTTAGAACATCCAATTTTACTTAACTCATATGATAACTATCGTAAGACGTATATATGTAAGACCGATGGCCGCAATCGATGTATTCGATAAACTTTATTTTTACATTATTATATTGCACTTTTGCTTTGACGATTTTTAATTATTGAGTACATCTATCTGACAGTTAGATAGATGCATTTAACTAAAATACGACATACAATTTAGTCCCGACTCCATACCATCCCTAGTCTATCGGAACAGATACGTCTTTTATGCAAATAGAGTTACTAGCAAAAACAAAGCGAAACACGGTAATTACACTTGGTGGAAAATTAACCGCTCAGATACGGAGGACATGCGCCGGTTGTGCCGCGTAATGAGTGCAGATATACCCAGTTTCGTGCACGCCACTGTATTTACAACAATTATTTTTTAATTACCTGCCTAGAATCTTTGTCGTTTTATTGTATTAACCAAATATTAGACTATGGAAATAAATAGGTTTTTTTTTATTGGTTTGAGAGAGTTGATTTTCCCTTAAAATTAATTAAAAAAACTTACATTTTAGGATACAAAAATCAAAGGCAATTTATGTTTGATTGTGATTAAGATATTACCGTAATAACACTGTGTAACTAGAATATCTAGTATATTTATTGATAATATCAATCTATTAAAATTTAGGGTGCCGTAACAAAAACGGAGCAGTTATAAGATCACTTTGTTTTCCGTCTGTCAGTCTGTCAAAGACAACCTTTTTTTTCGGGAACGCGTAGATGATTTGTTTGTGGCGACGGGAAGCCGGTGGATGCAGGCGACTCAGGGTCGCTCAATGTAAAAATTTATTGTGGAGGCCTATATTCAGCAGTGGACGTCATGTAGCTGAGATTATGTGGAGATGTTAAATTTAATTTTACATACAATTCTCGCACGTCTGAATATATATATTTTTTTGACATTTACATTGTGTATCCTTTGTCTTACAAATGGTTTAATAATCGTATAACTATGATCTATATATTCATCTATTTTTACATACATACATACATTCACGACTATATTAATACGCCGAGGCATATTAATACGCCCACACTTCGTCAATTACATAGTTGGTCCCACGTAATAGGCGGCGAGCCTATTGCCGCTGACCGGGCACTGTTTTGTTCGCCAGAGCCTCGTCCGTTGATCGGCAGGTGCACCACTTGCAGGTGAGGTAAGTTGTCCTGGTTGTCCCAGATTTGGCTGAACTTCAGTTATTACATAGAATGACTACCATCTCACCTCCACAACCCAATAGGAAACACCATTCTATGCTTAAACCAGTTGTCAGAATATTAGAAGGCACTGACTTCCTAATAACGACTGCCATAGATGTTCATGACAACCTGGACCAACGGCTTAACGTGCTTTCCGAGGCACGGAGCAAATCATAACTACTCACATAACTTCGGAGAGATATAAGTGCGCCACCAGGGTTTGAACCCTAGCCCCTTTGAATTAGAAGTCTATGGGTCGCGCCATTGGGCTCTCATCGCTCTACAATTAAAAGTAAATTGTGTAAATAATAAAATGGCAACATTATAAATATCTAATGTTATTATATGAAAGAGGGAGTGTTTTCTTGTACTGATTAGAGTAAAATTAACAGGAATAACTGGTGTTGGCAGTTAACATGCGTGTGTTACTACTTTCACCCTCCCATTCAATCAGACCAGTTCAAGCTATTAACTTATAATCGTAGAGTCCCTATACGACGTGATTTGGTTGGCAGTGTAGGCACTTTCTATTTTATGAAGCTTACTAAGATTGTGATGAAAACTTTTTTTTTTATTGGTCATCACCACAGTTTATTAGTATCCTATTACTGCGCACGCGCTTTGCAATAGTTGGTTGGAAGCGATCACCAGAGATCAGAAAAGATGACCGTTTGTGTGGCATTTACGGTCGATACGGTGTTAGTGCTAAATCTATTTAAAACCTCATTCTGTCCCTCTTCAAACAAATGACTAAAATGCAATTAAATTCTAAATCAAATTTAGCTTTAATCAAATTAAGAACTGTTGTGCAAGGCTTTAATATTGAGTGCTTCAGAAGACACGTTGAGCAGTTGCCACCTTGTCAAAATATATTGAGCTGTTTCGAAGATGTAATCATTTATTGCATGCCACATATATACTTCGTGAGATGGTAAGCTTCATAAGTCCACATATGACGACCTGCAAGGGCATAGCTAATTAGGAGGACGACTAAGAGCATGTTTAACTTTCTTCTTTAATTATATATCATAAAGTAGCACTTAGCCATCATACTATCCACCTGATAGAAAGTAGCAATGTAACAGCAGCCCTTTTAATTTATGAAGATCCCCATGCTCATGAAGATCACTGTGTCAATCATCATCAGTGCCATAACTAGGGCGGTGCCAGCAGTGCCCAGGCACAGGGCGCAGACCCTGGAGGGGCGCAGAAATGACCAGACTAGTATCTAGTTTTACCTCATGCATGGTAGCTAGTAGGTACATTTTGTTTTATTGCGAACATGGTGTAGACGCGCCCTTCTGTACCTGGCCTGTATTTTCAGAGTTCGGTCAGAGAATTTTTCAAGGGCGCAGTTTTGAACGCTCGCATCGGGTGCATAAAAGGCTAGTTACGGCACTGATCATTATATCCTTGCATTATCCCTTAGGTACTGTAAAAGTACTGTAAATATTTAATACTTGTACAAAAACAACAATATTTCACAAGAAAAATTAAAATTTCACCCCCAATACGAGATAAACGGTACCAAAAACCAATATCAATTTACAAAATCGACTAGAAAAGGTGGACCGAACATATCTTGAGAACGTTTTGAAATTTTTATTGGTATTTTAACCAATCGTCCAGTTTCAACTGACCCCTCATTTCGTTCCTTGAACCCTGCTAAGGCTATGTTTATTTTGTGTTGAGAGAGGTGGAGTAGATCAAGTTAAAATGGTGATACTAGATCACTCTGTTTAGAAAGGGGTTAGAAGATTTACAACCCTTTAGCCGCAGATTTATGGGGTCTGTTCCAACCCCACACATGCAGAAAAGATCGCGTTTCTTTATTTTATAAATTATCTACAAAAATAGTAGTAGGTCTATTACAAATCCCATGTGGGTAGTTATATTTTTTACTACACTTATAGTGTTTTTATTTCCGTTTCGAGTATTTTAAAACGCATACGTTTAGGAGTTCTCTTAAAATAAAAGGCTGTACCGTAGAGTAATCTTGCATTTTATTTTGCAATATTTTTTATTTTCTTTGTATTTTATTTAATAAAGACAATTTATATTACCGAAATAGATCTAGATGAATTAAATATTGTGGATGAATCTACAAATGATTTTTTAATTTCTTATAATTATTATAATTTTAGTATGAATGTAAATCACTCCTAAAAAAGGTAGATTGTTATTTGAAAAAGATATGGAAAATATACATACCTACAACATTTACTTGTTACCAGAGTACTGGACGATATTATATTTTCACAATTTTCTGTTTATAATTACTGGTTCTTTTTTTAACCGATATGGCAAGGAATTTAGTACATTTGCACTCCGCTCCCGAGGTCGTGGGTTCGATTCCCAAACAGAACAAATCTTTGTATGCATGAAAATTAATATTTGTTGTAGTCTGGTTGTTTCCTATGCATATTAAGTATTTATAATCTGTTTACAAAAAAATAATGTAAGTATGTTCATCCGTTATTTAGTGTAAATAGCACAAGTTTTTATTTATACTCATCGTAGAACTAAATAATTAGTATTATTGTGAAAATAATACATACATGCATACATATATTCACGCCTGCTTCCTCGAAGGGGTAGGCAGAGGCATGTCGCCAATTATATAGTTGGTCCCACGTAATAGGTTGCGAGCCTATTGCGGCTTACCGGGCACTATCATGTTCGCCAGTGCCTCGTCCGTTGATCGACAGGAGCACCATTTGCAGGTGCCCTTTAAACATAATTATTGTTAATATTCAGATATTTTATCTGTGAATGGTCTATCGAAAGACAACTCTATAAAATAGTATAGGTATCAATAATCTATCACAAATAGTGATATTAAGCCAGCAAGCCGCCGCTTTCTAAAAGATAGAGAGAAGATAGCTATCTCCAATCCCCATTCACCTTGCTGGCAATCCCCTATTTTTTACTTTTTAGAGGTCTACAGGTGAAAACATGGGCCGCCATTAAGGTATTGACGGCGGGTAGTTCGACCACCCCTCTGTATACGGAACCCGCAATAATTCACAAAGAAATCGCACCTACTGCCTAATGTACGAGTAGTGTTCTGTCAAAGAATATTTTAGAGACTGGCTTTTAAATAAAAATTGCTACAGTTAGAAATGTTATAAATGAAAATTTTGTTGTTTGTTTTTAAGACAAACTTTTTTAAGAAAAGAAACGGTTAAAACTGCCATAAGCCGATTGGAGTGTATGAACGACTGGTATTACAAAATATTTTGTTTTTATGACAAATATCCACTAAAGGTTTTTAAGAAAAGAATTGGTAAAAAGTGCCATAGGCCGATGGGAATGCATGAACGACTGCTATTACAAAATATATAGGTGTGGAAAATTTTGTTTGTATCAATGACCACGTAATTGAGGCTTGAAGGAGAAAGGGCTGGTCAAAAATAAACACCAATCTGAAAAATTAAATCCACTCTTGACCCCCAAGGACACATTAATTATTAGGGGTTAGGACGAGGCTCTGGCGAACATAAGTAAGGTAAGCAGCAATAGGCTCGCCACCTATTATGTGGGACGTAACTAATTAATTGGTAAAATGTAGGAGTATAATATGCCTGTATGTATGCATAATTAAGCAAAATCTCGTTATATTGTTAAAACATTAAAATAAATATATTTCGATAATTATTTTGTGCCACTTATAAAAATCGTCCGTTTAATATATGCAGAAATATAAATTTTCGAACATGAAATTATAATTTATGTATCAAAAACTTGATTATGCTAATTTGTTTATTTATTTTCTCACGAAATCTGCGTATGCGCCGGCGACGAATAGTCTAGCGCCAAACGACCGTTAGTTAGATACGATCTACAGGATTTATTTACGATCATATATTTATTTGAAAACACATGATATTATACGAGAGTTGTTATTTAATAGCCCAGACATATCTACGCATACTAAGCAAAGCTCATACTATGGATGGAGATATCGCTTTATAATATCTATATTACAGACAGTTCTTTGTAAAAGAAAATACTAATAAGAAACTATATAATATTAACAAACACAAATAAAGTTTACGCACAAAAATATTTGAATTCAACTGGAATCAAACCTACGACATAGAGAACTAAAACGAGCTACTTCAGCTGTATCGATATTCAATACTTACGCACACATACAATGAAAAACACACATACGATCATCCTTTGTTTCACTTTATTTAACAAACAAAAGTCACTGTACGGGGTACACGAAGACAAAAATATATTTTCATCAAATAGTAAACACAAATAGCCAACATAAAATAAAAGAAACATTATGTTACCCGAAAGTTTTCGATCTGTAAAAGGCAATGCCACAAACGGGAATGCGGTAGTAATTAGCAAATGGGCAAAGATGAGCTGCCGATAGCTCCGGATTCGCGGTAGGTAGCTTTGTGTGTTTTTCCTGGGAATTCTACTATTTTAGTATATTATTTTCTTTACTGGTAACCCTAAAGAAAACATTTCTTTGAATCTGGATTTATTATAAACGATTCTAACATAATAGGTTGGGGAAAAAGTCTTTTCGTATTTTTGTATGAAAAGTCAAGACATTTTTTTCAAAGTTTATTTACATTTATTTACAATATATATGTACCGTTTTGTTGAATAACTTTCTGCCATTTTGTGGGCAGAGACATTATCCCGTTACTGTAGAAACTTTGGGACTTCTGATCAAAAAAACGGGACAAATAGTTTTGGCAGTCCTCTCTTGAGGTCAACCTTACAGAACCTAAAGAATTCTGCAGAGACCGAAACAGGTGAAAATCTGAAGGCGCAAGGTCAGGGCTATATGGTGGATGCACTAGGACCTCCCAGTCGAACTATCTTAATTTTTGCTGAGTGGCTAAAGATGTGTGTGGTCTAGCGTTATCGTGATGAAAGACCACACCCTTCCTGTTGATCAATTCCGGCCGTTTTCTCTCGACTGCTTCCTTTAATCTCATCAGTTGCTGGCAGTAAAGATCAGAATCGATGGTTTTGCCGGGCGGTAAAAGCTCATAATAAACAATGCCCTTCCAATCCCACCATACACACAGCATCACCTTATTTCGTGTTAGGCCAGGTTTGGCCACAGTCTGTGAAGCCTGGCCAACTTTCGACCACGACCTTTTTCGCACGTTCTTGTCGTACGTGATCCACTTTTCATCGCCAGTTATCAATCTCTTCAAAAACGGCTCGGTTTCATTACGTCTCAATAATGAATCGCAAATGAGTACACGGTACATTAAGTTTCTTTGAGTGAGCTCGTGTGGCACCCAAATATCGAGCTTTTTTGTATAACCAGCTTTCTTCAAATGGGTCAAAACTGTTTTGTGGTCAATTCCCAGTTCTTCAGCTACATCGTAACTACTAATATGCCGATCTTGCTCCACTCTTTCAAAAATGGCGTCCATTTTATTCGTAACAGGGCGACCAGAGCGAGGTGCATCTTTAACATCAAAATTTCCGGACTGAAAACGTTAGAACCAAATTTGTGCTACTCTTACTGACACTGCATCAGGTCCATAAACATCACAAATTTTTTTCACTGCTTGAGTTGCATTTTTGCCTTTTTTATAATAAAATTTTAAAATGTATCGAATTTCTTCATTAGATTCACTCATTTTTACGGAGAGAAAAACAAATGAAAAATAGCGGGAAACAACTTTTATTTTTATTTTTTTCTTTTCTTTATAATGGAACCTTTTTAATGTTACCAAAACCAGCCAGACACAAATAGTACAGTCAAAAAAAATTTATAATAATTTTATACCCACGTTATGCGAAAAGACTTTTTCCCCGACCTAATATAATCAATTAAAATTATTTTATTTTTTCAATTAATTTTTTTGAGAAGCCCAAGTCATGAGAAATATCTATTAGATACACATTTAATTTCTGAGATATTCCTCATATATATCTTAAAATAAATAACATGAAAAAAAGATAAGTCCAACCTACCTAAGGAGCCCAAGCCAACCTCACCTGCAAGTGGTGCACTTGCCGATCAACGGACGAGGCTCTAGCGAACGTAACAATGCCCGGCAAGCGGCAATAGGCTCGCCACTTATTACGTGGGACCAATTATATAATGGGATATAATTAATATTAAATATGTATATGTAGATAAGTTTTAAAGATCAATCAATAAACCAGGGCCATTAAAAGATATCTTTACTAGATATCTTTAGTATCACTTATTTTCTAAAAATATATATAATATACGTAAATGATTTACTAATCTGAGCTCTCGTTTCTGCGTTGGTCGTGAAGACATCGTTGTTCTGAGGTTTATTTTGAATTGTTTCTCGATTTTTCGGGAAATTATAGCTGCGTGGGAATTGTCACAAAGACATTTTTAATCCATTACTTGCATACATATGCATTTCCATTTTAATTGTCACATACAGTGGTATTAAAAAAAATGCAAAGATAAAACGATAAGATAAAAAATAAAAAGATAAAACAACCCCTTAACAATAAACGAACCAAACAATATTTTTCAAACTAACAGAGTACGCATCATTCAAAATCTAACTGTAAATTCCGTCTGGGTAGAACAAAACTATTTACAACACATTTTATAAACAATTATCGACTTCTGGAGCCTCGAAACAATCGTAAATATCTTATTATAGCATAAAGAAAACTGTGCTATAGTTGCTCTACGACAACAGTCCAAATAAAGTTGACCTCTGTTCTCTTACCAAATGTTTGAAAGAACATACCTAGTGTGTTTGGACAATAATGTTGCCATGAGAGAAAAATAAAATTGAACCACAATAAAGATGGGCTAACAAGCAATTAGAATAGACAGCAATCAAATAACTTTGTTGTTAATATCACCTATACAGCCTTGCACAGATAAAAAAAAACCCGCCAACGGTACTGGTTCACCGTTCACAGACTGTATAATAACTTATACAGAGTTTTTTTTATATTTTATAGTTCATTAGCTGCGCAATTGTTGGTTTTAGTAAATTGACTAGTTCAAATAACTGTTTCGATTTTATGAGCTATTAAATTTGGTTGTTTTGGTATTTTTTTTACAATTTTTTTTTTTAATTTAGCGGGTATGTGGTAGTAAGATGAAGATCGGAATGACGTATCCTTGGAGAGGTTTAGTTTAGAAGGTGTACGGGGATCCTATTAAGATCTGAAGAGTCCAAGCCAACCCCATCTGCAAGTGGTGCATCTGCCGATCAGCAGACGAGACTCTAGCGAACATAAAAGTCTCCGGTAAGCGGCAATAGGCTCGGTCAGTATTACGTGGAACCAACAATGTCATTGGCAAAATGTTGGCTTATGGTAAGCCTCTGCCTACCCCTTCGGGGAAACAGGCGTGATTTTATATATGTATGTTTATTTTAGTAGTAAGCCCAGTGAAGCTGCGTTAGTGTCTAAAGTATCTTGAATTATCAACAATTTTCTTATTAAATGTCAAGCGAATACATGGGTTAGTACTTAAAGACATCACATGAGCAAAAGGTACGTGCGTATCTAAATAAATAAATATCCCATAATGCGCTAAAATAACTGTACGGTTCAAAATTATTTTGTTATAAAACTTTTTTGACTCAATTAAAAAAAATTATATATTATTATGTTACCTTTTAGTATCAAGAAGGGTTGTCTACTCGATCATTTTGTCGCAGCTGGCGTTTTGTAGAGGTACCTGAAATTAAATAACAATATTAATTAATAAGTGTTCTTTAGCAATGTTATGAAAAGTACACATAAGAAGTATTTTGTAGCACACTTAACTTAATATTTAAGTTTTTAATTAATAAGTTAGAGACAAACTATGCAAATAGTTTTGTAGGACTACTGTATTCTCGAAGCTGAACCCTCTGTTTGTTTCATAAATAAACAATAATTATATTATTATGTTTAAAACATTTTAGGCAAAGAAATAAGTTTTACAAATTTTGTATGTAGTTAGAGTTAAATAGACTTGGAATCCTTATTTTGCATACTAAAGGTAACTTGGAACTGTTTCAACTTAATCAATCTTAACTTTTAACATGGTTTCATTTCAGATAATTATATATATTACTAATGTTTGCAATTGAAAATAGCTTACATTTAAACTGAACTTCTTTTTTAAAAAATTTAAACTACTAACGACGCATTATCAACGTATACATACAAAAACGTGTTTTTAGTCTTAAATTATTGTGTTATCCTAACATCCCGGTTGCCCTAGACTTAAGCACAGGCCCCCCCGAACAGGTCTCCACCTTGGCGTGGTGGGGGGGCTGAGTACCTCCCGGAGGCCGGGAAAAGGTAACACCCAGAGACCGACGACTCTGGGTGCCCTTAGTACTGACTACCGGGGGGGGAAACTAAGAGGTACCTGTGGAGGGCGCAGCGAGCGGGCCAGGAGGGCCCGTTCAGCAGCGCCAGGAGGGTCTAGGCAGTGGGGGCAGGGGGCCCCTGCTGTCTAACCATGGACCCTCCGGAAAGTCGGCCACACACGCTATGGTCGCACGGGAAGGTAGGAGGGGCGCGTCCACTGCGCCTCTCTGAGGAGGTCCTCCCGGTTTTGATCCGGGGGCCGTTGGCCGCAGGCGGGGTGTCAGAAGCTGCAAACCAGGTACTGGCCCCCGCCTCTTTCTCAACAAGCGGCGGGCGTCGTCGGAAGATTTTTAGTGGGTACTACTGCTGGCAGTCGTGTCTGCCGGTGGTGAGTCCCACACCCCCTTTCGGTCCCCCTTTGGCCGGAAGGCAGTGCGTAAATGCATTTTATTACCGACGTAAAAAAAATAAAAAAGACTTAAGCATAGGGCCCAGGGTCTGCTCACAAGATTAACCAGATTTGACTGAATTTCAGTTATTACGGGAAGCGAATGTCGTCTGACTTCCGCAACCCAGAAGGAAACATCATTCAATAATATGATTAAATCAGCTGTCAGGATGTTAGAAGGCACTGACTTCCTAACAACGACTGCCATAGATGTTCAAGACAGCCTGTACCAACGGCTTAACGCTTTCCTAAACGCTTAATGCTTTCCGAGGCACGAAGCAAGCGATAATAACGCACACAATTTCGGAAAGTCATAGGTTTTGAACTAGGGTTTATTAAACCCGAGACCCTCTGAATTTAAAGGCAAAGAGGCTGAATTTTTTTGGTCTCAAATAGTTATTTGTAAAAAATAACGTTTTGTTATACGAGTTGTGTTATTTAATAGCCTTAGACTTTTCTAGCCATAAACTAAGTAAGGCTTGTACTATGGATAGATATAACGCAGAAGTGGGTCCCTATCGGATCGCCTAATTTTTTGTACGCCTGATTTAAAATGGCACCCAAACGGAAAGCCTAAAATTTTTTCGCCTAATTTCACTCTTCAGAATCGTGTTTGCCCTAATTTCACTTCGCCTAACTTTTTATCGCCACATTGTCATTTACCAAATGCGTCATTTGGCAGAACAATTCGTAATCCCTAAAGTTTACAATTCCTAAATATTAATTCGCACAAAATTAAAAATCATAAAGTACAAAACGCGGTTAGGCCAAACCATATTAGGACAAACAATTTTAGGCGAACCAAAGGGCACCCCGCAGAAGTATCTATCTAAAGACACAGTTATTTGTAAATATATTACCAGTATCATACTATGTACCACTAATATTATTGAGGCAGTATGGTACTGGCCTAGAATAGTGCCATTCCCTCTCTTCACATGGGGAGTCGTAAATATCGACATAGAGAAATCCTACAGGATGATGATCAGCAGCGTCGTTTTGAGAACTGGCGTGAACTGCGATTATCAATCCGCCTGCTTAGCGTGGTGATTATGCTGTACCCAAAAGATTACACTAGATTACACTCTAGATTACACTCGAGATCACACTCTAAATGACACTCTAAATTACACTCTAGATTACACTCTAGATTACACTCTAGATTACACTCTAGATTACACTTTAGATTACACTCTAGGTTACACTCTAGATTACACTCTAGATTACACTCTAAATCACAAGTAAAGTTTCAGTTCTTTAGGTTGTGTGCCTTCGTTCACACAACAATCATTTTAACTATCGACTCGTTAAAAAGGGGAAAAACCGGAACACGCCACATTCCCTAAGAACATATGCGTAAATCAAAAATCACAAACAAAACACTCGCACACAGTTACAAAATAATCGCATCAATAAAAATCGCTGGCAACTCTTTGAGAGGCACCGTGTGGATTCTCACCGGGTCTGGTCTACCTTGCGCCAATCGATTCCCGGCCAGAGATAAAAGGCAGGATGATTTAAAAAAACCGCTTAAAGAAATCGCCTTTAGAACAAAGGGGCCGCTCGCTGGTGAAATTTGCAGATTACCAAGGAATCCGATAAACCAATAACGCGTGTAGTGCTGGCGGCAAGCATTGGTGCGTTCGGGAGTTCTCGTTTAAGTGTATATCCTTTAAATGTAAGTTGTAATGTTTGTTTTCTTACACTTTGCTTTGACTACATTTATCCCGTATTGTATTCAGTTTACTATTACAGTTAACTACTTGGGTCAGTTGGTAGAGACCTTTTCTAGAAATAAGTCCAAATATGTTTTACATATAAAATTACTTGATGTAACCATGTTTTATTTGTTCAATAAAGGATCCTAAATAGTATTAATTGTTTTCAGCCCAAAAAAAAAATTGCTATTAGTATATATGCTTATACATGAAAAAGGTTAGAAAAACTGCATTGCATTATTTCTCTGGTGTAAAAAAATAGTCACACACAGTTCTTGAAAGTAAATTTGTTATCCTATAAGTAAGTTGGAAGTCCTCTATAAATGATTGAAGATCCTTGTACGTTTCGCTCAGTGGCATCTAGGATATCATACTGTTATAAGGAAATATGATCAATAGTTCATAGAGAATATTCTTGTTCATTCACACAAACAGTTTTTCTATGTGGAATCAAACCCATGACCTTTCGAGCGTCATACAAACATAAAAAGTATAGACAATATTTAAAAAAAAAGTTATTTTCATGAAGCACTATATAATATAGTTTTATATAGGTATATCGATTAATTCCTAATAGATCCCATTCTTCTTTTATATTTTATTGGAAACGATCTAGACTTGTGCCAAAAACCGGTTCAAATTAACAAAATATCCAAACAATGTCTAATTTGATAATTTATTGATACAGATTATCTTAATGCTCAATCTGCTTGGAATTTATAGATATCGTCCAATTAATATTTTAAAGTTTGATTTGAATTTTCAATGTTTGTTTTTTAAGTCATTATACATTATTTATAGTAATCTATTGTAATTTGTTTTATATAGTATGCTTTTCAAAGGAACCATTTCATAAGCTTGGACTATTAACGTTCAACTTGCCTGCATGGGCCTTTTATCACGGACTAAGATAAGAGGGTTTCGGGTCAGATTTCACCAAGCATAACCTTCAAACTTCATCAGTGTAATTTGCCAGGTGTGTGGGCATCCTGCTATTAGAGTTATTTTAAGCCGCCCTGTGAAGCCTCTACTATGGCTTACTGACTACTACACATAGTGATAAGCCGGACCAATATCTTAATGTGCCTCATAAAGAAAAGAAGCGCTTGTTATTAAATGCCAAACGAATACCGGTTACCTACCCAATCAATTTGATAAGTCACATTAAAAAAAAACCTAGCTGTAAATTCATTGCATTCGCCTCTTAAGCTGCGGTTATTTAGACCCAATTATAATTAACATACCTACATACATTCACGCCTGTTTCCCCGAAGAGGTAGGCAGAGACATACCATACGCCCACACTTCGCCTTTTTTATAGTGGATCCCACGTAATAGGTTCTTCCCTATTGCCGCTTACCGGACACTGTTATGTTCGCCAGAGCCTCGTCCGTTGATCGGCAGGTGCACCACTTGCAGGTGAGGTTGGCTTGGATAGGATACTATACCTATACACCATACCACACCCTATACACCATAATTAAATTTCAATATAATAGCACCGCAATAACGACAAAAATGCTAGGGCACAAAATATCTGCTCAAAATAAGTGTTAATGTGGTAAACGGCTACCAAGCTATGGATGTCACATATTCAGCGCTGGTATTATACAAAGTGGAAATTACCAAATATTATTCATTAAACTGTCGCGGGATTCTTTTAATTAATGAATTGCAACTGCATTTTAACTCTGTATGGTAAAATATGGGCACAATGTATATAATTGCTTTGGAAAAGACAAAACGGTCCACGGTTCGCATTATGCAGCAGATTTAACATAAGACTTTCGATATTCGTACACTAGTTGTGTTTCATAATTTTTTTTATTTGACTTCTTAGTAATATTTTTTCTGTTTAATTTTTATTAAAATTGTAGAGATCCGAAAACATCTATTTCTGAAACGCGTTTTACCACAATTTTGGTTTCTAATATTTAAAAAAGTAAATATTAGTTAAATGATTCTTAACTCTAAATTCTTTATTTTGTGAGTACAGGCAACGTGAAGTTGAATTTAAAAATATATATATAGTAGAAATATAAAAGGTCTCCTGAATAATTTTAAGTTATCAAAAGTACCTATGAGAAGTAAACTAATAACTGAAATCCTTAAAAAAAAAATATACATCCCAACAAACAAAAAACAATTGTTTGCTAGGATGTATATTGTGCACTCTTAAACATTGTATTTTCGAGTGCACATTTAAACAGTTTTCTTGCTAGTGCACTTTTAAACATTGTATTTTCAAGTGCACATTTAAACAGTTTTCTTGCTAGTGCACTTTTAAACATTGTATTTTCAAGTGCACATTTAAACAGTTTTCTTGCTAGTGCACTTTTAAACAATTTTCTTGCTAGTGCATTTTTAAGCAAAAAAATATATAAAAATAAAAGTGTAATAATAACCACATACGCCCTTCACTTTACGAGACGCAAACAAGTGCACCGGTTCTCAAGTCGTTCTACACAAATAAATAAAAAATACGAATAAAAAGAACAAAAATATCGCAGCGTCCAATTCCTTGCGGGATGAGTATAAAAGACAAAGTGTCAAGATGAAAGGAGCCGCCGACGATTGTCGCCGCATTGTATCGTCACTCGTTAGTCCGGCATTATCGTTGCAAGATTTATTTTAACGATTAAACTATGCGGTTTAATTTGTGAACTTACAGCGGGTTTTTATCGTATTGTTGGGTTCTTATTAGAATAACCGTTTGGCGAAAATGTAATGTAGTTCTTACGTCTTCCTATTAAATTTTTTGTACCAATTGATTGATATAGTATAATGGCAACCGAACTAGCGCGAATGTACTATCTTGAGATTTTATATTTTTATATATATTGTGTAATAAAATAAAATAAACTTCAATCTTAATTCACATATTATTGTCTGCTTCCTTTGGTAGTTTTATGGAAACATACATTGAGATAAGATTTCTAGAGTCCTTCACCATCGTAATCATTTCCATCTCAGTTCATTAGCATTATATTTCTAGACAAAGTCTTCATTTTCTAAACCAAGGTAAAAGGGGTTTACTACACTACAACCTGGAGATCATACAGTACTGATTGGAGAATGCAAGAAGATGAAGCACTCTGCTGTTTCAAGCCAACCAATAGGGCGTTTTACTTGGCTTTACGTCTACTACAAACAGTGATAGCCGTGACCAACGGGTTTTAATGCCTTTCAAAGGTCCTAGTATCGAGGATCAAAAGGCTGCTGTTTGATAAAGGATTTTCTGTGCTCTTCCCACTTTCAGGTCTTCCCTTCTATTTACTTTAAAGATTAAATTATATTTTTAGTAGTAACCGCTAACGCTTATAACAGAGACCAGACACACTTGCAACGATTAACGCTTATAGCTCAAGTCATTAAGCCACAATTGGTCCGTGTATGTGCCCTCACAAATTCTGTATGGCTCTAGCATTGTTTCATTAAACAATAGTCGACGAATAAATTATTGCCAAAATGGATAGGCACGACGCAAAGCAAGGCTGAGTTAAATTGCAACTGTGTGAGAAAATACTCTTTAAGGTACTATTTTTGTTGGATAATTTAAGCAGTTCCTTTTGATTTGCTATATAAAAGGTATATACGGTGCATGCCAAGATTCTTTTCGTAATATATTTTAGCGAGAGACGAGAGGATTGAGCAGGGTCTTTATATGCTTTAAGTTAGACGTTTCAAGTTTTTATTGCTTAGACGGATATGTCCAGTTAATTTGCAAGCTACTGTGCTTTTTAAAATGGAGCACATAATATGTAATAATCCAAGCACTGCAGTGCAAAGAGTACCACAACTTAATAAATAATTACACCTAGTATGAATGAAATTAAAAACTAGGACCTATATTAACTAGAATTGACGGGATTAAGGGTTTATTTATTTAACAATTTATGCAAATAAGGAACATACACAAAAACAGACGGTATGAGAGACATGTACAATGACACTAACTTCTTATCCCTAAAAGGAATTTCTTCTAGCAGAACGAAGAAGGAAAAAACCATATACAAAGTATATACGTACATTCTTAAACACATGTAAATGCATTAGTAAAAACATAATGTGTGTTGTGATTGATTTTTATGGTTGTTTAATTTATAATGTATTTAATTTCTATATATAATATAAGGAAGAAATGTGTCCCTATTTTAAATTGTGATACCATTGCAGGGTTCATTTGAGGACAAAATATTATTTTTAAGACCTAATTGTACACCAAGTGAAACAATAAAGAATTATGATTCTGATACGTACACAAAATACGATACAACACTATTAACATACATACTAAAATCAAACATAAAATTAAGAACAATTAAAAGGCAAAAACAGAATATTTGTTTTAAGGTATGCTTATGTGTTATATGTAAGTAATACTTTATTTTCAATCCGATGTTTAGTTGTTTACCTAGTATTATAATAAAGTAAATGTATGTACATACATACATTTACTTATTTAATTATTTTTAGCTAGTGTGTGAACCTAATATTGCGACCGACATGGCGTGGAGGTCAGTTTACCTGCACTTTACTCCAGAGGTCGTGACTTCGATTCCCACAACAGGACAAATCTTAGTGTGCATGTACATGAATATCTGTTCTGGTCTGTGTGTTTTCCTATGTATATATTAAGTATTTACTTACAAAAAAAAAGGTATTTAAGCATGTTTTTCCGTTCTTTGGTATCCATAACACAACTTCTTAATGATACTTATCTTGTAACTAAATAATTGGTGTGATTGTAAGAGAATATTTATTTCATTATATTACTATAAAGTTAGTACATAATGCGTTAAAATTAAATTGAACTCTTACAACGCAAAATAATGTAACGGTTTTAATAAAATTAACGAGTTAACATCGCAATGTTGTAGATTAAAGATTTGTTAATGTTATTTCTTTGGCAAGAAGCGTCTGCGATCTTTGTAAGTGTCGGTATTTTGATCAAAAGATTAATAATTAAATTAAATAGTGTTACCGACTGTATTTATATCTCTGTATATCGATTAAAATTTAAATGGAAAGATTTATAAAGGACTTTTCATATAGATAGCGTTTTTTTAAAAGCTTTTATGTAACTTGCAATGTATGCATGTAAGGATGTTCGGGTGGAATCTTGCGACCCGAATTTGAAGCAGATACTCTCAACCTATTAAGCTAAAAATAACTGGTTAAAAAACGTATTATTAGAACTTGTATAGTTTAAAGGGGTGCACAGGGATCCTATCACCATCTTTGGAGCCCAAGCCAAACTCACCTGCAAGTGGTGCACCTGCCGATTAACAGACGAGTTTCTCTCGAATATAAAAGTTCCCGGCAAGCGTCAATAGGCTCGCCACCTATTACGTGGGACCAATAATATAATTGGCGAAATGTGGGCGTATAATGTACTATGCCTCTGCCTACCCCTTCAAAGAAATATTCGTGATTGTATGTATGTATAGTTTTATACAAATAAAAAATATATTATCAAGTGTTTCCTATGCGTTAAGAGGACAGATAACCTTACAGTTTTATCGAAATTTGTTATGAAACAGCTGGTACTTCTGGTTGGCTTAGGGTACTTTTAAATTGCATATCCTTCAAAGCCTCTAATCTTTAAAAAATCTACGTTTATAAAATTGCATGCTTGATAAAAGCAAATTTTTATAACGTCAGAAAACATTCCTTATTATGTTATTTTGTTGGCAATAACTTATCATTTTATCTTCGTGCATGGATAATTGGGGTTCAATGACTTCCTATATTCGGTCAAACCCTTACTTACCTACTTATTAACCTTAATTGTAAAGTTATGTTAAGTTATTACAAAATCTCAACTTTTATGTCACTTAATTGCAATTTTAAAAGACATGATTGACGAAAATGTCTCATAATTCGCATGACATTTACACTTCATTAATTAACAACATATCAAAACAATAGTGAGGCTTCCACTAAAGGGATCTTTACATCATCTTTGTGACATAACTGTAGGGCCACGAGATGAGGCGTAGGCGGCGATTAGCAACTGGTGAATAGTATCAAAATTTTAAGATACTTACAAAAAAATATGGCTTTAGTTCGATGTTACTGCTTAGGGCAAATAAAAAAATGCAAATAAAAAAAAGTCGATTCGAGACTTTTTCTCAAATAAGTAGTATTTGCCTGAAACTTAAGTCCGTGTAACATGCTTAATAAAGCTATTAGGAATTATTCAAATAAACTTTTATTTAAATCAAGCTTTTGTTTTAAAAAATAATATTAAAAAACCGTAACAACATCTTTATTCTAGTGTTGTGCTTTCTTTTACCCTCCTACTCCTGCTTCATTCCCAGGATATGGTGTAGTGTAGTCCTGAAGTACTAGACAGAACAAATCACATAACCTCAAAGTTGTCTATCTTTATTTATTTCAAAAGTGAACACCATCTGACTCGATCGCCAGACCAGCGTAACGTTATAATATATTGTCTCCGAAATATGCAAGTACATAAACATTAAGTCAAACATCTGGAAGTCGCTTTACCCTTATTCAAATATTGGGAAATTATTTCCCACTTGACAGTACCGTAATAAAAATTCCATTTGATTAAGGGTTAATTAAAACTCGCGGTATCTAAGCTAGAAGAAAGGCTTATCAACTATCGTATATTTCGAGTACCAGCCAGTATTTTACAGCGGATCAAAACCATATGCTTAAGAACATTAAATCCTGTAGAATTTAAGTCGCCGCCCGTCGCTGCATTTCGTGGCCAAACGAGCAACACCTCTCAAAGCTAATAAAACTTTAAGCAACATCATAACCCACATACTTCATACCGTCACCTTTCTCGCTTTTTTGGCACCTCCACCGAATGAATGAAGCAGTTAAATCCTTCATTACAACCTCTTCATAAACCAGACAATAGCTTTATAAAACAGCATCATGAAGACTTGGGAAATAATTAACCACACGATTTATTTAAATTATAGTCATTACGTACTTGGTAACTGTATTTGGAAGCATCGTTTTGGTACTTTGCGCATTTTTTCAGACTGTGGAGACGGAACAGGAAAGTCGTTTGGAGTCGCGGCTGTTTCGCTTTTAGCAGTTTTAACATTGTTGCGTTATTTGTCCGGCTTCGTGGCAGATATATGTTGAAAGTAATTTACTGATCAATTGAAGATTTATAACTTTTCATGCGCAACAGAACTTTCCAGAAAAATAGAGAAACGATTTCAGATAACACGTGTTTTGAGGTTGCTCTCTCGTCTCAGCGTGTTTCGTGTCGAGGTCGTTTCGCTGAGCTTATGAAAAAATCTTACCTGTATTAATTTTGTTTTAAGATAAGACTCCCGAAAAGGTAGTACGATGCTTTTTATCAATTTATGATCTATTTGCACTAATCAAGAGAAGGTTTAACATGACCTTTTTTTTTTTTTACGTCGGTAACAAAATGCATTTACGCACTGCCTTCCGGCCAAAGGGGGACCGAAAGGGGGTGTGGGACTCACCACCGGCAGACACGACCGCCAAGTAATACCCACTAAAAATCTTTCGACGACGCCCGCCGCTTGTTGAGAAAGAGGCGAGGGCCAGTACCTGGGTTGCAGCTTCTGACACCCCGCCTGCGGCCAACGTCCCCCGGACCAAAACCGGGAGGACCTCCTCAGAGACCCTCCTGGCTCGCCCACTGCGCCTTCCACAGGTCCCTCTTAGTTTCCCCCCCGGTAGTCAGTACTAAGGGCACCCAGAGTCGTCGGTCTCTGGGTGTTGCCTTTTCCCTAGTGCCTCCTGCGCCCTACCGGGAGATACTCAGCCCCCCCACCACGACAAGGTGGAGACCAGTCGGGGGGGAGGTTTAAAATGCCTTGTGACAATTCCCCTGCAACTGATATTTCCCAAAATGCGAGAAACAACTCAACACACCACTTGATTTGCCTCCAGGAAAGCTTTAGGTAAGAATATTAGGCAACCTCAGACTAACAACGTCTATACGACAAGAGCTGCGAAGGAAAATACATTCATACAATATAATCATGCCTGTTTTCCCGAAAGGGTAGGCAGAGGCATATAATATACCCTCATTTTGCCAATCATATTATTGGTCCCACGTAATAGGTGGGGAGCCTATCGCCGCTTACTGGGAACTTTATATATAGCCAGAGTCTTGTTCTGATCAGCAGGTGCACCACTTGCTGGTGAGATTGGCTTGAGCTCCAAAGAAGATTGTAGGATCCCTGTACACAGTGTACGGAAAAAATCTCCTTATTTAAATAAATTATGTAGTATTGCCGACCGATATGGCGTGGAGGTCAGTATACCTGCACTTCACTCCAGAGGTCGTGGGTTCGATTCCCACACAGGACAAATCTTTGTGTGCATGAACATGAATATTTGTTCTGGTCTGGGTGTTTTCCTATGTATATTAAGTATGTATTTACAAAAAAAAAAAAGTATTTAAGTATGTTTATCCGTTCTTTAGTATCCATAACACAAGTTCTTAGTGATACTTATCTTGGAACTGAAGAATTGGTGTGATTGTAAGAGAATATTATTATAATATTGCACTGTTTGTGTTACACGGGAAAAGTCACGTGTGATAGTTGGTCTAGTAATTAGAACGCACACACATCAGAACCAAATCAACAGCAACAAAACGAATTGCAGCCAGACTTTTTGCGTGAAGGGAAACTTTCAAAAATCTATTTCCGGTCTGGACGCCCGACGCCGATGGCGCTCGCACCGTTTCCGGTCGGCTGTGTAACGTTATTATTTGGTAGAACGAAAGGTTTTCCTGTTGTCTGTTTGTTTATCGTTTCGATAATAGCCTTAGCTAAGGGTGACATACAATTTACTTTAACAAATATCAACTTTCATACGAGGCATTGGATTTATGCCTGCATGATATAACTCATACCATGTAGCATATAATGAGACGATTTTTACATATAATAACAATAATATATTCATTCCCACAACAACATACATAAATTAGGTCGGGGAAAAAGTCTTTTCGCATAACGTAGGTATAAACTTATTATAAAATTTTTTTGACTGTACTAATTGTGTCTGGCTGGTTTTGGTAACATTAAAAAGGTTCCATTATAAAGAAAAGAAAAAAATAAAAAAAAGTTGTTTCCCGCTATTTTTCATTTGTTTTTCTCTCCGTAAAAATGAGTGAATCTAATGAAGAAATTCGATACATTTTAAAATTTTATTACAAAAAAGGCAAAAATGCAACTCAAGCAGTGAAAAAAATTTGTGATGTTTATGGACCTGATGCAGTGTCAGTAAGAGTAGCACAAATTTGGTTCAAACGTTTTCAGTCCGGAAATTTTGATGTTAAAGATGCACCTCGCTCTGGTCGCCCTGTTACGAATAAAATGGACGCCATTTTTGAAAGAGTGGAGCAAGATCGGCATATTAGTAGTTACGATGTAGCTGAAGAACTGGGAATTGACCACAAAACAGTTTTGACCCATTTGAAGAAAGCTGGTTATACAAAAAAGCTCGATATTTGGGTGCCACACGAGCTCACTCAAAGAAACTTAATGAACCGTGTACTCATTTGCGATTCATTATTGAGACGTAATGAAACCGAGCCGTTTTTGAAGAGATTGATAACTGGCGATGAAAAGTGGATCACGTACGACAAGAACGTGCGAAAAAGGTCGTGGTCGAAAGTTGGCCAGGCTTCACAGACTGTGGCCAAACCTTTTTTTTTTTTTTTGATTTACGTCGGTAACAAAATGCATTTACGCACTGTCTCCCGGCCAAAAGGGGGAGACCGGGAGGGGGTGTGGGGCTCACTGCGGCAGACGCGACCGCTGCAGTCCTACCCACTAAAAATCTTCCGACGACGCCCACCGCTGTTGAAGAAGGGGCGGGGGGCCAGCACCAGGGGATTTGTAGTTTCTGGCACCCCGCCCGCGGCCAACGTCCCCCGGATCAGAACCGGGAGGACCTCCTCAGAGAGGCGCAGTGTGTCGCGCCCCTCCTACCTCTTTTTGCGGCCATGACGTGACTGGCCGACTTCTGGGGGGTCTATAGCTAGACGGAAGGGGCCCCCTGCCCCCGCCGCCTAAGACCCCCAGGCGCGGCCGGGCGGGCCCTCCTGGCCAGCCCGCTGCGCCAACGGCGTAGCCGGAGAGAGAGCGGGTCCCGCTCCCTCTCCCGCTCCGCGGCCTCCTTCTGCGACATCACCACTTCGCAGAAGGAGGCCATCGCCTCCCATGCCGTCTCGCTGTCGACCATCTTTTGCATGATGGTCGGCAGCGAGAGAGCCACTCCACCCAAGGCCGCGGCCAACGTCGACCGCGGCCTCGCCCACGCAGGGCACGCCACCAAAGTGTGCTGCGCGGTGTCTTCCGCGCAGTCACAATGGTGGCAACACCGGGTCGACTCCCCCCCGGCGACGTCACACAGATACTTCCCGAAGCACCCGTGCCCGGAAAGTACCTGCGTGAGCCGGAAGGTCATCGACCCCCACCGACGGCCGACCCATCGCTCCAAGATGGGCCCGACCGCCTCGAGGATACGGCGCCTCGATCCTTCGGCACGAAACTCGGCGCTCCGAAAAAGCTGCCGCCGCCATGCGCCCAGAGCCTGCCTCTGAGCGTCTCTACGCCACCGCACCACAGTGTCCGTTGCGGGGCGGAGACCCTGGCTCCGGGAGACTGTGGCCAAACCTGGCCTAACACGAAATAAGGTGATGCTGTGTGTATGGTGGGATTGGAAGGGCATTGTTTATTATGAGCTTTTACCGCCCGGCAAAACCATCGATTCTGATCTTTACTGCCAGCAACTGATGAGATTAAAGGAAGCAGTCGAGAGAAAACGGCCGGTATTGATCAACAGGAAGGGTGTGGTCTTTCATCACGATAACAAAGCAGTCGAGAGAAAACGGCCGGAATTGATCAACAGGAAGGGTGTGGTCTTTCATCACGATAACACTAGACCACACACATCTTTAGCCACTCAGCAAAAATTAAGAGAGTTCGACTGGGAGGTCCTAGTGCATCCACCATATAGCCCTGACCTTGCGCCTTCAGATTTTCACCTGTTTCGGTCTCTGCAGAATTCTTTAGGTTCTGTAAGGTTGACCTCAAGAGAGGACTGCCAAAACTATTTGTCCCGTTTTTTTGATCAGAAGTCCCAAAGTTTCTACAGTAACGGGATAATGTCTCTGCCCACAAAATTGCAGAAAGTTATTCAACAAAACGGTACATATATATTGTAAATAAATGTAAATAAACTTTGAAAAAAATGTCTTGACTTTTCATACAAAAATACGAAAAGACTTTTTCCCCAACCTATTATATATACAGCATAAATGTAACGCACCATTAACATACAGGACATCTGTTTCTGGACTAGATAAACAAGTATCTGTATTTCATAAATTAGTAAATACACTTACACGCTAATTCGATTTCAAAATAGTAGGATACTCGATATTATCAAGAATCGACGTCTAGACAAACTACAAAGCTAAAAGGGTGTGTGTATTGTCCTCCGTGTATGTAATATGATGGTGTTAACTTCAACTTTATTTCATAAACTGTTACATAGTACTTGAAAACGTCAAAATTATATATATATAAAAAATAATCGACATAATTTAAACTGAAATCACGAGGTTTAGATTCACTTACATGCAACAAAACAATTAAAAAACAAAAAATATTTGAGTGTAAGTGTGTCTAAGTGCCAGCTCCAAGCCACCGCTCTGAGAAGAACTAGTAAGAAACTCACAGGCTATGCTCTTTAAAATTTATTAATTGTATTGGTACTTTAATTACAATCTTCATTTGTCTGTGAATGCAATATAATATAACATTATAACATATTTATGTTAGAATGAGTGTGGAAGGTATCTGTATGTTCAAAAATTTGGAACACTTCACATGTTTTCAGTTTTCATATATACATACATTCACGCCTATTTCCCCGAAGGGCTACTAGGCAGAGGCATATTATACGCCCACACTTCGCCAATTACATTGTCGGTCCCACGTAATAGGTGGCGAGCCTATTGCCGCTTGCCGGGATCTGTTAAGTTCGCCAGCGTCTGTTGATCAGCAGGTGCACCAATTGTAGGTGAGGTTGGCTTGGGCTCCTTAGATGTTAGTACGATCCCTATACGCCGTACAGTTTTTAATTTCGTCATATTCAAATAAACATTGTTTGCAGTCTCTACTACTTAAACTAATTTAACTATTACAAATATACAAAGATATGTATAACTGTTAGCAAAAATTTTTAGAAAAGGTGGTGGGGTTGGAGTCGATGTTAAATAACAGACATAAATGATAGGAAATGCGTTCCTCCAGATAATCTGGGAGCAGGGCAGGAAGATGATGATAGTATGCGATGTGTGACTATATTTTGGTTTACTTGAAATCAATCAAATCAATAAAAAAACAATTAATAATAAAAAAACATTAAGGATATATATTTAAAAAGCACTTCGAAAACCAATAAACCTTACATAAATAAATAATAAATAATTTCTGACAATTACACCAATTATTTAGTTTCAAGATAAGTATCATTAAGAACTTGTGTTATGGATACTAAATAACGGATAAACATACATATATACCTTTTATTTGTAAATAAATACTTAATATACATAGAAACATACCCAGACCAGAAAAAATATTCATGTTCATGCACACAAAGATTTGTCCTGCGTGGGAATCGAACCCACGACCTTAGGAGCGGAGAGCGTGTATACTCGCCACTACGCCATATCGGTCGTCCATAGACATAGCTTCGTATTTGTCGTAGCTAAGCTAACCTTCGCACATTTCATTGGATCCCTTGTAATGGTTAGTGGGGTCTCGTCAGTAGTAAGTATACCGGCGACGTTAAAACTCCATGTGAACTGGTTCTTAATATGGCTTCTAAAACGCACAACCATGGAGCCTAACTCTACTGGAACCACATACCTTTGTATTTTTCGTACCTTAGCTTCACCTCGCACATCTTACTGTGAAAACTTAGCCTGGCTTGTGTTAGTGGGGTCATGTCAGTAGTAAGAATAGCGGCGAGGTTCAAACTCCGTGTCAACTGGTTCTTAGTCGGGCTTCTAACCGATGGGCTACGACGACGTATTATGACCTTTACATTTATCACCGTGTACCCACTGACCTGTGGTCGTATCATATAACGAGTAATATATTACGGTTGAATTGACTTAGACTTCCATTACTGGCTTCATACAAAAGTTATTGTTTGTGTGTTATTACTAACGGTTCAGTGATTGCTGCACAACTGTCAATAGCGTTTGTGATTAATTTAGTTTGAGGTCAACTGAAAAATAGTTTTCAACATTGGCAACAAAATAAAATATACTTTATTGTCTTCAACCTACACTTCAATCAACAGGATCATTGAGATAATATATATATGTCACCGTAAGATTGTAAATAACGTTAAATTATAATCTATCCCGCGATATTGTAATCTGTCGAAAAATTGTGATCCGAAAAAACCGCTCACAATTTAACGCATTATTTTTCGATAGATTATAATCTATCGAAGACAAACCGTTAAATCACAATCTGTCGCGCGTTAAATTGTCAACTGTTTAAAGCCTGTCATTGATTGGCTGGTCTTGCCATCAAGACCAGCCAACCACTCTCTTATTTATTATTTAACTGCACTTCTTTAGGTTATCACAGGTCCGTTAACGTTAACTTATTATAATACAATGCGTTATTATTATTAACACAAAATCTGTTTTAAATCACCAAAACACTGTTTGTTTACATTTCACAACGAATGAATTTTGACTAATAACAACCGAAGATGGCGACGACGGGCGGCTGAGCGGGGACCATGAAGTTCAACCAATCAGAGCACAAAGTGCGTTCTTTCGCATGCCATTTTACAATCTGACGGTTTGTCTTCGATAGATTATAATCTATCGAAAAATAGTGCGTTAAATTGTGAGCAGTTTGTTTCGGATCACAATTTTTCGACAGATTACAATATCGCGGGATAGATTATAATTTAACGTTATTTACAATCTTACGGTGACATATATAATATATTTCTGACACTTACACCAATTATTTAGTTCCAAGATAAGTATCATTAAGAACTTGTGGTATGGATACTAAATAACGGATAAACTTACATAAATACCTTTTTTTTTGTAAATAAATACTTAATATACATATGAAAACACCTAGACCAGAACAAATATTCATATTTATACTCACAAAGATTTGTCCTGTGCGGGAATCGAACCCACGACCTCAGGAGTGGAATGCGGGTATACTCGCCACCACGCCATATCGGTCGTCGTCGATTGTTTGTAAACATTAGACATATCGGAGATTTGTCTAATGTTTACAAACAAAATGAAAATATAATAAATCTTTTAACAACAATAAAAGAGATATGGCCGGATAAAGAGCGACGATAGCTCAGTGGCAAAACCTAATACTTCTAATTCAGAGGGTCTCAACACCTGGTGGCGCAAACCTCTGTTTTTTTGAAGTTATGTGCGTAATTATCGCTTCATCTGTGCCTCGGAAAGCACGCTAAGCCGTTGGTCCCGGCTGTCATGTACAACAATGGCTGCCGTTATTAGGAATTCTGTGCCTTCTAATATTCTGACAACTGGTTTAACTATAGAATGATGTTTCCCTTTAGGTTGTGATCAGAAGGCAGTCGCTCAATGTAATAACTGAAGTTCAGCCAAATCTGGTTAAACCAGTGAGCAGACCCTGGGCCCTGCGCTTAAGTCTAGGACAACCGGTATAATGCTAGGATATGATGATGAAAACACATATGTGCGGTACAATAATTAAGAAATAGAGAGAAATAAAACCAACATTTTAGATATGGGGTGTGGAACCAGAAATTTGTGTGAAGTGTCAAATCTTAATGAGAGAATTATAATAAAGTAACTAATACTCGTATGCATAAAATGTTTATGCATTATGAATTATGACATGTTGCTCATTTGAAGTATACATCAACAACTGATATTAAATGTTCCACATAAAAGTTTCGTCTTCTGTTACCATACAGTATGCAATTAAAGATCCAGTTTAAAAGTAACATTTACAAATACTTTGATTTATTTACAAGCACTATTAACGTCATGTGTTCAAATGACATTCATTTTGTTGTGAAACCAGCATCAATAAAGTCTATATTAAATATTGCTATGAATATAATTATACAAGAAAATATAATTAATATGTAGATAAAAGTTTGAGCAGTCATTATATTTTATGTGTGTAACGATCGCTTCAATGTTATATGGCTGTTTAGCATAATATGCTGTTACAGCTTACCTTAATTGTTAAGTCAACAAGTAGTATTAGTTGGAGAGAACGCGTTTTGGGTATGATTATGTTTCTAATGCTGTTGCCACCCGCCGTGACCACACAATATGTGAGAAAACTGACAAATTATTGGACAATGTCTGGTTTCATAATTACTGTTTATATAGAGAGGTATTCACTTAATTACGGTATATTTTTTGTCGTTTGTTTTTTGAATATTTAAACCACAGTTTATAGAGGTTTCTCAAACTGTGATATTTGTTATTTGTTTTCTAGTTTGAAGGATGTTCATAATATAAAGACATTTAAGGTATTCACTGTACGACGGTGTGTTCCTGTTGCTATTGTTATCTATTTATTAAATTGTATTCACCAAAAAGTTTTGATGATTTTATTCGTTTAAGTAGTCTAGTCCCTTTTTTTCTTTGTCTCTTTTTAGTCTCGTAATCCAGAGGACGGTATTATGATTTCAGTACATAAGTATCATTATCGTTAAATTACAAGAAACCACAAAGAAAAATTTATAAGCGATGTAACACAATTATACGGACTATAATTATTATTTTAACTATTCAAATTAATAAGCCATGTCGATCACTTATAGAAGTATGTTGTGTGTACTTTTATAATTATGTGCGTAATAATCGCTTGCTCCGTGCCTCGGAAAGCACGTTAAGCCGTTGGTCTCGGCTGTCATGAACATCTATGGCAGTCGTTATTAGGAAGTCAGTGCCTTCTAACAGACTGACAGATGGTTTAGTCATAGAATTATCTTTCCCTCTGGGTTGCGGAGGTCAGACGGCAGTCGCTCCACGCAATAACTGAAATTCACTAAAATCTGGTTGAACCAGTAAGCAGACCCTGGGCCCTAAGCTTAAATCTAGGGCAAACGGGATAATGCTAGGATATGATGTCGTATGTACTTTTATAATTGCTCGATCAAGTATTGTTTTATGTACACAGACACGACTTAAAGTATTAATTTTGAAATTTTTTCGCATATATAAAGCTATGTGACTTTTTACTTACAAAAAATCGACTCGTCCGCAGCCGCTTTTGTCGAGTTTGAACCTACTACCTACCTTTGTATAAGTCGTCTCTTAACGACTTATAGTCTTATCACTGCCCACGTAGGATTCCTTTCATAATCCCATTATTTCAAATACACTATCCTCAGACACATTTAAACTAAAACATTAAATACTCAAAGGAATAATGAAAATCTCATCTTACGTTTGATAGTTCATTTAAAATTATTATGATATAGATCCCCATGAGAAAACAATGAATAATCAATAAGAGCCACATGGGGTATTTAATTAAATAATTTTCGTCTTAAACAAATCGGTTGGCTATGGTGTTTAGCTGTTTACCATACAAATTGTTGTGCATTTATAATTTAACTCTAACTTTGGTATGTGGATTTGTTTATACTCATAAAGATATTGTATGAGCTTGTTGTAGGAAATTAGAAGTTAAATTATGTTATAAAAATTGTTTTGGAATTGGTTTCATAGTTACTAGTAAATTGTTTGCTATCAAATATTTTTAGGGTTTACTAAACAAACCTAATACCAAGGTTTGTTTAGTAACCTTAAAATAAAATACGCCAGGCCAGATTGAAAACCTAAAGTGTGTTAATTGTTACTTAGAAAACCACTGACGAACTGACATACATACAAACTTATATACAGTTTTTTTCATTTACTAACATGAAAGTATTAAGTATTTTTAAAGTGCCTATTGCACTTAACTGTTTAATATAAATAAGGAATTAAAAACTATAACTTTGTTAATAAGAAGCTCAATAAAGCTCTTAGGGATTTCAACTAAAAAACGAACAGGTCCATTTACTGCGAGCAGGATCTTGAGTAAAAGAGATGTTGATGAGTAACCATGTACATGAATCGTATAATGTACTGTACTGTTGAAATATTCAAAAATAGTGAGGCTGAGATGATGATGAGTTTTTGGTCCAAATAATCTCTTTGTTTTTTGTATAGGAGTTTGCAAATGCAGAAAAACTCAGACAAAGAGAAACAAATATATATATTCGTGCTTGCAAAAAAATGTGCTGTGTAGGAATTGAACCAATGACCGTAAAGAGCGTAGGCAGGTTTATGTGACCTTTACGCCATATCGGTCGTAATTGTATGATTACACCTTTCTTAATCATTAAACTACGTTCAACTTTCCAAAAACACAATACAGTTTCTGTCTTTAGCAGGAGTATTATTATTTAAGGTACCTATATGCGGGATAACTTTAAAATTTACTTGTAATTTGAAATGTGATCTTCTTCAGAGAGAGAGAATCTTTCGACTAAAAGACATAAATGAAAAATATATGCCGTGTGGTAACGGCCTGACATATTGCCAACCCTTCTCATCTCACGGGGAGTCGAAAGAGTCGACGAAGAGAAATCCTAGCGTCATCCTGCGTACTGGCTTGAAGTGCAATCACCTACCCGCCTGCCCGGCGTGGTGATTATGGGCATATACCCCCAATAGAATGTAATTTATTGGGGATGCAAAGTTTGGTAGTGCATTTTATGACTGATTGTTTGGTCGGACATTTTAAAGTCTTAAAGTCAAACCTTTGAATTTAATCGAAAACAACATTTTAATACAACTGCCAGACCTATATCGGTCCGAAACCAATATTCGCTTGCGCGATCTAACAACGATCACTGTCATCTATTGTCAAACTTACGAACTAATATTTGTACTTAGAATATTTACAATACAGGTTTGAACACAATATAGAGAGTTTGTAGATTTTAGCAAAATTAACTTCACTAAAAACTTCAACGATAGGGGCTCTTCTAAAACAGCGTCAAAAACTTTGCTGACTCTGACATATTTTATCTTTCTGAGGCTCAATTTAAGCGTCACATATGTGATATGCTAAACACTTTTTAGTTATTGGTATTTGATATTTTATTTTGTTATAAAGCTATATATAAAGGCACAATTTATATTATGATATACTATTTAAAGCAGGGACATAATGGAATGTACAGTTTTAAACAACAAACTTTCTTAATCGATCTTTTATATATGTTCTGCTTTTGCAGGTAGTTAGAATAGTGATTAAATGTTTGGTGTTACTCACCTACAGTCGCTGGCACAGACAGGTGTCTAAATATTCATTCAAATATAAACTTTAATGTATTTATAATAACGCTGTTGCTGATGTCTGTGTCAAATCTTGTACTTTTGTTGATCAGCTATTGTTGCTTAGCGTATAAGCGCGTCCGATAGTTTAAGTTAAGTTCAAAATTGTTAATATGTGGATAGTGTGTTTGACTACATATTAACCTTATTATTAAATAAATCAACATCATTTTGAAAAACATTGTACTATGTAGTTGTTTGCTCTTCCAAGTAACGAGTAAAAAAGAAAAGTTTTTAAAGGGTCGGCAACGCGCTGGTGATGTTAAAAATCCTACGGTTTTAAACAAATTAAGCTTTGTTCGTTAAAAGAAATAAGTGTGAAAAACAAGTGATGGATTGAAAATATCTTTACGAGAGTTGACTCTCGTTTCAGCGTTGGTCGTGAAGACATCGTTGTTTTGAGGCTCCTATCTTACCTGAAGATGCCCTGTGTAAGGGAGAAACACGTGTCGTGTTGAATAGTTTCTCGATTTTTCGGGAAATTATAGTAGCGCGGGAATTGTTACAAAGATATTTTCAATCCATCACTTGCTTACAATGGATTTCCGCAAAGTAACGCCTGAATCAATAAATTATTTAAGTGTGAAAAGTCGCCTCTCTACACTGTAAAATTAATTGCTTAAACTGAGCGAACTAATCAATTTAGTAAATTTATTGTTGGTAGCGAAATAGTGTCATGTTTATTTTCTAACGTTTAACGATTCGTCAAATTGACGTGTAATTATTTTTTATTGGCAAAAGATTTGATGTGTTTACTATTGCTTTTTGGTGAAAGAAAATAATTTATGTAATACGGTTGTGAAGCGCTGCAGTTAGAAAAGTTCTAAGTCAAAATAGTTAATTCAAGCTTGGTTTAATACATACATACATACAATCAAAATGGCGCTCTTTTATGCAAAAGCAACTTATAGATCGAATCCTTGCAGCAATATTATGTTGATATTGCTACCAAGCATGTTAAGCACATTTAACTTTAAAAATTAATATTAAATATTTAATTATATGTTTTCTGACAAATTACACCAATTATTTAGTTCAAGATAAGTATCATTAAGAACTTGTGTTATTGATACTAAACAACGGCCAGATATACATAAATGTTTTTTTTTACTCACATACTTCAAAGACATTGAAAAACACCAAGAACAAATATTCATGTTTCTGCACAAAAAGTTTTGTCCTGATTGGGAATCGCACCCACGACCTTAGGAGCGGAGTGCGAGTACCACCACGCCATATCGGTCGTCATTAGCATAAGCCCGTTTTTAAAAGACTTAAATTGATTAGTACAATTCTCTAAACTTTAAATAAATGAACATACTAATGAGAATAGACATTTTATGTTTAGATATTACAGCGAAAGAACCCTCAATTGCGCGCCCTACACACTCTTGACCGTTTATTCTAAGTACCTGTGCTGGTTAACGATGATAACCCAAACAGTAAGATAGAATAATTTGTTATAACTTAACTAATTAAGCTGTTCTATCAAACACCAAACACACAATTACTTCTGTAACCATCCCAATGATTGCATTATAAAAAGCTTTTTTTAATTCTCATGATAAATTATCACAATATCTCATTGAACGAGCGCTATGACGTCATTATTCACAGCCACAGATTAATTAAGCTTAAACCCAAAACGCTTCGGTTCAATTTGACCGTCGCGTTAGTGGGAGCTATCAATTATATACCACCAGTCACCTCGGTGTTACCGGCCACTGGTTATAAGTAATACACGTATAACTATTATCATATAACATTTTTTTTACGGAAAAAATCTATGACAAATTAACTTTTTAATTCCTTGTAAAACGGAAATCAATTTCATAGGTCAGCGACCTCTAGAGGTCAAATATACATAAATATTTTCTGTATTATAAAAAGATTGATTACAAGCCGTTTAGAAACATAATTCTAGTGTATAAAGAGCATAATCGTATGTCTGAGGCAATGTAGCTGTATTTCTATGCTGGCTATGTACAGACGCGCGCAGAATGACTTTGTGAATATTTCAAATGCAATCTCAAACTGTTGCCCACTAAAGCTTGCTATTGTTCTCGAATGTACCCTTCGTATTATAATGTGCTCTACTTCGATAAGGGTACTTTAATTTTATTAGTAAGGCAATGAAAATGAAATCTGTGATAGTGTAATAAACTTGGAATGCTTTTCAATTCATTTTAATTAAGTCTCTGACTAGGCGAGATTCGAGTACAGTCTAAAGCCAGGTAGGTAAAAAGATAAGATAAGATAAAGAGCACATTTTTTTTTGTTAACTATCTTATATGAAATACAGCTACATAATTGAAAGGAAATAATTAGTTTGTATGTAAAGATAAGATTTTTATAGCGAACCTATTTTTTTCTTAAACCAATTAAGAAATCTTTCTGATCTAGCTCTTATTTGTAGTAAATTCATTCCGAATATGCACATGAAAGTTTTGGAACGCCAAATGAACGACAAAAAATAGGCTTTATGTAATGTCTTATGCGTTTACGCATATAACTTAGTAAGTTGTTTCTGTGTAAAACCATTTTTCCCAGCTCCTACAGTGCCGGATGATGTAAGCGGGGCCTGAGACGGCATTTACGGATGCCGTGATGAGTGGCTGCTCTTAATATTGTATTTAATTCACGTTATAGAGCGCATTAATGTTTGGTATCGCGTACCTTCTGGTATTACAAGCCATTGGCCATGACGTGTCAAATTAAAAAAAATCTTGTGTAATAAAATAGTAAACTGAAGTAGAGGCACCTTCACTGCGAGCTTAGCGTCCAAGTCAACAACTTGTCACCGCGATGCGTTGTGGTTTGCTAAAAAACAAACAACAATAGAGGACCTCTCTCCATACAATATCCTTTGTCAACCTTTTTAGCAGACCAACAGAACAGGAGTGGCATAAAGTCGTCCTACATAACTTATTTAGGTAATAAAATATATTATGACATAATTAGAACTGTAATCATCCAATTATTACATAACGTTTTCGAATTACATTTTAATGCATGGTAGGTTTTTAACTGGCTTTTAAAAAGAGACTCAAGTATAACAATAAATAAAAATAGTGAGAAATGAGACGACTAATTTAAACACTAAATTAGGTCGACGCCATCCAATTCGTCTCAGAAACAGTCCTAATAACAGAACAGAGACAAGATTTAAACCAGTAACTTTACTGAATATAGTCGTTTTAATTTTGCAACATTCTCATCACAAGGCAGTATTCGTCCACTGCTAGACATAGTAGATCTCTCAAATGGAACGCCACTAAGCTCGACCTTAAGCTCTTCGTTTATAAACGCTACCAAATTTTGCATACAAAAACATTTCAAATGCCTACAATTTTTTTCACTTTACTTCCAAATCAGGTATAATCGATTATATATAATTCCACGTAATTCAATATAATTTACCGAGGACAAAGTCATTGTAATATCCAATAGAACGTGTTGTAAATTACCAGTCCTTACTTACCTACAATAAACAATACATAATACTATAACATTCCCAGCGACAGTAGACCAAATGATAAATGAATATATCATAGTACTAAGCTAATTTATGTCAAGGCCGAACCGACATGTGTGCAGAACTAGCCTGCTGTTCTTGACAGCCCAATACAAATCAAATAAATGATTTGCATAATCTCTTTTTAATTGTCTAATATAAACATGCATATTGTTAGAGTTGAATTATTTATTGAGGTACGCAAGACGTAGTTCAAAGCTACGAATATATTCATATTCATAAATATAGAAATGAGAAAGTTGTTAGTTTTGAGGCTGACCAATTATAAGACATGCTATGTACCTACCATTGTGTCGTTTGTGAATTTTGTAATCTAGAACTTATTGGTTAATTCTAATTTAGAAAAGATATAAAAAATGGAATTCTCACAGTATTCTCATTAAAAAGATCTTAAACTCCGATTGAAGTCAATATATTAATTATACTGAATTTAATAACTTTAACTGTCTTGTAACTGTGCGCTTATGTAATTTTATTACCCCATTCGTTTTATATCAGCTTAAAATCCAAAACTACATCCAACGTTCCCATGTAACATGTTAGCTTTTAGCGGATTTATATTATGTAGTATACAGGTATTGGCTATTCTAAATTGCTAAGCCGATATGGTATCAGTACACAGAATCGGATTAGAAATAAATTATTGTGTGCGCAATATCATATCAACTGTTCCTGTGCAAACACTTTAGATCTAGCTCAAGCATTTGAGCAAGTGGACACAAACGCACATTGTTGCGTTCGCAACTCAACTGTGAACGTCGTAACTTCACCTTTAGCTTCAAAGGCGACTCCATTCTATTCTCTAGCCGTTAAAGTTTACTTTCGATTAAGCTTTTTGAGTAAGTTAGGGTTTTCATAGTGAGCTTAAGGGCTATTGTTGCGAAAAATTGATTTACGTATAACATCTGTTGAAGGCAAGGTTGTATGCTATGTTATAGCTGAAGGAATGTTTATGGGACGTAGGCAGCGAACAGGTGCGAGTGGCGAGCGGAAAGCTTAGATTCTAACTGTTTTATTACTGGTACCACACGTGGGAACCTTTCTTAACCCTTCAATCTCTTGAAATTAAATGAACTCAGATCTCTCATTAGGAAACGTTGGACATGTACGTCGTTAGGGCCTGTGATATATCACAAAACTAGTGTACATCGCTAGGTCTTGAGAGATCACATATGTTAGAGTTACGGAATGTTACGTTCATTCGTTACTCCTCATAAGATATAAATGCCATGACATATTCAATGTAAAAAAATGTTTGACGACGATTTTTGTGCCATAATTAGACATTTTCCCCATAAATTAGTAAGCAATATTTGCAGAACACGCCTTCCGCCACTCTAAGGTCTTGGGTTTGATTCTAACACAGGCAAAAATTGTCTATATTTCCATTTTGAAATTTACAAATAGCAATTCGTTTTTTTAATGATTTTCTAAAATTTGCTTTCCTTGCGAATAAAAAGAGTTTGAGGAACATACATTATCGGGTATTTATTATATACATCTAATTTACTTTATCTGTCCTCAGCAAATGGATTCACTTAGATGAAATTGCTCACATACAATGGCTGGCTTACTAAAAATCTCGGCTTTTTTCTCATGTTTTTCTTTATTTAAGAACACAATCTTGAAACCAAAGTTTTATACTTACTAATATATATATATATAATATTCTTGTAGAAATATTTGTCCAGTTTCATATTTGAACCCAAGAACTTTAAAAGATAAAAACTAACAAACCGACCTTCGCGCCAAACCGTTCGTCAATCGCCAAATATAGCATCTAACTACTTTTAATTCAATTATGCAAACTCGTCATGAGAATAATTCGAACCAGTCTCGTACTGTCATCGTTTAATAATTTGTAACAACCAAAGTGCTATATCGATCGCACACACGCCTCTATTTTCAAGAGCGTTAAGGCGATTTTTAATATTCGCCAATTATTTGACACTGACCGTACCTATCGCTGCGAAATAATTAATGATATCGCAGAGCTTATAGTGTGAGAAAGTCACCTATACGTCTATCAATCCATTCGAATTGGGACAATCGATGCTTACGTCACTCGATTGTACTCCACACACTCGGGCCTCAATTAATTATCGATGTCGTATCGAGTGGAGGGCGACAAGCAATCGATCATCGCACTGACCGTAGAGGCGCCGAACTGATCGATTGTTCACTATCAACTCGAGAATAAATTAAAAAATGAATTGTTTTTTTGGTAGTTGACATCAATTTTAACGGTGTATCGAAGCTTTGTACATCGTTAATTAATCTATCTTGAGTATGAGAGAAAAAAATATAAAAAAGTGCATCAAAGTATTTCATTTTCAACAGACGTTGATCTCATTCTCATTTACGAATTGTGTAAACATTGATAGGCGATAGATATTAGAATAATAAATACATGGCAATTATTTACGAACTGCCGGTAGTAAACTGCCGATAAATTTATTTAAAAAACAGTAAACACGCTTTTTGATAGACTGTTGAAAAGTTTCTTAATGACCGAATACACTGAAATTGTCATATCATATCCTAGCATTATACCGGTTTCCTTAGACTTAAGCTTAGGGCCCAGGGTCTGCTCACTAGTTTAAACCAGATTGCAGATCCGACTGCCGTCTAACCTCCGCAAACAGAGGGAAACATCATTCTATGGTTAAACTAGCTGTCAGGATGTTATAGGCACTGTCTTTCTAACAACGACTGCTATAGATGTTCATGACAGCGGGACCAAAGGCTTGAAGTTCTTTCCGATACACGGAGAAAGCTATAATTACGCACATAACTCCGAAAAGTCATAGGAGTGCCACCAGGGTAACCACCCAATACTCTCTGAATTTGAGGGCTTCGGGTCTCGCCACTGGGATTTTGCTACTTATTGCATAAAACTACACTAAAATAGTAAAAATCAGAATAAAACCTTTTTTTATATTACTTCTGTATTCTTTTTATGACATATTGCGTATAAAGAATTATGGTTAACAAAATTAAAAATATCTTATTTAATTAGTACTCGTAATAGCACTTAAATATGTTCGAAAGAAAGAAAGAAAATAATTTATTCCGTGACACATGATACATTGGTTCACAAAAATAAAAATTAATAGACACATGTGGCACCGAAAAGGCTTATACTCAGCATATGCCGAGGGGTCACTATGGCCCCGCGTTTGCATGTAACCTAACCAGTTCAAACTGGATTTGAGCCAGCTGATTAATAGTTAATTACATGCAAAGTTTTAATGTTAACTAGACGAACACTGAACGAATTTCACTAGTTAACCAGCCCTGACTGGATTTAATTTATAGTTGCCTAAAGTTAAGCTAAATAAATGAAAAGTATTGTATTGCTTATAATAAATAACCCTTAACAGTAACTTACCTATTAAAATATAACGTAGTTACATAAAAATAATCTAGGATTCTGTCTGAAGCATTTTTAGATGTCATTGAAAATTAGTATCGCGATAGTCCCTTGATTAGAGCGGGTGCTAACTACGAGAAGTTAGCAAAAAACAGTTGACATTTCACATAATTGATACTACTACTACGACTAACTGTATAAACCCTTCTAAGATGTATCATAACTTAATTTTAAGGACAGTAACTTAAGTTTCTGGTATTTTTATAAAATGTTTTGAATTTTTTGTCCCTTAAGTAGTAAATTACCTAAATATAACATGGTTGTACCAACTCAGTTCGATACGATTGTATACAACTTTCAATTAAGTTCAAAAACTTAAGTTTAAAAACAATATTTTTGTGAAAAAATTACTACCTTAAAATAAAATGCATGGTTAAAAAAGCTTTAACTTTAAAAATGCTCTAGTCTATTGTATAAAGCCTTCCAATTAAGTTCAATAACTTAATGTAAGTATCAGCAATAAAGCGGGCCGGTATGTCGCTATTGCGGGCCACAATATCGCAAGGTGCGAGCTATCGCTAGCTTCTCACAATAAATTATATCGCCAATGAAGTAGAGCAACTTGTATTGCGTGGTACAGTCGCACTTGTTTACAGGATGTTATTTTCTATATTTTACAAACGTTAGCAAGCGTTTAGCTATCATGCTAAACGCTTTAAAAGCTAAACGAGCACGGCAACATTATAAGGTTATAAGAAAAAAAATGACTAAAAAAATTAACTCGTCCGCAGTCACAGGAGTAAAGAATAGTAAATGCAAAAAGAAAAAACATTAAAAATATTATACAGGTATATTTTGGGTGTTATATTTCCAAATATTTATTAATAAGGAGGCTTGGACTTTTCAACACGGTTCGGAGACAAGGGGTGATAATAGTCTAAGATCTCAGATGGACACGTGGTATTAAACTCTTAAGCCTAAGGAGAGATTTTGCGCGTGCGTGTTGTACGGCTTGTATGATGGAGTGTGTTATGGGTTACTGTTTAAAATATAGTCAAAGTAGCTTATTTTTATCGGCAGGGATAAAATCCCGTATTTTCACCGTAGAAATGAAAGGTGCGCGTATGATGATACGTTTCAAAAGAAACTTACTGCCGCGTACCTTTCGGTTGTTGAATTCGCTTCCTGGCGAGGTTTCTCCAGAGATTATAGCATAGGGCTCTTCATAAAGAGTGTGATACGGGTCGTCAACGATACGTTTTTTTTTGGGATGAAAATTTTTTCAATGACATGTTCATGTTTCTTGTTTTGAGTCTGCTACGTACCGAGGCCGCGGTACCCCTTTCGAACAGTCCCACAACCCCGGCAGGCTTGGTCCCTGGGACAAAACCGCCTGCAATTAAAATTTATTGTGGTTTTAGCAAAGAAAAAATACTTGCTCTGTTAAGTACATTCTAACAGTACAAATAAATACTCAAATAAATACTAGCGCTGTCAATCCACCCTCTACATCAGTGGTTCCCAAACCTATTTTGTCTACTGCCCACTTTGAAAATAAATATTTTTTTAAGAGGCCTCCTAGCTAAATAAAATTACAAATCACCCCCAGGCCTCTACACAACGCCCCCATTTTCTTTCTGAGTCTCTTACCGCCCCCCTTGAGACATGCAGCGCCCACAAGGGGGCGTTATCGCCCACTTTGGGAAAGACTGCTCTACATCCAAAGTTTAATATTGTGAGCATACTGTATGTGATATTCGCAACGCGTTAGGCCACAGAGCCGTCGTCGTTGAGTCGGACGCTCCTCGTTGCGCAACCACTAAACAATCGAAAGGCTTTGCTGTTAGATAACTGCTTTTATAGCATATTATATAGATGTATTGAACTGTTAGAAGTGACCTTACTTGTAGCTAACTTGGGTGTATGTTTTGAAAAATACAACCAATTAATATTTGTTTAAAATGGAGTCTATAATTGTTGTATTAGCCTGCATTTTGTAAATTACTCTCAGAGGCAGCGTGGTAGTAACGATTCAGATGCAAGTCGGCTCAGTTCCAGCATCAACGTGCAGCGTCAGCACTTTACACCGATATTGCATATATTTATAAGTTCATCATTATGTGTAGAGACAACAAATCTTGTATTTAAACTTGAACTACAATAAGCAGATTATAACCGCTCGTGTCAGGTCTTACTCCTCCCTCTATATCTTCTACTGTCTCCCATCTTGCTGGTGGCCAGGGTACCCCCTAGTAAAGCTCTCCTTTCCCTTCCGCTGGTGGCCAGGGTATACGCTGGTATAACGTCGATTTACTAGTCGTCGGTTTACTCGTCGGTTATAGTGTTCCGTATGGTGCCAGCTTAAAATAGTGCCCCCCCTCTTATATCACGGGGAGTCGTAAGAGTCGACGAGTGGAAGTACTATACGTTAACGGGCAGCAGCGTAATCATGCTGATTGTAACTGCGATTATCAAGCCCAGCGTGATGATTATGGGCAAAAACCGGAGACTAATCCTTAGCTTTGGACTACATAATGCTGATATAATAAGGAGACTTTTAAAAAAAACAATAATATGAATTAAAATAAATAAGAAATTCCATGCCGTGTCTATACTTTCGTAATGCACAACAAATCAAAAACAGCACCAATCACCTGCAATATTTTTAATTGATTGTTGTGAATAGTAATATTTATTGACCCAGTGTTACCGATCAATATCTCTGACGTGTATGTCTGTACATGTCTATTAAAGCTTTGCAAAAGTTTTTTTAATCTACAACACGGCTGAGAGATGAAGGGTATGATGATGATCAACATGAGATGATGGCAGAGATAGGATGGTCAAAGTTGATAGTGCAAATCAAATAATTCGTAAGGTCACAACAGTTGAATAACTGAGCTCTGCCTGCTTCTTTGCTTGCGTTGACTTTAGATTTAAGTTAAAGAGGATTGAGGGACTTAATTAATGTAATCGGACATCTCAAATAGCTCTTCTAATGGCGAGCTAAGCAGAGTTTGTGTTATAGATTGTGGACAAATATCATATTTTCCTTGTAAAAAGATTCGGTTCTAAAAACCCATCGAGTAACAGGCCTTTAAGCGTCTCTTTTTCGCCGCATAGACTTATTTAAACTTTAACAGTATTAAAAAAAAACATTATTCTTACACGTCAATGTAAGTAGGTATTTAAAAGCTTCTTTAATCGAACTAACAAACAGCTTTAATCACCAGTTAATCCAAAGAATTTTGACTGAAATTTAAAGCTAATGTGTGATGATTTTGTAATTATTTAACGGATCCCTAGGCCACTTAACAATAAGTACCACTCAACACAATGCGTTGAGTATAAGAATGACGAATTTTATACTCAAAGGGATTGGGTGCGAAGCGATCGTTTAAGAATTAGTTAAATACTTTTGTTAACACCAATAAAAATTATATAAGTGTAGGTTTAAACATAATAGCAAAATTAAAACTATTTTGTTAATATTAATAGTGTCTAAGTAGTAGCAAGCTTTACTAATGATGGAAGTAGTTCATAATTTTGTAAAGTATTTTATACATTAAATGATTTATTGATTCAGGCGTTACTTTGCGAAAATCTCTTGTAAGCAAGTGATGGGTTAAAATATTCGTTGGGACAATTCCCGCGCAACTTTAATTTCCCTTAGCCCTGAAACATGAGTTTCGCGTTGGTCGTGAAGACATCGTTGTTCTGAGGTTCATTTCTTACCTGAAGATGGCCTGTGTAAGGGCGAAGTACGTGTCGAGTTGAATTGTTTCTTGATTTTTCGGGAAATTATGTTTGCGCGGGAATTGTCACAAAGATATTTTTAATCCATCACTTGCTTAAAACTAAACATATGATAGTTTTTATTGGTACTTGATGATTTACAATAGTATATGACTTGTGGCGTAATTGTACTCTTTTAGAATATACTACAATGATTGTATAAACTGGGTGTATAGGGATCTTACCAAGACCTAAGAAGCCCAAGACAACTTCACCTGCAAATGGTGCACCTGCCGATCAACGGACGAGGGTCTGGCAAACATAACAGTGCCAGGTAAGCGAAAATAGGCTCGCCACCTATTATGTGGGACCAATTATATAATTGGCGAAGTGTGGGCGTATAACATGCCTTTGCATACCCCTTTAGGGAAATAGGCGTGACTGTATGTATGTGTATTGTGTAAACTTGTGGGATTGTCTAGGAATGACAATCCAACAAGCCGCATTATGACGCTCGTCTATGAATTGTGAAAAAGGAGTAAATGAATAAAGTAGCATAACAAGATTTGTAAATTTATCTACAGTGTAAAATGAAAGATTTACTTAAGATATATTCTTCGTCTTCGTTCTCTTCTCTCTCTTTGAAATAAGAATCTTATAAAAGTAAGTATCACTATATTCAATAAATTTGTTATTTGCAAGTCATTCATTATATCAGCTATATAAGGTCTACTGCTGAACATTGGCCTCCCCAAATAGATTACATTATATTGGGGGAATTGCCCATAATCTTTACGATTCTGGGCAGGCGTATTGGTGATCACATTTCAAGCCAGTACGCAGGATGACGCTTCTACCCATCATCCGGTAGAAATTATTTTCGTCGACTCTTACGACTCCCCGTGGGATGAAAGGGGTTGGCATTATTCTAGGCCGGTACCACGCGACAAGTCAGTGTTTTCAGTTAAATAGATTGTTAATTTTCTTGTATAATGTATCAATTATTTTCTGTTAATTAATACGTGCAGCTTTGTCAAACTTACTTATTTTAAATAATGAAAAAAATAAATTGTGCAATAAACAAATTTCTCATTGTACCCCCCGATTTCCTACCAACATGATTGATGATTGATCAACAACTGCAGCATAACTCTATAATTGATTATGTACTCACGTTGTTTCAATACGTTCAAATATAGCTTATTATCTAAATATTACTAATCGTTGAAGAAATAATTTGATATGTATTGATGTTGGACGGAGTCGTGGTATCGTTCGCTCCCTCGACTATAGGCAATCATACGATGATCGATTCTTCATCGATGATTGACAGTTGATGTTTCTATTCAACGGGCTCGATGTTAGAGTTTCGAATAATCGTTTATCGATAATGCCCCAAACAGTGATTCTCACGAGGGTCTTAACGTTGAAATTTTGCTTTGTGTTTAGATGTACCTATATTTTAAAACCTACTTATGCTTGTTACTCTAGATATTTATTTTAAGAATTTATAGTCAGATGCAAGTTATTTATAAAATGTTTTATTTTTGTAAAAATATAGGTTCTAATTCTTAATTAATCAATTGCAATAGATTGGGACCATAATAAGATAAACATAATTTTCATGAATTGGTAAAATACTCACTTTACCAAAAGAAGGGTTACTCTTAGTAAGTGTATGTGTCATAAGTAAAGTAAAAAAGTAAAAAAATTCTTTATTTCATAAACTATTATACATAGTACTTGAAAACGTCATGATTACAAATGAAAAAAAAATACATTCGAAATAATATTACACTAAATCACGAAGCTTAGATTCACTTACATGCAAAAAAACAATTTAAAAACAAAAAATAATTAAGTGTAAGTGAATCTAAGTGCCAGTTCCGAGCCACCGCTCTGTAAGAAGAACTGGCAAGAAACTCACAGGCTATGCTCTTTTAAATATGTCCATTAGTTTGGTACTAGAATTACAATCTTCATTTGTCTGTGAAGCTATACAATGCAATATAACATAACCTTAACAATATTTATTTTTTCAAGTCATTCATATTAGAATAACCTGTATGAAACGGCAGTTTAATCCCAAGCATTTTTATCTGCCATATAGTCTTTAATAGAATAGTATCCCTTTGAAGACAGCTTGTGTTTTATGGTTAATTTAAATTTATTTAGGCATAGATTGTTAAGTTTACAAGACCTTTCACTATTACCAAGAATGCTGTTTCCTTATAGATTGCGGATGTAAGACGGCTGTCCGTGGCTGAAATTCAGTCAAATCTGGTTACAAAACTAGATTTCTGTCATATGAGCTAAGTTCTCACTTTTTTGTGGCCTTGTTCCTTTTCAGAGTGGTTTAAAACTGCAAGCATTAAACCATAATACATTAAGCATTGCAAATTGCAAACTGCAAGCAAATAAACCATAATACACTAAGCATTTGTAACTTGATTACAAAAGCAAGGACTGTTTTCATTGAGCAATTTATACTTAAATTTTATAATTGAATAATACGAAAACCACCAATCATAATAATACGCACGAACACACAATGACACATTATTGTAAGGCACGTCAAACTAAACACTCGTAAATCAAGCTATGTCACACCGAAATGTTAACAACTATTCACGAGTACTTGACCTTTGAATAATAACTATTTCACAGCAAATATAGTCACATAGTCATAGTCACTAACCCACTAGAGACACTGCTTAACCGTCATTGACATAAATAGCAAAAAAGATAAATAAATCTCTAATGTTCGAGTATTGGTTTTGCGCAAATTTTTAAGTGCCGAATTTTATTTACATATTGTTGTGTTAGTGTTTGATTAACAATTGTTAAAGATAAAAATTGCAAGCTGTAATTAGTGAAATTAAAAGGCTTATGACACTTGATAATGCATTATGTTAACGATTGTGAAGTGTTTGACTTAAAATTGTTTGGGAAAAAACTGCTAGCTATAATTCATAAAATTACTAGGCCAGGACACTCAAAAAATGTGAGCGGTGAATCCGATAAATAATTGTTTGTTTAGATAACCGTTTGCTGTAATTAAACGCTTACTGAACATTATTTCGTCCATATTCTTAGAAACTTTATTTACAGTTCCTCATTAAAATCTTAGTCAATTACCGTCTGAGCACGGGTCACTTTTCGGAGACCAATATCAAATGGATTCTTATTTTATTTTAGTGTGACACGTTATAATGACTACATCCTTCCTACATCCCCCCATCATCTCTACATGGTTACGATAGTAAGCAGTGAAATAAGCACGATACAAAGCGCATCCACTCATGACGGCCTGCTTCAATTCCATTTCATGCCCCGCTTAAAAGACCCGGGATCATAGGAAATAGGAAACACATGAGCCGGCAGCAAATTTCAGAGCTTAGTGGTCTTGCTCAAAACGACTTCCCAAATTCAGGTCATAATCTATCATTTGAACTCAGTGCGTATTCGCAAAGGTCAATTTCCTGCTGTAAAAAAGAACACTAAAATGTCTTAACGACTACCACATATAGTGACAACCCGCACCAACAACTTAACGTGGCCTCCGAAGCTCGGAAACGCTCGATGTTGAATGAAATACGAACGATATCTCACCCAAGGAAAAAGCTTTGTGAACCCTGCTCTTCTTCGCATAATTAACGACTTATTATTTTTTAGATCAAAACAAAAGCACATTTCTTAAATACTTGATACATTGGTGTATTTTCCATAAATGTCACTGTTATAAATAATTACAATTAAATAACATGATACATGAAAACTAAAAAACCGACCAAAATCCAATGTCATAATTGTTTAAACGTCCACTCAGTGTACCCAAGCACGGACTAAACATTGCCGTCCACAGTTTAAACAAACCAGCACAAAGCTAATACACGTGTGTGTTCCAGACTGCGGTGGCCCATTGTCCGTCTGCCATTGTCATCACACTGTGTTGACAGTGCTTTCTCTAATTATCTTGTACCCGCGAAATGTGTACAGCCGTTGAGTTATGCTTGTGAGAATAGAATTATGATGACACTTTAGTAGTTAGAGTTTTATTCTAAAAAGTTTTGTAAAGCTTTTACTTGTCTATTCTTTTTTGTTTGTTTTATTTGTCAACTGATGAATAGATACTTTTTATATAACTATTTGAATATATCGTAATGATTGAGGTAACTAATGATTTGTATTTTTATAGGCCATTATAAGGCCCTTTGCCAATCCGCACAGGGTCCGCGCATGCTATATGACCCAATACTCTCTTATTTGGTTCATGAGTGTACGCTCTTGCTCAGTAGTTAATGAGCTAAGATGATAGAGAATATCTGCTAACATATTAGAAGTGATCCTCTATATCACCCAGATAAACCCTTGTCATAGATAAAGTTTTTGAAAGTATTATCACGAATAACAATATTGATATGCCATTATATAAATCTCGGTCAAGCAAAATATTAGGACAAGTCTGATTTTAGACGAATTATTCTTATTTATACTTGATGACCGATATGGCGTGGTGGCGAGTATACCCGCATTCCACTCCTGAGGTCGTGGGTTAGATTCCCCAAATATTTGTGTGTATAAATATGTTTAATTGTTCTGGTCTGGGTGTTTTTCTATGTATGTTAGGTATGTGTTTACAAAAAAAAGTATTTATGCATGTTTATTCGTTATTTAGTATCCATAACACATACTATACTTATCTTGCAACAAAATAATTGGTGTAAGTGTCAGAAATATTTATTTATTATTCTCTGCCTCAAAACGACACATAATGTGTACGAGTCTCATTGTTATCTTTACCTGTTTTTCTAGTGTTTGTATCCGTATTGTGTGTGTTCAAATTCAGCTTTCCATTACATTCGCAATTAATAAAAGAAAATATAAAAAGCTGTGATTAACACACTTAAAGTACGATACAAGGCAAACAACACGAGATCCACTGTGAAATCACCGAGAAACCCACTCGCACACACGTAGGTGCCTAAAAAATAAACATTCATGTCAGCACTTTAACATCTTTCAAAACGCAGGGGTCAGAATCCATTGTCTAAGCTACAAAAAGTTAAGTTGTACAACGACCAGCTTAACTTGACCCCCGGGTACAATGCACAGGTTTTCCCATGGAAGCTTTATATTGCATTATTGTATTGAATGAATTTTTAGAAGGTAATAACGCTTGAGATTGTTCTTAAAAGGATTTATGATTGATGTACCTGTATCTTTTATTTTGTATGGAGCTAAGTGCAAAAATATGTCCGCGGAACTAAAAACATAGTTGATAGGTAATTACATTATGATTAAAAATGTTTTTAGTCGTGGATTAACATAGTTATATGTATGAATAGCATATACATTGTTAGTTTGATTATACAATATGAAAATGTGTTTTTCCAAATCGTGTGTTCCAAATAACAGATGTATAATTAGTAGATATATATTTTTTTATTCTTTTAAATATAGCCTTTGTGCGTTTAGCACATTTAGCCGATGTCAAGTAAGAGATAAGATTAATAATATTAAATGCACAGTAAATGAGAATGAGTGGTGATAAAGTTGATAAATGGTAAATTAGATCGTCAGTACAGATGTGGGCCTATACTAAGATCTCACATGGACTTCTTCGATTTATAAAGAAATGTTGCATGGTTTTGTTTTATTTATCAACACTCATGTACGTTCACAAACACTAAACGGTTAATAATCTAAATGTCTTGCATAAATGCCGATTTACAGGAAAGACCCGGGCTATAGGTACTGGGAAACACATAAGCCGACATGAAACCGAATGAATGGTCTTACGTAGGAACGTTTTACTATTTTTTTCACCGAGTTCTGGTAAACTGCCCAGCGTGGGTGTGGTGCCTGAAACCAGTAGGTACCTACGTTCAAGCAACAGCAGCTAATCTGTAGTAAATCCGGAAGACCTTCACCTTAGTCGTCAGTTTAAGTAATCATAATCGTAATTCTTTATTGTTTCATTTGGTGTACAATTAGGTCTTAAAACTATTAAAAATAACATTTTGTCCTCAAATGAACCCTGCAAGGGTATCACAATTTAAAACAGGAACACATTTCTTCCTTATATTATATATAGAAATCAAAAACATTTAAATTAGTAAACTATACATACATTCATATTATGCTATTATGTTTTTACTAATTATAAGTTATTAAGTATGTATATTTAGTTCAATGTTAAATATTGAATCTGAATAAATCTAGACAATTGTTTTTATAACAAGTAAATCAACAATGAACAATACCATAACTCTCGGATACCAACCAACAATGGTCAAGTGAAATTTTTAAACCAATGTCAGAGGTTAAGCTTTAACTTATGTTAATGCATAGTCGGGTATGGTGTAAATCAATTATCGTACATGACCCGTGTGGGTCGTGGGTTCAGTTCTCGATCCGAACTTGTGCTTTTACACCTATTAACGTGGGTTAGGTAACCCGCGAAATTATTACAGATGCTTGAGGCTACTTTGGCACAGGGCTGGCAGTTTAAAGAAATTAAATGCTTTATAACCTCTTTAAATCCGAGAACTAAAAAAAAAAGAAAAAAGTAACATACTATAAAATTTGAAAAGAATTGGTGGCTTCTTGGCGGAAAAGTGAAGCGTCAAGTCTGCAGTTTTGTTTTATTTTCAAAAATTTGTGATATTTCTAACATTAGTGTGTAATAACGGTGGATTATTAACCGCTATGTGTTTGTGAACATACAAGAGTGTCGGTAAATCAAAGAAAGCAGTGCAACATCACTTTTCAAATTCTCTCAAGGAGTCCATGTGAAATCTCAGTATAGTCCCACATCTTAACTGAGGACTCAAGGGGCTTAGGAGAGGGATCTCATTTACCATTCATACCATCATAAAGATCACTAATTCTTATTTATTATGAATCATCTCTTTTACTATTGGTATATCACTTACTTGACACTGGCTAAATGTGCTGGACGCACGAATCCATTATTTAAAAGAAAGAAGAAGAAAATAATTGGTCTATTGCTGAAATTCTGTTAGTTGGAATTATTTATAACCTTTAAGAGTAATAGTATTACTTCGACGGCCAATATGGCGTGGAGTTTAATATACCAGCACTCCGGTTCGATTCCCACTTAGGATAGAACTTTATGTGGATACTGTGTTGGACATGAATATTTGTTCTGGTTTGGGTAATTCCCATATATTTTAAGTATATATTTACAAAAGAAAGAGTAATGATGTATGTTTATCCGTAATTTAGTATACGAAACACAAGTTCTTAATGTTACTTATCTCGGAACTAGATAATTGGCGTAACTGTTAAAAAATATGATACAATAAAAAAAATTATAAGTTTAAGTTTCCATCATTCCTGATTGTTTTCGATATAAATCACCGTACTCCAAACGGCCGTTTTCAAGATGATGATGAAGATCGCATTGAATTTTTTTTAAAATTTTGGATACAAATTGTTAGTGTGTTGGTCCAATTTCTTACAAATATGTAATTTTATTGTTCCCAATACAAAAGTTGCAGTTTTTATCACCGGCTGACAAAGCCATTTTAAAATTTGCTGAAATATAATATAATGGACATCGTGTGAAATCCCTAGGAGGAATCTCTTATTAATCTTCGCATTGAATCTATCATCACGGACCTAATCCAATGAGTGTTTATTTTAAAATAAATTAAAATTAACTTACCGGTATCAGCCCTAATTAAAACGGATTTTATTGTTTTGAAATTAGCGTGTCGAGATTGCAATTTTGGATGTTATAGTGAAGACATTGTGAGTTCTTAATGCTTTGTAATTAGCGCAGTGAGTGGGCCGTCGATTGTGTTGGCTTATTATCGTTATGGTTATGTAAAGCTCTTTAAGTTATGTGACAATAGATGGTTTTTTATGTAACTTTTTATGTGCCTTGTCACTTGGTTTTTGTTTGACAGGATCCTACAAAGACCGAAGGAGCCCAAGCCAACCTCACCTGCAAATGGTGCACCTGCCGATCAACGGACGAGGCTCTGGCAAACAATAGTGCCCGGTAAGCAGCAATAGGCTCGCTACCTATTATGTGGGGCCAACTATATAATTGACGATATGTGGTCGTATAATATGCCTCTGCCTACCCCTTTGGGAAAACCGTCATGAATGTATGTGACGTCAGTGCATCTATTTTTAGCTCCGGTGGTTGTAAGTTAGTTTTCCCATATTAAGAAGTTTTTTTGTTTGTGTGTGTTGTACATACATTTGCGAACATGGATGTTCGTCATGGTGCTGGAGGTTTTCTATGTTTTATACTAACAAAACATAGATAACTCTACATACACAGAAACGTTTACACACATGTGTATGTACACAAATAATAGGCTGTCATGAACATCTATAGCAGTCGTTATTAGGAAGTCAGTGCCTTCTCATATCCTGACAGCTGGTTAAATTATGTTAATTATAAGTTTAAATCATGTTTCCGTTTGGGTTGTAAAGGTGAGATGGCAGTCGCTTCATGTAATAACTGAAATTCAGCCAAAATAAAAACGACAAGCAGACCCTAAGCATAAGTCGAAGACAACCGGGATGGTACTAGAATACTTTTAATTTGATCATGATAAATTTAAAAGTAAAATAACGTCTTGAACATAAAACATACACTCTGTTTAGTTAACAGCTACGGTACTTTAAAAAAATGAGTGGTAGGTACTATGAAATATAACTCATCAAATATAACTTAAAAAACGCATAAGTCTTCGTTGTATTTCCAACTAGATACGGTTCACTGCTCCACAGTTCGGCCTTCTGTACCGTCAGCAGAGCAAGCAGCTACCGACAAAAGCTCGCATCTCAACAATGCGCGGTGACTTGCTGATACGTCGATGATAATCTAATTGTCAGGTTGTATGATTTGATGATTGTATAGACGGATTTTGGATGGTGGTACCGTTCGCATGCTCGGAGTAGAGGTCGGGATATTTTTAGTATCTTTTTGCTATGTCGTTATATCTTAATAGTTCGACAGCAATTTATGTCTGAAAAACCCGGTCGATGTTAATGAAATTCGATAGAGAGTAGGATTTTGTAGTAGGATATAGGCCACTTTACTGTCGGTAAAAATGCATGGTTCCTGCGGTTGGCAGCGGGCTACTATATATATAAATCTGGCTAGCTCATTGTTGTATGTATGGCACATGTATACCGTAATAAAATTATGATTTTTAAGATGATAGAAAGAAAAGTGAATAGATAAAAATCTCGTGGAAGCGCGACACTAGGTAATCAACACAGATTGAAGTCAATCCTTGGGTGACTGTTCGTGTGGCTTTTGATATTGTGTAATTTTCAGTACCCGGTCCAAATGATGAAATGAACGTTTATGAGCAGTGAAGGTTCTCGAAATCAAAGATGAATGTTGGTTTATTGGTATTTAGTTTTTGCCAAACAAGTTTATTGTAAGCAAACTCTTACTTCCACAGCAATAATATAATTTTAGTCGACTACTAATAATTAAGAAACATAAAAAAATACAAATTTAATTTATTGAAGGATAAAATTATATCTTGTATTTATGTAACAAACCTTAACTATAATAAACTTGATCTGCAGTACCTGTAAAAAAGAAAATGTCATAAGTAATTAAATTTGTACAATAGTCATAGAGATATTTTTTTTGAAACAACCTTTTTTGCTGACCCTCTCCTCTATAACAATAAATAAAATGAACGCTGAGAGCCGACTGACTTCGTCGAACGCCCAACAAAACGAGAAACTATTTCTAATAAACATCACCGTGTTATTTGGCAACATGTAGTTATAATAATATTGTCATTAACGTTACAACAAGTAACTACGTAAGTCTATGGTCACTTACGTAATGAAACGAATCATATTAACATGAACTTTATAATATACGGTGGCAGACAATTGCCGGGAGACAGGCAACAATTGAAACCCAATTGAGTCTAGATACTTATTAGTCTCGTTATCTACTCAGGCTTGAAAGGTTAATAAATAAATAACAACTATTAGAAAATTCGGCCTCATAATGTCCACTGCTGAACATTTACCCCCCTCCCCCATAGATGACAGTTTATTGGGGGCATTTCCCCATAATCACCACGCTAGGCAGGCGGGTTGGTGAACGCAGTTCTAGGCAGTACGCAGGATGGCGCTACTGCCCATTATCCGGTTGGATTTCTCTTCGTCGACTCTTACGACTCCTCATGAGATAAGAGGGGGTGGCACTATTCTAGGGCAGTTCTACTCGGCACCAAGAACACATTATAACTAATACCAATTATGAATAAAAAAAATAATAAATTACATCCTTATAAAAGTACTTAACTTGCATGTTGCTGGACATCTATTATTACAATTACATATTTTACGTAAGTAAGTCGTCTGCAGACCCGCGTCGGTTAGAATCCCGAAGTTAAGCAATTTTCGCTTGGATGGGTGACCGTATACATATAATATATACACACATACAATCGCGCCTGTTTCTCCGAAGAGGTAGGCAAAGGCATATTATACGCCATATCACTCCAATTATATTGTTGGAGTGCCCGGTAAGCGGCAATAGGCTCGCCACCTATTACGTGGGACCAACTATATAATTAGCGAAGGGTGGACGAATAATGTGCCTTTGCCTACCCCTTCGGGGAAAAAGGCGTGAAAGTATGCATGTATGTATTTATGTTATAGGTATTGTTGGTATAACGTCAAAATGGCGAACCTATTGCCGCTGGTCGGGTATATTTGCCAAAGCCTCATAATGTGTTGATCTGCAGGTCCACCACTTGCAGGTGATAATGGCTTGGGCTCCTTAGATCGTCGTAGGATCCCTATACACCCGTGACCCGTTGCATGCCATGACATCGAGTGCTTTGTGAGGTTCGATAAATAATCTGTCATTATCCTTGTTTTGCCCTAGACTTACGCTCAGGACCCAGGGACTGCTTACTGGTCTAACTAGATTTGGCTAAATTGCAGTTATTACACGAAGCCTGCCTGGCTTCCGTAATGCAGAGGGAAACATTATTCTATGATTAACACAGCTGTCAGGAAATTGCTGCGGGTCTGTTCGAAAGGGTTACCGCGGCCTCGGAAAGGAACATGGATGGTTTTTAGTCAGTAAAAGTCTGACACACCCTTCCGCTTCACCCACAGCGGAAGACGGTCATTTGATGATTTTCCATCCGAAAAAAAAAAGCTGTCAGGATATTAGTAGGCACAGATTTCCAAATAACGACAACCTGGACCAACAGCTTAGCGTACTTCTCGACACATGGAACAAGCGACAATTACGCACATAACTTTCTGTCTGCCCTTAATGGAAAATTATCGCATAAATTATTAAAATTATATCATTACACTGCTCAATTTAGCAGAATCAGGACCCAGGTCAACGAACAATCTATAAATTACGCATAATTTTATTGTTTTATGCTAATACCTCCACAGAGGTTCGAAGAAATTATATATTTGACACAAAATTATATGAATATGCTATAAATTATAACAGAACTAGCCTTTCAACGGTTTGTCATTAGTTACCATATACAATCAATAATTAGCCATATATTTTGGAATTTGTCATTAGAAATCAGTCATATTAAAAATTAATTATGTAAAATCTTAAAATTATACGTGTGATGAATACAATAACTTTTTGATATTTTATATTCTTGAATAATAACGGTACAAATGTTTTATTACTGATTCTTATAAATATCCAAAATATGTAAAATGTAATCTTATGTACGTTTTTTTTGCATGAACATTATTTTGTTTTTAAGTTTTTAAGCATATTAGATCGGTACAGTCGTTGATGATGAAATAATTTATTTTAGATGGAAACCTAGGTCTTTTTTACATGTTAAAGCTGTTAATAAATAATTAAAGTCTTGCAGATAACGTAAAAATAACGAGCAATTGCTGCTTTCTATGATATAAATTTTCCCAAAAATAATTTAAACATTGTGTTTGAAATAATAAGTTCAACGAGTTACTGTTTAATGTGTTATATTATGGAAGAGAGAAGTAATTTTTAAATAACTTCCAAACTTATTTTTTAACGATATTGTTGAAAATAAAATGTGATGCGAACAGAATTTATTGTTAGCACTAAAATGCTGTACGTATTAATTAATTAAATTACAAAAAAAACATTATGAGGACTGCTTTTCTAAGACTATAATAAAACCATACAAATAATGACATAAAAATAAAATATACGTCCGCGCTCTCCTTATATGCGGTGTCTTACGTAGTGTCTCCTTAATGTAACATACACTGTGCTCACACATCTAGTTATGTGTATGATGTTTGCATGTAACAGTAAAAGGAGCTAAGAACCATGCTCACACGGATGTATGGGTGGTTATCTGGATGTGGCTTAGTTTAATTTTATATTCGCTTTATCATACTTATAGGAGGCTAAAAAAATGTTAATTTCATCTCGTGGTGATTGGTTATACGTCTCTTGATTTGACGATTTGTACTGCATTGCAATGAAATTAAACTATCTAATAGAAATATTGTTATTCATAGTACTTGTTATTAAAAATACTGTGCTGTCGACGCCAGATCTATTATCTTGACACCAGCGCAGCCTAAACTCGATGTTCAGCAGGCTAAGCGCCACTACCCTCTAAGTCATTGTGTTACCGTCGTGTGGTCACATTGTCGATATACTAGGTGTCTTTTACTATTTTAACTAAGACATAATATTAGCAAAGATGTCAGTTTCAAATTAACTTTACATTCTGATATATTTCGCTGTCTCTGGCTAACTAATATTTAATAGTACACATACATTGACAATTAAGCAAATAGTTATATAAATATAAATAATAATAAATATTTCTCACACTTACACCAATTATTTAGTTCCAAGATAACTATCATTAAGAACTTGTGTTATGGATACTAAATAACAGATAATCATACATAAATACTTTTTTTTTTGTAAATACATAATATACATAGAAAAACACCCAGACCAGAACAAATATTCATAGTTCTATACACAAATATTTGTTCTGTGTGGGAATCGAACCCACGACCTCAGGAGTGGAATGCGGGTATACTCGCCACCACGCCATATCGGTCGTCAAAATATATTACTTATAAGTTCCTCAATTAATTCTAGCCACATCCAGCAGCGCTACGTTTCCAAACCCGTCCGCTGGCCACAGAGCCACCTAATCAGCTAGCCTGCGCGTTGTCATACTACTTTCTACATAATTATTTATCAAGTATAGTGTACGTTGTTACTGAGTAAGAAAAATAAATGAATTATAGGTCTAAAAAGAAGTAATTTAACGAATCGTATGGATATAAGGCTGCTCTAGGCGTTATGAGTCTTTTAAGGTAATTTCTTCATGTAAATTTTTTTTTATCTTGTTTTAGAATTACAGCGTATGTGATACCCAACTTCCCAACAATTCAGGGTCTTTTGAGTTGATCCGGTTACTTAGTGGTATTTCTCACACAATAATACCAGAAGAGGACGATAATTTTTGATTGATTTATTGATTGGCCACGTGATACATAAAATACGCTTACTGTATCTTTCCATATACTATGGTCGTATTCAGATGCAATAATTATTTATCACTTAAATAGCCCAATTACATGAAATATGTTCGTTCGCATTAAAACTCGTTCGTTTGGCAAAAATCTGATTATAATATACTGCAAACAAGATAGGCACACATTTAAAATTTCTATAGACCTTATTTATTCACTAAAATATAAGAGTTCTTTCTGGAATGACATGACACGAACCATAAGAAGTCTTAGTTTTAAGTTGAAATGGTTCGTTTTGATAACATTTTTAGTCCATACAGTCTACTACTACTATTAACCGTTAAGTGTTCGTGAACGTCTTGTAAAAAGAACTAAAATAATGCAACATTATTTTTCAAATTCTCTCAAGAAGTCTATGTGAGATTTCAGTATAGTCCCACATCTTTATTGGGGACTCAAGGGGCTTAGGGGAGGGTATCTTATTTACCATTTACTATCTTTATCACCGCTCATTCTCATTTACCATCCACACTGGCTAAATGTGCTAAACACATGAAGCCACTTATTAAAAGAAAAGTTAAAAGTACATACCTTAAATTATTAGTACATTTGTAAAATGAAACGCTTCTGACGATAACTCATTTTAATTGAATCATTCGAGCTAATAGCACTTTCGAGATGTTTGACAGTGCAATCATTAGTGATGCGATAGTAGCACAGAACTCAAAATGTCGATTAATAGAGCTAGTTTAATCACTTGCTCGTTTTAAACTTAATCATATAACTGGGGGTAAAATATATAAGTTGAGCAGTAATCTTCATCACTAATCGCATAGAAGAATATTTCAATTGCCATTATTTAAAAAACTATATACGTATTTGGTGTTTATAATAAAGTTTTATTTATATATGTGATTTCAACATTGTAAAATGGATCTCTTATTTTGATTTTTATGTGGTTTCAAAGACTTTCATGAACAGTAATATGACAAAGGTTTTGCTTATTTTATGTGAAATGTGAACGATTTTTTTCCTATATTCATCAAAAATATGATCACAACGCAATTGGGATATTATGCTATAGTTAAATGATTACTTGTCAGATAAACTAACTAGGGTTTAACATTTTCAACTTGTATTTGTGTAAATTAGAAAAAAAATTCAACCAGATCATTGTCGTGTCCATCCCCTATTGTACAGGCTCAGCTCAGTTTCATATTACATACTTACTTGACTGTGATGGAAGGTTTTCTTAGTGCTACTTTATTGGTTACGGCTTCTGAGGACCCTTTCAATATCTTCAAATGTTCAATGTGTGTGTGTTTTGTATTGTTATATTTGATTGATAATTTAAAACAAAAGCCTGTGAGTTTCTTGTCAGTTCTTTTCACAGAGCGGTGCTCGGAACTGGCACTTAGATTCATTTACACTTAATTTTTATTTTTTTTATTGTAAGTGAATCTAAGCTTCGTGAGTTTTTGTAGTAATATTTAGTTTTTTATTTATTTATATTTTGTTTTGACGCTTGCAAGTGCTATGTTTATGAAATAAAGAACTTTTTACTTTATTATTACTTTTAAATTGATAATATTTTAATACGTATACAATATTTATGTAACTGCATAAATAATTAGAAAGGTATAAGATAATTTTCAAATGCTTATGGATTGAAAAACACAAAACAAATGTACGAAATTATTAAACTATGTAAATTAATTCAATTGTACGGATTTGTCATTCTAATTAAGAACAACTCATGCTATCTCAATCCTTAACGAAATTAGTTTTAATTGCTCTGTGGTACAATAAACCAAAGCTTTCAAGAACACCAAGACATTTTAAGCCAGCGTGACCAGCTACAGCATACTCTCCATGAGCTAGACAACTGTAATGCGACCTATGAAAAGGCACTAGATCGCATAAATGGCCTTGAAATAGAGCTCCGTGATGCTAATAGGAAAATTGCAAAAATGACAAAGGAACAAAAGCATCATGAAACCAAACAGCCTGAAAGTTTATTCGATGAACTTGTTGCATCACCCGGTGGATATCAAATAGATAATTCTAGCATTATAAACACAAGGATGCCAGACAAATGCCGGATGAACAACAAAAGTAGGAACAAATCAAAAAAGATTATAAAAATTAATAGATGCATAAAAAGGGCAGAAAAATCATTAAAAAATTATAATAGGTGTATTTTTAAAAACGTTGCACTAACAAAAGAAAGGAAGGATTTCATAGACTCCTTAGAAATTTATGACTCTAAACTGCAAGAGAGTAGGAAGATGTATGATCGGGACACGAAACAGTTGCAGTTAGATATAAAGAACTTGCATAATTCCCTAGACTCAATTAATAAAAAATATTTATTGGCACAGAAACAAATTGCTGAACATATATTGTCAGCAAATGAATTGATTGACCTATGCAATTATAATGAAGAAAGGTTTGACTCATTAGTAAATAAGACATGTTCAAATTGCCTTTGTGACCCTGTCACTTTGAGACCAAAATGCAATGTTAAACTCACCGACCATACATTGGCCTCACCCTCGCAGGAACTATTATTAAAAACCTCACAGAATGTAAAAAGTAGTGCTGAAATATATGGATCAATAATGTTTTGTGATGGTTTGGGAAAAGGTTTAGGTTCCCTTGTTAGTGGTAAATTAAATAAAAAATTTAAAAACTATTGCACACCAGGCAAAAAAATTAATGAAATCATAAGTAATATAAAAATCCAAGACATTATTGATGCAAAAAATGTTATTATATTGTGTGGTGACAGTCAGTTGGTAAAAAAGAGAGATATTGTCCAAAGTATTAGTGATCTGACTCAGTTACAAATGGATACTAATTGTAAATTTATTATAAGTGCATTTCCTTATGCACAAAACTTAACCTGGGAACAAAACCAGAAAATATTTAATTTAAATTTATTAATTTATAATTTGACTTGTTATAATTCTAACATTTCATTTCTTGAAATGAATAATTTTATTAAGAATTTTCAATTGACCACAGATACTATGTACCTACCATGGAGGTATAAAAATCAGACAGCTACTCTGTTAGCTTATACTTTACGAGATTCTGTTATACAGATGACTAGTTCTAATATTAATCTTATACAAAATGTTAGTACTGTTACTAATAATAATTTTTTGACTTCTCCCATTTTAAACTGAGAGGCAAGACAAAGGCCAGGCCCTTGGACCTAAACATAATACACCAAAACATCCAGGGCCTGACTGGCAAAGACCTTGATTTTGAACTGTTTTTGGAATGTCAGGATACATCTGTCATTTGTATTACTGAGCACTGGCTTAAAAGCAGTGAATTAAATTTTAACATAAATAATTTTAAATTAATAAGCTTTTTTGTACGAAAAACCGCTATTCATGGAGGATCCATGATATTTGTCAAGAACAGTTTAAAATGTAAAGATCGATTAGACATTGTAAATCTTTCTATAGAGCGTAATATTGAATTGTCATGTGTGGAATTGGAAAAATTTGTTATAGTATGCGTGTACCGGCCACCATCTGGCAACTTTTCTACCTTTGAATTGGCTATGGAAGATGTATTAAAAAAAATAAAATCCAAAAGTAAACACATTATAGTTTGTGGCGACTTTAACGTTAATCTTCTTGAAAAAACAGTGACAACCACACGCTTAATTTCATTATTTCAAAGCTTTAATTTAAGAAATCAGTTTTTAGAGCCAACCAGGATAACAGCACATAGTGCAACTTGTCTAGACAACGTATTTTCGGAATGTAACCCGTCTTTTAAGGATCTATTGAGTTGCCTACCGTCTGACCATTGCGGGTTATTAGTGTCATTTAAATATAATCAGCCGGAAGTTCCTAAGTTAATAAAATATAGACCAATAACAAATAATCGTTTGGAGTACTATCAAAACAGTATAGATAAAAAAATAGGTTCAGTCCCATTTTCGCACAGCGATCCGGGTGTTCTTTATGCTAATGTTTTTGGCTTAATTAAAAATGAGTTTAATAATGTTTTTACCCTTAAGTCTACTAAACGTTTTGAGAAGCTTCAATTTTGTGAATGGGCTACAACAGGTATATATAGGAGTAGGCGGCGACTTTATGAATTGTACAACTTAAAGAATTGCAATCATAATCCAGGTTTTATTGAATATGTTAAAAGATATTCTAAGACATTTAAAAGGGTATGTATTGCAGCAAAATCCGATTTCATAAAAAATAAAATAAAGTCGTCGGATAGTAAGATCAAAACAACGTGGAATATTATAAACCGCGAATCTGGCAGGCGTGCGCCCAAAGATGATACCTTTGTCCTTAAAGATAATGATATAACTGTAGAATGTAAAGCAGAAGTAGCTAAAATATTTGGCGACTTCTTTGCGAAAATACCAATAGAGACAACTTCAAGTCTAAATTCGTCTCCTTTAGTTGCTGTATCACTTCTTTCGGAATATGTACCAGTCTGCAATTCCATCTTTGAATTTAGATATATCACATATGTAGATATTTTAAAATCCTTTAAAGAAGTAAAAATTAAAAATACGGGTGATTTTTGGGATCTGTCCACTAAAGTAATTCAATCAATAATACATTCTATTGCCCCATACCTTGCGTTCATATTTAATGAATGTATTAATCAAGGGTCCTTTCCGGACTTAATGAAACTGAGTAAGGTTATTCCTTTACATAAATCCGGTTGCAAAGAGGACAAAAGTAACTATAGACCTATTTCAATCTTACCAGTTTTAAGTAAGGTCTTTGAAAAAATTATTCTTAATCAGTTAACATATTACTTTAATTCACAAGATCTTCTACATAAAAAGCAGTACGGTTTTAGAAAGAGCCGTTCTACGGCAGATGCTGGTGCAGCTTTAATGCAGCATATTTTTGAAGCTTGGAAGTTATCGCAGAATGCTCTAGGAGTTTTTTGTGATCTGTCTAAGGCTTTTGACTGTGTTGACCACCAGACTCTAATTCTTAAATTAAAATACTATGGTATAGGAGGCTTAGCCCAAAAGTTATTGTCATCATATCTTTGTTCACGAATTCAGACGGTAGATATTAACGGAACTAGATCACCCGGGTCGTCTGTGCGTATGGGGGTCCCTCAGGGTTCTATTTTAGGACCATTTCTCTTTTTAGTTTATATAAATGATTTGCCATTTTTTATGAGTAGGCGTTGTGAGATGGTATTATTTGCTGATGATACTTCTTTAGTATTTAATATTGATCGACATAAAAAGGACTTTAGCGATGTAAACGATGCCCTTGCAGAGCTGCTTCGTTGGTTTACTGTTAACAACTTACAGCTAAATGCTAAAAAAACGAAATGTATTAAATTCACTGTTCCAAACGTAAGGAAACTCGAAACAAATATCATTATTGACGGTCAGAAACTAGATTTAGTAGATTCTACTGTTTTCTTGGGAATAACTATAGATGAAAAACTTCAGTGGGGTCTACATATTGATACTCTTGCTGGCAAACTTAGTTCCGCAGCTTATGCTATTCGCAAAATTCGCCAATTAACAGATGTTGATACGGCAAGAATGGTATACTTTAGTTACTTTCATAGCCTAATGTCTTATGGTATTCTTATGTGGGGACTAGCAGCAGATATAGAAACAATTTTTATTTTACAGAAACGGGCTGTAAGATCTATTTACGGACTAAGCTCACGGACAACTCTTAGAGAAAAGTTTAAAGAAATAGGTATCTTGACTGTTGCCTCTCAATACATTTATAATAGTATAATATTTATAAAACGAAACATAGAAACCTATAACAGGCGCTGTGATGATCACAGTTTTAATACTAGAAATAGAAATAAATTATTAAATCCATTTTTACGCCTGCATAAAATTCGAAAATCGTTTATGGGGCAGGGTATACAATATTATAACAAAATTCCAAAAGATATTTTAGATTTGCCTTTTGAAAAGTTTAAGCAAACCGTTAAGACATCACTTACCAAGAAAGGGTATTACACGGTTAATGATTACGTTAATGACAAAAACGCTTGGATGTAACATTTACAATGATAAAAGTTGTGTTCTGCGGCCCTCTTTACAATATAACGATTACTTACATACATTGTCTATGTAATTTTATAATTTTATTAGTTCTGTCTCCCTTTTTTTTTCAAATCTTGTGACTGCAGAACACAATTGTTTTAATATTATGTATTTTAATTGTGACTGGCGGGAGAAAAAACCAACCTTGACGATTTTCTTGCCCGTTCTTTTACGATCAAGCTCCCGCCCGCAGTGAATGGGCGCGTTAGTTTATAAGTATGACATTCATAAGAGCTCTATTGAGCCAAACTTGAATAAATGAATTTTTAATTTTTTAATTTTTTTTTTTTTTTATTTATGAACAATCACGTTACTAACTCAAAAACCTTATTTCCTTAACAGAAGACGCCTCATAGAAATCGAAAACAGAATGATCGGAGGCGCGCACATAAATTATTGCCACATTCTAATTTCCCTGTTGTAATATCCCCGCGCAGCGACAAAGTGGCGATCTGGCGATTCCGAGATGCTTATCTGCGGACAAATCGCTGTGTGTGTGTGTCGTGTGTCGCACACAGCGCCGCGGTGAGAACCACGCACCTGTACGGACAACCTGCTGGTTGCTAGTGTTGCGTGTTAGATATTTTTAGATTTATCGACTCGATAATTTTATTATACAACTCTTTCACTTGGATTAATGTTGTTCATTGTCTTGTTTCTTTGGGCAAACGGCTGTACTTACCACTTACAAAATGTATCAAAAACCAATTACAGTTTTACTGATTCAGAGGATAATATTTATTTATTTTATATTTTAATGTAATTAATATATGAATTTATTTGTAATACATCATTATTAATGATATGTATTAAATTATTAATAATAATCTTGATAATTATCGGAACGAATTAAAATAATAGCATATTAATTTAATTGACTAGATTTAAAATATATTGTATCGGTTCTGTGCAAATGTTGTCGTAATCTTCAAGAGATCTTATCATTAAACTCAAAAGTAGAAACTCTTGAAGATATAGAAACTCATAAAGGAAAAAGGGTGTATGGAATTTAGATCGTAAAATTCAGTCGAAGCCGCGCTGTATTTTATTAATACTGACAATCTTGCAGAAGTGTTTTGTATTCTTGAAGTAAGCATCAATGTTAAAGAAGATGCATTGCTAATTGGTCATGTTTTTTAACCTTAAAAATGCCAGTTAGCAAATACTATCCAAGCCTTTTAAAGAAATTAATTGTATTTGAATTTCAGGTGTCGCATTTTGTAAAGCATGATTAAGTTACATATAGAAAAACCTAAAATCACAAACAAACATTTATTTCCTGTTGCTCAGACTAGGACTTTAGACGCTGGACATATTTAAGCATTTATTTTAATTTTCGTTTGACTATAATTTTCACTAGCACCTATTGCAAGAAAGTTAAAAGTTGAAAAACATTGTATCAAATTAAAAAAATACTTAGATTTTAAAATGACAAAAAAATAAATTAAGGTCAAACTTAAAATAAAATAGTGCGGAGTAAAATATTAATTTATCGACAACACATAATCGACAAATCCCACCGCGATGGACTCACGCAGCGCAGCCCCGGTCCGTCGGGCCATTCGCTCCCTGGCTCACATCATAAATCACGCACTAATAGCCGGTAAACTCACTCGCTAATCCGAATCGAACGACGCGAGACGTGCGCGTACGCACCGAACGCAAGGGATATGACTATGTACCAAATACCGAATGTTTTAGTCGGCTGTATATTTATGATGATAATAACTGTTTATGAAAACTTTATACGTTTGTTACAAAAACAACTACATTATAATAACTAATCCACTGCCATAGCTTTTTATAAATTTGGCTTCAGCTTTCGTTTTATCCTCGTTAACAAATATTACTAACAGAGTTACAATTTAAGTAATGTTACATAAATATCTATGAGAGGTATGTTGATTCTTTGACTAGTATATACCTTTATTTTATACAATCTTTTTTTGCTTTGTTCTACTTGTCTATTTATAATATAGACTAAGTAAGTAGCATCGATAAATACCAACTTTCATTTCAGTTATGCCAAACATCACTATGATTGATATCTCAACGCAAATGTTTTGTGAATTGTAAGCTATTTTCGCTCAGCTTAACTATTTTTATGAGTCGTAAAGAAGTCAGACAGAAAGAATAAATTGTATTTGTTAGGGGTCAATGAACCGATCTATACAATTTTGAAATTGTTTTTTTATCGAGAATTCGACGACTCGTAATTATGTTTGTATGTAATTGACAGTTATTGATAACATGAGGTATTTATAACCTTATTGTCAGTAATATTGCAAAATAATTATTTCCACTTTTAAGATTTTTTTAGGTTCTAAGGGAAACAGATTATTTAACTGGTCATAAATAAAAAAAAACTGACAATTACCCTATTTATTTAGTTCCAAGATAAGTATCATTAAGAACTTGTGTTATGGATACTAAATAACGGATGAACGTACATACATGTACATACTTTCTCTATCTAAATATATACTTAATATTCATAGAAAAACACCTAGAGCGGTGTGGGACTCGAACCCATGACATCAGGAGCGGAGTGCGGGTATACTCGCCACCACGCCAAATTAGTCATCAAAAGTTTCCAGGATTCGGATTGTTTGTTGGTGAGGATTGTTTGTGAGTTTAGATGGTTGTTTAAAAAGTAATTGAGTAACTGCATAAATTTCAGAATATATAGCTTATGCCCTTACTGATAAAGGCACATTTTAATGCGAAAAGTCACTATAATACCCCCAAAAAATATTTAAAACTAATTTTATCAAGGGGTTTTTCGGGCGAAAAGCTCAAATTATTTGCTCCAAAACCGGTCCTAGCTAGAATCTATTAGAATTTGTCTAAAATTTGAAAATTGTTTTCTTACAAGTGTAAAAGAATGTATCTAAGAAAACGCCTTGATTTTCGTTGTTTCCAAGCACACTAGTAGTAGATATACACAAGTTTCTTGAAAGGAGAGTTTCTCTTTAATTTGATTAATTACATTGTGTGCTGTATTTTATTCTCACTTGTTCAGTGTATGTGTTTTGATACTAACGGTACTTTGTTTGCTTTACAACTGCATTATTTTTGATATGACAAATAAATAATGAAAAAATAATGCTTAAGTATTACTTTTTTATTGTTTGCATGAATGTAACATGAACACAAAAGTGCGCGTATAAAAGAAATTTCACGTTAATCAACGGAGCGGCGCGCGAAATCAGGCATGGAAATAATTACCGACGAATCGCGCGATATAATTGGCGGTTGTTATAAGAGGTGCTGCGCACGCGCACGTGCCCATTTTAAACCCTAATTCTAAAGAGATAAGTGCGTGGTCTCGCAATAATGGTAAATCGAACGGTTACACCGTAAACTATCATTAGTGTAAGCCGGCTAAGGAAATTGCCGACTTTTGTTTGTAGGTTTGTGAAATTATTAGATGATGCTGCATGAAATTGCGCAAAATCAGTTTATGGGATTTTAGGTTGAAGAATCATGTCTGGGTTGGATAGATTAGATATACTTAGACAGAACATACATACATAATATTATATAGCCAGTTATATTGTCCCACGTGAGCATATTGTCGCATACCTTATGTTTGCCAGAGCCTCGTCTGTAGGTCGGCAGGTGCACCACTTGCAGGTGAGGATGGCTTGGACTCCTTAGAATTTGGTAGGAACCTTAGACATTAAACTTGCGCTAAGTTACCAAAATGAAAGGCTATTTTGTTTTTATTGTTCTTTGCATCAATGTGGAAAATTTGCTTGCAACCGCCCACTATTCGTTACGTGTTTTACAATTTACCTTCGCGTTTGAATATTTTATTCAGCTTATGCACTTCTGTTTTTACGAAAAGCAAGGGTAATAAGATCCTCTTCTACAGCGCTTGGAGAGGTTAATCGCAGATTTAGCCTCGTTCTCTGACAGACACGATCGCCATCGGTCGTCACGGCATAACTATATTTAAAACCGATGAGATAGCATATGTTAGCATTGAACTAGCTAGATCTTTGTAATCAATATTCTTTTACTGTCCCAGTAGTAGACCCATATTTACTTACGGAGTTGTGGCCAATAACTCTAACTCTAAAATAAAACAGCAAGTCAGATTATATACTTAGAGCCTTGAAGTAATTTAAGCATATTTAATTCATGAAAAAGAATATTGGGCTGTGCACTAACCAATTGATATGCTGCACATTGACACCTTAGTACAAATTGGAAAAACTTAGAAGTTAAAGAAGGTATTACTTAATGCAAAAACTATATGTATTACGAGTTATTAAGATTCTTTATATAATTATAATAATTAGCAAACACTACCTGACCTGACAGACCGTTGTCCGGTCTTATTTAAATTAATTCTGTCAATTGCGCTCACTGTCAAACGCCATGGTTAGAATGAAAAGTTTTTATTCCAAAATAGATAGTCTGGTCGTAAAGTTTTCTTTCAATCCTCGTAAATTTGTAACTTCCATCCAAAACTTTTCCCGACAATAACGAACACTTATACAATAATTATCCAATTGGATGCAGCCTTTAGAAAACTATGCGCTATGCTATACATACATTCTGGCGAACTATTTTTATTTATATAAGATAAGATATCTTTCCAATAGACCGCTCTATAGAGTTAGATAATTATTGCTATTGAAACAGTAATGTTGGTGAATAATAATCGGTGCACTTTTATTGGCATAGTTTGCGATTTTGAACGGTCAGTAACGAACTCTGATCGATAGACTTGTCGATTCTAATCGATTACTTCTCGATTTAATTGTCCATTGTGATTGGGTTTAATTAAAACTATTGTATTGTATTGCTTGCACGTGTTCATTTCCCTTTTAGATTTTATTGATCGAATAATGAATAAATTTTATTTGATTATGTAAAAGTAATATTTTTTATTCAATGCTAAATGTTTGCGTAGATTTTTTTTACTTTCTCCAAAGGATGATTCATGTTTTAAAGAAATCTCCAATATATTTAGTAAAATCTTTGAAAGTCAAACACTGGGTATGTATTGTGTGTGGCATCCATAACGTTTATCGTAGTTAAAGAAACTTTTATTTTCTTTGTTCGAGTGCTGAAGACCACCATGTGTTGTTCGGGAGAGAAAAGGAGAGGGCGGGATGAGATCGAAAAGCTCCTCAGAACACTCGCCATAGTAGTTCCGGTAGAAGACACTGAGAAATGCAATGTCTCTAAGCAGCTGTAGATCCTCAAGTGAGGCTGTTACCTCAGCATCCCCTATAATGCAACCGCTCGCTGTTGCAGTTCACTCCTTCGTGAGATAAGCATGGATGACTTATACATTTTTAACACATGATAATTAGATAAAATATCAGTTGTGAAAGTTCATTGCTTATTCTTTACTTACTTTAGTTTGCAACTTTATTGAGCCAAAGTGAAATAAACTAATAAAATGTCGCGTATTCGGCTCAAATTTTAGCACTAGAGTGTCGCACTGCAGATTTCTTCATCTGGGTGTTTTATCATTTGAGACAGAAAAGAAGAAACATACTTGCCGTGTTTCCTGACCATTCCGTGTTTCTTTTAACTTTGCTTAAGCTCATGCCAGCTGTGGTTGGGCGTGTTAGGTTTTAAGTAGATGATCGTATGAATTTTATTGCGCCAGCACTTGAATATGTGTTGCAAGATTTAGACATCTGGCGTTCTCTATCTCATCGAAGAATAACAAAACCCTCGAGATTTTTACACATTTCTGCTTTACTTATAATCCTACATACTGTGAACAGTCGCATTCGTTTCTAAGTTGACGTTCGTATTAGAATTGTTAAGCCAAAATCAAATAAAAACCATTTTTAATTTGGCCTTTTTTAACATATCAGTAAACAAATCAAGCATAGCGAATTCATTAACCTAGGCGTCATATACCACAAAGAAAACTATCACCTTTTTACAGTTTTATACTTTTCTGTACATTAACATCCAATTATGATAAACACTTGAAAACAATGATTCAAACTAGCAATGACGGCGTGTTTCTAACATTTTAACGCAAATTCACATCGCGATGGCGGCGTGAACGTTCGCAAGTGCTCTTTGTTTATCTTGCTCATTGTCTAGGTGTTTGTGACTTTAGAGTTAGACTATAGCACTCGGCAACACAGTTGGACTATAGACTATAGCACTACGCCAATACAGTTGTTACGGGATACAATGTGGCCACGCCAAATGGCCAGGTCCACTCTAAACATTGATTTTACGACACGCCAGCACTTGAGTCTTGTGTGGTATCTGGAACATAGAGATGCTAGAAAAGACACGGAATTAAATCGTTCCGTGTTAAAGTAAGTCGTGAATTCCATTTCGACGATAAATATCATTTATATTTATTTACTTATAATTGTATTTGAAGGATAATTAATTTTCATATTTATATGCATACATATACCTCCACACTTTGCCAATCATGTAGTCCCACACACCCAGAAAAAGTAATAGTATAAAACTGTAAATGGCTTACAGAAATTGGAAAACTGAGCTTTCCAAGGAATATGTAAATACTGTGATTTATTTCTCCGTGTTTTAGGTATTTGTTTCGCGTATCTCGTAATTTAACTACGTTAATTATAAAATGTCATTAGGTTTAAATATATTAAAAGAACTGCTGGGTTTCAAACCTTTGATTGGAGTAAAAATAATTATTTAAAACGTTTTTTATATTTTAATTATTAATGTGACAGTTTATGTGAAGTTGGACTTAAACTTCCAAGTATAATGGCCGATATAGCGTTGAAGTTGTGTCGGCACTCTGCTCTTTAGGTCGTGGGTTCGATTTTCATAGGGTTGAAAAAAGACTTATATCAAAACTGAAAACTACGCATTTAACACATCATAAAAAGAGACAACACCTAAAATTATTATTAGTAGACGATTTCCATTTTTGGAGTTAAGAAAATTGCGCAATGAAAAACGCGAAACAGATCGCGTTTCTGTGTGTGTATGTTACCCAAGCGTGCTGACACAATTTAAAAAAATAAAACAAATATAATAACACCTAACATACATAATTCAATTAAAATTTAAGAAAATTGCTTTCCCATGTTATATAGTCTGTAAGAATAAAATTATGTAATACTGAGCAGAATATGTAGTTCCTGGCTTTAATTAGGATCGTTTACATCATGCTTAATTCTAATAGTGACTATAACATTAATAAATAAATAAATGTTCTCATATTTTTAGTTATTTAGTTTCATGTTCATATACCATGTCCATACACCAATTATTTAGTTCCAAGATAAGTATTATTAAGAACTTGTGTTATGGATACTAAATAACGGATAAACATACTTAAATACTTTTTTTTTGTAAACATATACTTAATTTACAAATGAAAACACCCAGACCAGAACAAATATTCATATTCATGCTCACAAAGATTTGTCATGTTTAGGAATCGAACCCACGACCTCTGGAGTGAAGTGCAGGTATGCTGACCTCCACGCCATATCGGTCGTCGACATAACATATTATGTACATTTTCATGTCACTATTCAACATACCTGTATTTTTCGAGTACAAGTACTGAGCTTTCCGTGTCTTATCCAGCAGCTCTTTGCGCTAGCGAATCGTCCGTGTACCCAGCTCATGATATCACGCTTTTGTCAGTATAGTGGGCAGACTTATTGACTTGGACATCGATTTAAACTGACGGTAAGCATTTTTTTAGACATATGCATTGTTTATTTTTCAAAGTGCTTTAATTTTTTAGTAAGTTTTTTTTATACATATTTAATTACATACATACATACATTCACATCTGTTTTCCCGAAGAGGTAGACAACGGCATATTATACGCCCAAACTTCGCCAATTATATAGTATCACGTAATAGGTGGCGAGCCTATTGTCGCTTACCAGGCTCTGTTATTTTCGCCAGAGCCTTGTCCGTTGATCTGCAGGTGCACCACTTGTAGGTAAGGTTGGCTTGAAATTCTTTGGTCTTGGTAGGATCCCTATACAAATTAATCAAATTTAATTAAAATTGTGTTTATAATAGTTAATACTTTTTAAGTTTTTTGTTCAACAGTTAATATTAAATAGCTAGCCAAGTCTCATCCAGCAACTCTTTACCCCAGCAGCATGTAAGTACTCAGCTTCTATGACATCACGCTTTTGTCCGCGGAGTGGGCAGACTTATTGACTTTGACACGGATTCTAGCTGACGTACAAATCGGACGTGACTTTGTTCAACTAGTTGATTTTGGATAAACACATATTGGTACTCGAGTATCAATTGTTGATGAAGGCAAACAATTGTGGACCTTGGAGTCAAATTTTGCGTATTGTGCGGCTTAGAAATATCTACTATAGATATTGTATTGGCTTGTGTAATGTTTATTTTAACGACGATTATTTGTTCTGCTTAGAACTGCGTACTTAACCCCGTGCAGGGCAATAAAATTGATCTGCGGATTCGCACGATGATATCAAAGTAGTTCACAGATTTTTTGGATAGGGTATGCATTGCTTATTTTCATATATACTATGCACGCAAGTGTCTAATTGTTGAGTTCCACAAATTTCAAAGATGTTTATTTCAATAGAGAACCACGATCCTTGACGTTACTCAACGTAACTATTAGGTAACGCGTAAGGTAACGTGACATTACGTTACGTGTTACGTTTGACAAGGGGAGATCTACGTTTACCTACTAGTGGAGTCATACGGGCTGTAGATTTTTTATTGTGTTTATTATAGATCGGGCCTTTAAACGTTTTATACTAAGAAAAATACACGTATGATCTAAAATATAATTGTTTTAACATAATAAATACAATTTAAGTTCAAACTTCAAATATTTTTATTTCATATACTATTACATAGTACCTACTTGAAAACGTCAAAATTACTTATAAAAACAATCGAAATATGATTACAATGAAATTACAAAGCTCTGAAATGCAACAAAAATATGTAAGTGACAGTAAAAGGGCCATTTCCTGGCTATCGCTCTGTAAGAAGAGCTGGCAAGAAACTCTCAGGCTATGCTATTTAAATTATCAGTTGGTTAGGTACTTAAATTGCAATCTTCATTTGTCTTAAGTTCTACGCTCTGTGACTGAATGCTATTCTTAATCGTTTAATGTGAGTACCAACTGACATAATTATGCCGCATCCACTCAAACTATCGCCCATGCGCGACCATAAACAATAGAAGCAGCAGAGAGGCTGTTTGCTCTCGCACTGTTTATCTTGTTGCGTCACTGTTGCCCGGAAACAGAAATCAGGATTCTACACATACCTACTGTTTGTTTATATTTACTACAAATAATAAGCCATATGAACATACTGTGAATCTTACGTATTAATGATTGACGACAGATATAGTAGGAGGTCAGCTATGTAAGTTCTTTTCGCTTCTAGAGTCGTAGGTTCGAATCATACACACGACAAATATTTGTGGGCATGAGTAGTTTGCACTTACATAAAAATAAGTATAAATTATGTTTATCCATTGTTTAGTATTCAAAGTATATCAAATCCTGCTTGGTTTAGAACTAGAAGAATTGTGTAAAATGTCTAAAAAAAGATTATTAAACTTATACCTATTTATTCTACAAATTGTTTCTAAAAATGTTTAACCTTATAATAATTTTAACATCTGGGTTACGGAGGGCAGACGCCAGTCGCTCCATGTAATAACTGAAACTGAGCCATATCTGGTTAAACCAGTGAGCAGACCCTGGGCCCTTAGTTTAAGCCTAGAGCAACCGGGATAATGCTGACGATGACTCTATGAAGTATTAATTATAATTTAATTACAGTACCTAGTACATAGCAAACGTTCTATCGGCATAGGGTCATTTATATAAAAAAATGCCGTAAATCTTCCAGATTTTATAAAAATTAGATTCTCCATCTTTTAAAAGGTTATATTTTTAATAAAACTTTTACCCATAGTCATAGCTATTTGTCGAGATTGGTAAATGGCAAAAGAATTAAGTATTACTTGTAAAACGAAAGAAAAGAAAGAAAGGAATAAATAACACACACTCCAAAATTGACTATTTGGAATCACGCAACAGTATTCAATCATTAAAAGATTTGAACCATTAATGAGAAGTTAGTAGTCACGCAAAGTAGTTAAGTAGTTAAGTTGTTTTTTTTAAATATTTGGTTAGCATAACAGTTTGATCTTAATTAATGCTTTTGCTTTACGTCAATTGTTACAATAAATATACTTGTATAAACAGTAAATATCACAATGCTAAGGACTCCTAAACAAACTTAAAAACCGAAAGAAATAGCAAAAAATGTCGGAGTTATTGCTAACTCATTAAATTGCCATAAGTCAACATCATGCATATCATACACGCGCTAGATACTGCCCGTGGCTCCGCTTGTGAGGGATTCTAGTTAGTTTATCATGTTTTTGCGCTGTGCGATTTTGACAATTTCCCGCAGTAAATAATGTTCAATTTATAAAAACTTTTAAAAGCATGATAAATATAACAAATACCAATATAAAATGAATAATAAAATGAAATTTCAAAATCAAAATTAAATATCATTAATTTCTTGTTGTACTTGTAAACGTCAAAATTAATTTAAGTCGCTCTTGTCGCTTGTCTTTTTTTTTGTTAATATATCGATACCTCCTACGTATTTTAACTAAGAAAATGGCATTTTTGCTTTTTTCCATAAAAATACCTCTTTTTAATAATATTATCGGATTATTAAAAAGAGGTATTGTTATGGATTGTTCCCTTAAGGACGCCAGGTCCTCTGCAGAACGCATCCATCTACCACACCACACATCTAACAGCCACCTGTCTAAATTCGTCGGTACATCTTGCCGGAGGTTGTCCTACAATACATTTGCTCAAAAGCAGTCTCCGCTAGCGCTTTTATTAGCGTTATTAAACAATAATCAATCAATTTATAATTGCGAAACAAACATTCAAACTTCCCCACCCACAATATTAGTAGTACTGTAAGATGAGCGTTACATCCGTGTACACAGTGACCTAGCACCTAGCCGCAACAATTGAATCTGTCAGCTGCAGATGACCGATGCCCTTCACAATGAAGAGATGACGTCTATACGGACATGGTTCATCACTCATAGTGATGTGAGTGATGTGCTGTAGAGGCCGATTACATTCGACCGTGACTTTTTTTTATTTGACTTTTCTGAGCTAAGATACGGAATTTAGTGAACAGCTCCTGTAGTTAATAAGTAAAATCGCCATTTGAAGCATTTTAATCACCTTTATTTGAAACTATTTCAAAAAATGGGTGTATTCTACCAACATCTTAGGAGCCCAAGCCAACCTAACCTGCAAGTGCACCCTGCAGATCAACGGACGAGGATCTGGCGAACATATAATTTTCCGGTAAGCGGCAACAGGCTCGCCACCTATTACGTGGTAACAACAATAGTTGGTGAAATGTAGGCATATAAAATGCTCTGCCTATCACTTTGGGGAAACAGGCGTTATTGTATGTATGTATGTTTAATTTTTTTTGTTGATTTATATATTATAAATGCAACACTAAGTTTTACTGCTTGGAAGGGTGGCCAAGATAGACCAGGGCTGTGACAATTGATGGTGTCCCACAATGCAATAAATAAATAAAGCATCGAAGCGATAAATAGTTACAAATTTAAAGTAGGTATACGTCAAACTTATGAAACAGTTTACTTTTATTATTTTTTCGGGCACTGAGATTAAGCTAAATCATAATTATGTGGCATCAGAATTTTTAAAGAGCGAGGTATCGGAGAAGTGCAAACAATATTATTAACATTTTTATTTTTCTCAAAAAAGTTTTATACCTAATTTAAAGAAATGATAATTTTCCCAATTTTCCTGTATGGCACTAGTCTAAACAAGAAGCGCATAAAACATAGCTTTAATTGTATAGTCCATAGATAACAGAGTCATGCATACGATACATCAATCACTCCCGTTAACATTCCCTCCGAGGTTCAATGGGGCATTAATACATCGAAGAGCCCATTAAAAACCAAAATGTCGTTAATCTTGATCGAGATTTATGATAACTTGCCTCTGATTGAGACACGGGTGTAATCTGGTTTGTTGGTAAGTATAACCCGCCAAAGTTAAATTGAGACCTTAGCCCCTTAGCTCACTTGGTTTCCACGTCTGAGGCTAATTTAGAAGGGTTCATTCAGCATCTCAGCTTATTCACGTCCCACTACCAAATACGAGCCTTCCTGACGAACCAAAGTGAGAGGAAGTTGAACCCAGTACAAATTTGCGAAAGGTGATATGATATGAGACACATAAGACATGACCCTTTCCCAAAATTGTGCACGTCAATAGAAACATATTTTCAAAATTTACATAGTAAAATTAACTTACATAATGAACAAATTAAAATTACATCATGAAGCGATCGTAGCTCTACGGTTCTCGGAAACGATCACCAAAGTACAGCAGAGTTTACAGAGGTCAGTCCTTGGATGGGTGACCGTTTGCGTGGCATTTGATATGTATCGAGCGCTTCCGTGCTTCGGAAGGCACGTTAAGCCGTTGGTCCCGGTTATCACTAAAATGTGGTAGTCGTTAAGCCATGCTAGAGGCCTAATGGGCGGTTTGATAAATTCTAACAGCAGGACGCCATACACCTGCCCCCGCCAATCCGCACTGGGTCCGCGTGGTGGAGTATGACCCAATACCCTCGCACCTTAATATATGAGAGGAGGCTCGTGCTCAGTAGTGGGACGTTAATGGGCTGAGATGATGATGATGATGATAGTGACATAATAAAATCGTGTATCGGGCAATAAATATTAATTTACATACAATCACGCCTGTTTCCCCGAAGGGGTAGGCAGAGGCATATTACAAGCCCACATTTCGCCAATTATATTGTTGGTCCCACATACTGCGAGCCTATCGCCGCTTGCCGGGCACTGTTATGTTCGCCAGAGCCTCGTCCGTTTATCGGCAGGTGCACCACTTGCAGGTGAGGTTGGCTTGGGCTCCAAAGATAATGATAGGATCCCTGTGCACCCCTTTAAACTATACAAGTTCTAATAATACGTTTTAACCAGTTAAAAAAACACTATCTATATGAAAAGACCGTCATAAATCTCTCGATTTAAAATTTAATCGATATACAGAGATAAAGGTATAGTCGGTAACACTACTTAATTTAATTAATAATGTTTTGATCAAAATACCGACACTTGCAAAGATCGCAGTCGCTTATCGCCAAAGAAATAATAATAAAAAATCTATAACCTACAACATTGCGATGTTAACTCGTTAATTTTACTAAAACCGTTACATTATTTTGCGGTGTAAGAGTTTAATTTAATTTAAACGCATTATTTACTGACCTTGGGCTCCTAAGATGTTGGTTGGAACGTTTAGCACCTCAATTAATTTACTCAATATTTATTCTTTTATATAGTCATATCATTATGTTATTATAAGTGACCCTCTCCAAAATTTCCGGCTTCGACTGCGCCACTTGGCTCCACGACTATCACAGGTCAATCAAGATCAATGGCTTGACCTGTCGTTTATATTTGGGAAGCTCTCGATTTGAAATACTATATATGCGTGTCGTTGGGTGACCCCAAGCGACTACTGACCACTGTGAATTTTGCTTGCCTTCGCAGTTAGTAAAACCTACTAAATTGTAAAACACTTGCGAGTAAACACACGTTGTATGCAAATAAAGATTTAATTCTGATTCGACAGTTTCCGACCTTGTATCACAGGGCAACGTACCAACAATATCTGGTCATACCACGGATGGCCGCCTCCTACATACTCACTCCAATAATACAGACTTCACAAAGACAAATGACAATGCAACTAATGACATTATTAACTGTCTATTTAAATTAATTAATGTCTTAGACCTCCAACAAGTGCCCCCATTGTTACAGATGAGATCTGGAGATTTGATTGCTGGTTGACATTGACGGTAGACTCCGAGTATATCTCCGCCCATGCTTGAAGTATGTGGTATAAGATTGGTTTCAAGTAATACTGAGATTGCATAGAACATGTTGTTTAAGTCTGACTTAATTGATTGCAAAGGTTAGATAAAAAAACAACTCCTAATCTGTACCCAGCACAAAAAACATTAAAAAAGTTTATTCATAAACTACTCCTGACTACAGGTATTTGTATGGTGGGTGTATAGGGATCCTACCAAGATCTCCAACCCATGGCACATACCAACCTGAAGGGTTATTATGGCCGAAATGTTTTGGGTTACGTCCGTAGCCACGCATTTAGCTATATCTGCTGCGGATCGTTGCTTGAACCCGACAAATTTTAAAAATCAAGTACCAGTCCCCATGCGAGTTCTCCCCTTTCTGGGGCCTCGTCTAGCGTCTGAAGATGTCGATGATATATAAATATACTTAATAATAAACCACAGCCAGTATTCAGTACAAGCGCCGTGAGGCGGTAAACAAGATGTTAAGGCTGTGGTGCTACTCGTCTGAACCAAGATCTGTGGAGCCCAAGCCAACCTGACCTGAAAGTGGTGCGCCTGCCGATCAACGGACGAGGCTCTGGCGAACATATACGTTCTCGGTAAGCGTAGGACGTATAATATGCCTCTGCCTATCCCTTCGGAAAACAGGTATTATGATATAATGAATGTATGTACTCCCGACAGCTAAAATTACTTTTCTCTTACAATTTAAGACGAGACGAATTTGGGTCATATTTCACCACGCAGTCCAAATACTATTAGCCGATGGGTCACTTAATAGGACCATAAGAAGCGGGTCAAAGACGAGCTACGAGAATAATTGTCCAAGATCCCAGGGGAAATTGAACCCTTAAGTCTGTAGAGTTTTTTTTTTCTCCAGCGTGTTCTACCTCTTAATCCCTATAAAATGCGTTCTAGGGACTGTTTCAAAATGACGCAAACGGCCTGTTCCTGTCATGTCACCAGTTGCCATTGGATTCTTATACATTAAAAATGACAGGCGAGCCCATAGGGTGCAATGAACACCTTTCATCAGGTAAGCCTCGAGTGCGACTTACCAACAATATCATTGTGTTTTATATTTATAATCACGTTGATGTCCAGAGGTTAGGCATTAACTTGAAGCTTGTGGTGGCCCCGTAGGATTAGGCAGAAGAATATTATACGCCCACACTTCGCCAATTATATAGTCCCACGTAACAGGTGGCGAGTCATTGCCGCTTACCGGGCACTGTTATGTTCGCCAAAACCTCGTCCGTTGATCGGCAGCTGCACCACTTGCAGGTGAGGTTGGCTTGGGCTCCTTAGGTCTTGGTAGGATCCCTTTACACCCTACTATCTGAATGATGTATATAATGAATAATAAATTAGTACGTGCAGGTAAATTAATTGGCTTATTGTTATAACAAAAGAGAGCGACGATAGCCCATAGCGAGACCCATAGACTTATAATTCAGAGGGTCTAGGGTTGAAACTCTGGAACAGCTATGACTTTTCGAAGTTATGTGCGTAATTTTCACTTGCTCTGTGCCTCGTAAAAGCCTTGGTCCCGGCTGTCATAAATATCTATGGCAGTCGTTATTATGAACTCAGTGCCATTTAATATTCTGACAGCTGGTTTAATCATAGAATGATGTTTCCCTTTGGGTTGTTTAGGTCAGGTAGCAGTCGCTTTATGTAAAACCTGAAGTTCAGCCAAATCTAGTCAGACCAGTGAGCAGATCCTGGGCCCTAAGCTGAAGTCTAGGGCAAACGGGATAAAGCTAGGATATGATAATATTTTTAAAAAAATGTTTCAAGAAATAATAGTTTTGATTTCAAGTCAAAATTTACCCCATAATATAGTAATCCAATGTCTTTATAATATCAAACTTTTCATTTATAAGAAATTAGTTAAACAATTTCTTACACTTGTGAGAATTGAATTAGAAATTCAAATTAGATTGAGCGAGTTCTAGAACATTACTGAACTAAGTTATACCGGCAGTGTCGTAACAAATTGTCACGAAATTATATATGTTGCAGGCATATTGTACAAAGCGCCGTTTTTAAGAAGCGTACAACAAATTATGTAATGATATAATAATATATAAAAATAAAAATATAATGATATACATATGCGATGATTTATTTATTTATTTATGTAATCAGAACGGAATACACCAATTACACTAATTATCAAAAACAGTAAAAGTTAAATATAATATTAAAATCTCACACATAAAAACTTCTTTTATCCCATTCTCTCACAATACCTCAGACACACTGACAAAATCTCAGGCCATCCATCAGCAAACAAATCACAGTCGGGTGCTGCATCCAGGATGGCATTAAGTGCGTTGAGTGTCCGCGGAATGGGTGATTTTGAGCGGGCTACGGTTCGGCAGGTTGGCCCAGCAAACAGTTTATGTTTCCTGCTCCTATAATAATTATCGGGTGCATAAAGTCGACACAGCTCACTATGAAGATCAGGAGAGTCTATTCTATGATGATGAGACCTTGACGATATTGTTAGTCACTGGTCAAGCAAAACGTTGACTTTAATCTCTTGTAATAAGGAACAATTAACTGAGTTCTTACATGTAACACGAAGCTATAATATATAATGCGCCTGTTCATAACCAGTGCAGTGCCATTTAAGGAAAATTCTCTTCACCACAAGCCTTCAGCTAAGTCTAATCTGCCCAGTAATTACCGTTCTAAAGAGGAACATATTATCACGTTAAGCCCTACTACTTTTGGCGGCAAAATAGTTAGCTCTGAGTTAATATTTATGCAGCAAATTGTTGATACTTTGTTTTATGTCGATTACAAAATGCATTTACGCACTGCCTTCTGGCCAAAGGGGGACCGAAAGGGGGCGTTGGACTCACCAAGGGCAACCGCGACTGCCAGCAGTAATGCCCACTAAAAATCTTCCGACGACGCGCGCCGCTTGTTGAGAAAGAACCAGTAAGTCAGTACTCTGGGTGCCAGAGTCGCCAACCTCTGGGTGTTACCTTTTCCCGGCCTCACTCTCTCAGCCCCCTCCCCCCCCACCACGCCAAGGTGGAGACCTGACAGGGGGAGAACTTGTTGATACTGCGGTTGGTATAGCAGTATGGTACCTGTTCGTCCGTTTTTTCATACATTTTATAATCTATCTGGTCATATACTCAAAATACGAATTTAGTTACTGGTCTGCGACATAAACAATTCGTATCGTAATCAATCATTGGGCTATAACGGAAAGGCTCAGTTGACAGACATCATATTCTAGTATTTGATATGTTTATTTATTTATAAAATACTTATACATATTTTATAAATAAAAATAAGTCTGGTTAGTTACTATTGATAAATTACGAACGGCTACATACCAATGTTAATGATATCTGTTTTTTTGCATTCGTCCAACAAAGTAAAGCAGAATAACAATTAAAATACCGGAAAGATGAAGGTTAAAAACGGATTAAGCTCAAAAGTATAATGGTATTTGTGTATAGCGATATAAAGTGTGCGGTATAAGGATTTTTTGAATAAAACACAAGAGGTCTTATTACAAAACGAGATGTAAAGGTAGACCAGGTTTAAAACCAAGTGCTGTCACTTTTATTTGATAATATGAAGAAAGTGACAGCACTAGTTATAAACCTGGTCTTACTTTAGATCTCGTATTGTAATAAACCCCAAGAAGTTTTGCAAGCATATTATGTCAAGTAATAAATCGTAATCATGATTATCTTACCCTATTATAGTTCCGCTACCTAGTGCCTAATCTTAAAATACTTACACATATACATACATTCATGAAATGAAAAGGCTAAGGAAAGAAAGAAAGAAAAATAATTTATTCTGTGACAACATCAAAAGAAAACAGATACATTATATTTAAGTAACTATTTGAAGAGTGTCACAGAAAAGGTATCCACTCAGCATAAAGCCGAGGTGTCACGAAAACGCCTCGATGCTGATCTTCTGTAGATACCGTTTGTGAGAGGCTAGGAGGTAAGGCTTATTATACGCCCACACTTTACGGTTACCAATTGTATGATTGATCCCACGTAATAGGTGGCGAGCCTATTGCCGCTTACTAGGACCTATCATATTTGCCAGAGGCTTCTCCGTTGATCGGCACCTCTTGCAGGTAAGCTTGGTTTGGGCTTCTTAGATTTTGCTTGGATTCCTATACACTGGTTTAACGACTCCCATGTCAGTGAATGCTGGAATTAACTATTTACTGAAAGGAAGGTCACCTATCCAAGAACTGACTTTTGCGATAGCTGCTTTACTCCATAATCGTCTCAAACCTATTACTATAAACGCTTCATTTCATTTGTATTTTTCGAATAATTCGAACGGCAGTCAAGCTACCTATTCATGTAGATAGAACTTTTTTGCTTTTCATCAGTAGCTAGCAATTAAAGTAGAATGTACATCTGAATTTAAATTACAAATACGTGACCTCAGTATCGTTTAACGAATAACAATTAAAAATAAACAATGAACAGTATCATGCAGTCTAAAATAGAAATGACTTCTGTTTTTAAAGAATTTAAATGCGGTGAAATCTATGTCCGGATCGAATTTTCCAATCGGAATCGTAAATTGAATTGTGTCGGCTTCCAAAAAGTTCTGACCACTGAGTTACGAACTATATACTCGAAGATAAATTTATCTTACAAACGCGATTCGAACATGAGGGTGAAAATTTTAAAATTAGAGTGGAACACAATTGTTTTAAATTAGACATCGAAATAATAATTTCGAAATTTTATCAATTTTTGGAAAAGAAAAATAATGCGTAAATAGTATTAATAATTATTTAAAAATACTATATACGATTCATTAGATTTTTTTGTTGAAAGGGATATGGGTATTCAAATACTCTATCTTCGTTTTAATTTATACTGCAATTTGATAATGAAATATGTCGTTGAAACCGCTACCAAATTTCTGACTCTCACTGTAGCTACTTCGCAACGTCTTAACAACTCATTTGTGAGTCATGACCATTACTTCATTACAGTTAGCCGATATTCGTAATCAATCAAGTATAATATGCACCTTGTTCGGACTACAATGCTCTTCGTCGAGTGGACAAAATGAATATAACCTCGATACGATATTTATTGGGCCGGCCGGGCAGGTGTGCCGATGGGCACGGCATACAGCCTGCTTTTTATTTTGTAATAAATACTTTTTAGTGAGTATAGGCGTTATAGATTAGGAGTCTTTGGCATTGTCTATGTTTATGATAGGCAAGGTAGTTAGAAAGCACTCGTCTATATTAAATACTTTATAATGTTGTTTGTAAATAATTAAAGTAGTAACGTAAAATTTGTTTATTTTGTTGCAGATCGTTAACGTTCTCCTGGGAAGGTAACGTTTGATTTTATATACTTTGATTGTCCAAATTAGATTTATTAAATTTACTTCACACTTGATGCTGGCAAATTTTTAGTTGTCAATTGGGGAGAAGGTAAGCACTATTTAAAAACTATTTGAAAACATAACTTTTATTATGTATTGTGAGTTATGAGAGTTATAAAAGTTAGTTTTTATTTCTCTGCTTTTGATCTCTCTGCGGCTCATAAGCCTCATGTTTTCCTTTTCAATATTTGGTAAATAAAATGTTTGAAATTAAAAAAAAAAAATTTAACATAATTTACGCCAATTCTACACTTTTCTTAAAGCACAGGTTTCCTTAAACTTTACTGAAGAAAAGACTTAACCTGTAATGTTCAATTTAACAAAAATGTTTGAATTATTAATTGAATTTAAAATGATGTAATAATGTCTCGAATATTTGCCGCAGAAACTTTTACCATGTTTTAATTATACTAATTATACTAGTAAAATTATAATTCTATAATATAATAAACGATTACTTTGCATATATACTCATAAAAAAGGCGTAAAAAGTAATAGTGGAAACTGTAATCATGAAACCAACCAGAATGACAGTTAATTAAAATGTCGAGCGAGTTACTTAATAGCAACATCCTGTACATATCGGGTGCCTAGAGGAATGTTATTATTACGGAATTCGTTACAGCCTATACTTAAACCACTCGATACTGTGGTTAGATTACATAAATATGAATACGATTTATTTTTCTATAAAAAGTATCATTGGATCAATGAGTTATCTGTCATAGTTTTTGATTAAAATTTTTAAGCTGCATGTAACTGTTCATTATAATTATCTAGGGATAATATTAGCGTCAGTTTTGACACCTCTATGCCGCGGAAGGGGGTTTAGCAGTTTTCGCTTTAGTCGTGTGTTCTAGTCCCGGTCGGTGCAAATATTTATGTGCATGGATATGTGCAAAAAAAATATACTTGCGATTCCAGTCGTATTTTCATTTTGTTATTTATAATATAATCTTCATCTTCTACATGTGTGCTAAATTTCAATAAATGATATCCTACAATTAACATATACATGCATACATACATTCACGCCTGTTTCCCCGAAGGAGTAGTCCGAGGCATTATATACGCCCACACTTAGCCAATTATATAGCTGGTTCTAGGTGGCGAGCCTTTTGCCGATTACCGGGCACTGTAATGTTCGCCAGAGCCTCGTCCGTTGATCGGCAGGTGCACCACTTGCAGGTGAGGTTGGCTTGGGCTCCTTAGGTCTTGGTAGGATCCCTATACACCCAATTAACAAATACACTTACTTATTTATAACATCATTATATATATTATTATATATTATATTATATTAATAGAATTTCGAAAAAAAATATTTTAGTTAACTGCTGTTAGAATAACTCCAAAATAGGCCAATCAAACGGTTTTACCAAAGGAAACTAAGGTAGGAAGAATTCGAGTTAAAAACAAAATTTTGGAAGTTCGATTATATATAACTTCCAAGAATTAGTTACACATCACTTAAGACATTACTGAGAATTTGTGAGTCATTCAAAAACACCGAAGCTATTGTCAGGTATAATTTTATTCTTTACAAGCTTTCTAGAAATAAACTGGTTTTGGAATTGTGTATTGTTATGATTAAACGATTAACTAATTTTTGAATCATTTTAAATTGGTATTTTCGTTTGGTATGGAGAGGTACTCGAATATACCTTGGTCAAGATTAGCATTAGCTCTGGCGAAAAGAACAGTGCCCGATAAGCGTGGGACTAAAAACACAATTGGCAAAGTGTGGGCGTATAATATGCCTCTGCCTACCCCTGGGAAACAGGCGTGAATGTATGTATGTTTGTAAGAATAGCAGATATTGAAAAACCACTGAAGTAACAGTACCTTCATCATAATATTTAAATAAATATGTGAAGTAGTAAATGAGCAGATGGTTAACATATTACCTATGCCTGAACAGATCTTCATAAATTATTACTTCTTAGCTATCATTGATATTGATTAATTTCATTCACGCAAGTTTTCAATCAAAAATCATTATCAACATCAAATCCTAGTATTATCCCGGTTGCCCCAGACTTAAGCTTAGGACCCAGGGTCTGCTACATTACCAGCTGTCAGGATGTTAGAAGTTACTGACTTCCTATTAGCGACTGCCATAGATAGCAGCCGAGACCAACAGTTTAACATGATTTCCGAGGCACGGAGCAAACGATAATTAAGCATATCACCAGGGTTTGAACCCGAGACCCTCTGAATTAAATGTGGCTTGCCACTGGGCTTTAGTCTATGGTCTAGAGTACTCACTTTCAAATTAAAATAACAGCAATAATATTAGATCAGCACCAAAATTAGTCTATTCCTTTAAGAGCTACGATGCCAAAAACAGCTTAATTAAACTTTTAATGCCGCCCTTTTTGTGACGAGGGTTCAAAAAAACGACTGCTACAGGTCGGAAGTCAGTCTATTACCTTAATTTGGTAAGGTATTCGATAAAGACACGGCATAAAATAATGTATGCATGAAATTGGTAGTATTTAAGTATGTTTTCCTATGTTTAGTACCCATAGTACAAGCCCTTCTTAGTTTGAGTACGAAAATAGGTATTTATAAATATTCTTGTTTGAGCATTTGGTGTAGAACCATCGGATACCAAGTTCGACCTTCCGCGGTAATTTTAAACGTGAAGGTTAGTTAGTAGAGAATTCCTTGTAGCATTAAGAACGCTTTATGTACAATTTTAATTTGTGCAGTAATGTTTCAAGAAATAAACTAAGCGCCATAACGCGAGTGTTTGACATATTAATCCATACTTAATTATATTATAAATGCGAAAGAAACTCTGTCTGTCTCGCTTTCACACTAAAACAATTAAAATAAAATTTGATATACCCACAGATAGTCAAGAGCCTGAGATGGGCTACTTTTTAATGCGAGAAAATAGGTTGTAAGGGATCAAAGTTTGTATAGGCGGGAAAGTGATGCGTCAATTGTGTCCAGTTTTGTTTTATTTTCTAAAATTTGTGATGGTACATAAAACAAAACAGTACAACATTTTAAAAATCTCCCAAGAAGTCCATGTGAGATCTCAGTATAGTCGCAAATCTTTACTGACGACGACCATTTATCATCTTTATCACCACTCATTCTTATTTTCTATGATTTATGTATTATTAATATATCTCTTACTTGACACTGGCTAAAGGAACTAAGCGCACGAAGATATTATATAAAAAATAAAGTTTCTCTTGAAATTCTTAATTTATGAAGCTAAAATTAAACTATTTTGTAAGGATTATTGTAAGCTGATATAAATATGATATTTAAAGTTACAGTAACAAGATGCGCGATATAATCGAATTTCATACGAACGAAGTCGCGGGCGAACCACTAGTAAAATATTGGAGGCTTATTTTGTTAATAATTAAGGTGCCCAATTAGAGTGTGTATAGGGTTCCTACCAAGATCTAAGGAGCCCAAGCCAACTCCACCTGCAAGTGGTTGCACCTGCCGATAATCGGACGAGGCTCTGGCAAACATAATATTTCCTGGCACGCGGTAATAGGCTCGCCACCTATTACGTGGGACCAACAATATAACTGGCGAAATGTGGGAGTATAATATGCCTCTTGATATTATGTATGTGTATATTAATAATAATTACTAGTACTAGTTACTAAAACGTCTTAGAATATTAAAATTTACAATGTCACAATTTCCATTGAGAAAACTAGCAAGCAAGAGGTTAGCTAGATAAAAGCTCAACGCAACTGTAATTAATTAAACATTTTATGCCTATTTTATGGTGTAGCTTCGGACTACGATTAGCAAATTAAAGGTTTCGTCATATCCGTTCAACGCACAATAATCTTGAGTTAATGCAATTAAATTAAAAGCAATAATCATAATTGAATTAGAGATCTGATGTCATAAATTATAAACATGATTGTGTGTATTCTTTTTTAGTTATTTTTATGCTTTAGTTTATGCTATAATTGAATTATGAATCAGTCTACCTAATTTATGGATTCAGGCGTTACTTTACGGAAATTCATTGTAAGCAAGTGATGGATTTAAAATATCTTTATAACAATTCCCGCGCAACTATGTATAATTCCCTGATAAATTGAGAAACAATTGATCACGACACGTGTTTCACCCTTAAGATAGGAGCCTCAGAACAACGATGTCTTTACGACCAAAGCTGAATCGAAAGAGAAATTTCCTAATGTACCGTCGAAAGATATTTTTAATCCATCTCTTGCTTAATCAGCCGCACTGAATTATAAAAGTGACAATGTTATGTACTAGACAGGTTTAAATGTCTTTAATTTATAAAAAGGTTGTAACTTATCTGGCTTTTTACTTACTAGCAAGAGGTCTAGTCTTTATTCGAGCAAGGATATGCGAAATATTAATATAAAGTTAATTACATAACAGAACGCTAATACAGGCTCATTACTTATTAAACCTCATCGCGTGTTAGCGAAAGAATCACAAGTTGTAAGAACCACTTATGCCCTTTACTCTGAGTATTTTACATAAAAATATCAATAACATAAATTACTTTTAACATAGTAGCAAAAAAGCTCTGGACTTCTAACTTACACGAATATATAAATTATGTTATAAGTTAATTTCATAACATAATTTTAAATACAGGCTCATTACTGAATAAACCACATTGCGTTTTAGCCAAAGAGTCACAAAGGCCAACACGGACTCGAATCTAGACTTCATTCAAACAATCTTACACGGATACACGGTTAATAAATAAAATGGAATATAAGTTAATTACATAACATAACTCTAAATACAGGCTCATTGCTTATTAAACCACATCGCGTGTTAGCTAAAGAGTCACAATATCTAACGCGGGCTCGAACACAAGTTGTAAGAACGACTTATGCCTTCCTCTCAAGTTACGACACATCCTGTATTAGGCAAGGTGCTTTATACAGATTTTTCTTAGCTGCACCTTCCTTGGCAGAACGGAATCTCAATTCGACATGGTTGTGTTATTCTACATGACTGTTTTAGAATAAATATTTTAATGAACCACTTAATTAAAGTGGATTAGCCACATTTCGTTTATTGTAATTGTGAAAGTTTGTCTGTTTAGAGGTATGTTGGTTTATAGGGCTTTGATGACTCAACAAAATGAACAATAAAATGAACGTCTTATAGAACATATTTTCTTAAATAATATACATTTATCGGTGACAATAATAACCAACATTGGCCAATTAAGTATTTCGTCAGAGTTGCTATTTAGATGCAAATATTGCTAGAAACAGCTAAGAGACGTTTTAAGTTTTCACAGACAGTTTAATATCATTTCTTACGAAAAAAATGTTATGGGCACCGCTGTTGAGCCATATTAATTATTTAAAGCTTTACACTATGGAACAAACACATTTTTTTACTTATAGACAAAATTATAAGTTGATGATAAGAAACAGTAAGGTACAGATAACAAACTAAAAGGTTATGTTAACAAACACATTGTCAACCCAGTTGCTATGCTAGCAGTACAATCGTGGGAACACAGCGACAAAGGTGAGCGAAAGTGGAAATCAACAGATATTATGTTATGTTAAACTGGTTAGTTCTTTGTTACAAAGTTGTTGAGACGAGATGATAGCATATAGAATCATTGAAATGATTATTATTCTGTGGGAATCAGTATTTCGATGACGCATCGGAAATAGAAACTATTCGCTAAAAATATTTGAAAACAATTTTGGTCATGCCAAAGACAGAAAGAGAGACTTGTCCTTATTTAACTTAACAGTCACCTTTTTACTTGAATAAGTATTCGAATGATTTAATGGCAATGTGTTTTTTTATAAATCTAAAATAAATTGGGACTCGAACTGTGTTGTTTGGAAATGAAGCTGCCATTTGAGAATTCTATTTTAAGCTTTTGATTAAAATTGTGTTGGACAATTTTGGTATCAAGTATTTGTTATGAAAGAGCTATTGATTTAATTGTAAGTATAATTTTCTCATGAAATACCAACAATTAAATTAATAATTATTAGCCTTACCAATTTTAAAAATTTTGTAGCATTGTTTTAGGACCCTTAGCTGTTAAAATTGGTTTTGTATGTATATAAAAGTATACCTAGAGTAGAGTAGTCTACTTGTTATATTTAAGAAATACTTAAAATAACATATCATTTTAATATGAAGCAAAATTAATTGTAAGGTATGAAATTTTGTGCATTAAACAAGTAATAGGTAATAAAAGTTAAACCATGCTATTATACCTAAATGGAAACGAAAAAAAAGCCAATTTTCTATAAAATTTCTAAATAATTAAACTTAGAAGCTTAAATGACAAAGCGGTTACGAACAGAAGGATGAAGTTTCTTTCTTCGCATTTATATATATCCTTTATTGTACATAAACATTCATAAAAAATCACAGTAACAAAAAAAAGGTACAAAGGTAAGGTTATAATATTTTTATAAGAACCATTCAAGAAGAATGGACGCTATGTACGATGATAGTTTGTTTAATACTTCCTAAGCTTCTAGTAAAGTTTCTCGCAATACTCAGAGGCGACTGTCATTTGGATCTATTTTTATACTTCTAGGGACACCAGCCTTTGCTTGTGTAAGTAGCTTCATTTTCCAGTTCAAATAGGGTTGGGCCTAGTTAAGATTATGTTATATCATAAATAAAGTAGGTGGTTTTGGATTTTTATTTCTTCAGTACTTCCAAGGCTTAAATTAAAAGGTGTGAATCTGATCGTCACGATGAAGTATCTAGGTGGCCGCGCCTCAATAGTAATTGTGTACAATATTTTTTAAGCGACATAATTCCTTTTTCTGTTAGCGCAATTCAAATTTGTAATCTCATGCAAGTCAATGCCAGAACCAATTATTTCTTCAATAAAATACTTAATCTCACAATCAATCATGCTATATTTCAAGCAAATATTTCTGTTGAAAAGGACACTTTTAGCACAGAGGTTTCCAGGTGTAAAGTGTTAAATGGTGAGATGTGCCCTTAGCCTAAACGGTCACTAGAAGAAATACCGATTTTTATAAATTTTGATGAGCTTTTATCTCCGACTGCTGGTCAAAGGCCTCCCCTATAAACTTCCAGAGAGACCGTTTGTATTATATCGAGATTTTTGTTTAGTAAAATAACTAAAATCGCCAACCCTACGACCGGTAGACATAACGTAGGTAGCAGCGGGTAATTTTCTATCAATTGTGCGTCGAGCGAGCACATTTTCATAGAAACTGGCGAACGCCACTCGACCACTTTCACGCCTTGACGCGTTCCAGTTTACTTGCTCAGCTACTTGCTCAGTAAGTACTCAGACTTGGGCTATTGTTTAAAGTCAACACGTTTGACTTATGTAATTTTTTTGATGAGGATTTGCATACTGGTCCGCATTTAGAATAGAATATATCGTTCAAGCGGTTTGTAACAGTCTGAGACCAAGACCTGAGTTAATGAGGTTTCAAAGATGCCAGTCCTTGGATAGATACCGTTTTGCGGTAATTTCAGAAGCTAACTTATTCTATTATTCCCAAAATCGAGATGCCCCATTAGAGCGGCTTAGATAATCCTTACACCAAACGCCAGTTTGCTCTGGCTCTACACGAATACACTTCTACAGGATTAATGCAGGAATCGCGGAAGAGTTCTTGTGCCATTTCATAAAAATAACGGTCACCCATCCCAAAAAATATCTTAGCAAACACTGCTTAACTCTCGTTATCGATTCCAACTACTGAGTCATAAGTCCAATTAATAATATTCAATAAAAAGCCCTTACGTAATAAGCGACCACAGAAACAAGCTTAACACCACGTATTTATCTACAAAATCCTTCATTGTCCTATGTTGCAACGAGATTGAGATTGCTATTACCTATGTCTCTTTCTCTCCTATGGTGAAGGGCGGGACAGACAGCTGCCGCGTAACTCGGATGTTGACGATTACGCGCATGCGCCCCAAGGCTTGCAACTGGTCCATAATGCGAACTCCCGACATCCCTGGGAAGATTCTACGTGGCTCTTGACCATACTAATTAGTTTTGCAGTCGATTTCTAACAAGATTCTTTATGGTCATTATCTTTACAGCATGCGATTTCCACTGTCGAGTAAAGTCTTTTTAGACAATTGGGTACTTTTAGAGTATGGAACCGTTTCTGGGTATGGAAAAGTGTCTGTAACAAAAGGGGCAGTAAGTTAGGCTTACAACTATTTCATAATGCCCCCGACATCCTTAGGAAGATTCTACGTGGCTCTTGACCATACTAATTAGTTCTGCAGTCGATTTCTAACTAGATTCTTTATGGTCATTATCTTTATAGAATGCGATTTCCACCGTTGAGTTAAGCCGTATAAGACAATTGCATACTTATAAAGTAGGAGGGAGAAGTAAGGAAAATCAATTCTGTATATGAAAAAGTCTCTGACATAAGGCAAATCTGTAAAGACAAATATATCTCCATCGACAGCATAATAAAAAAAAAATTGCAATCAGCTATCAAAAAGACTAGGTGGTGAAAATTTAAGCTAGCTTTAGACCAATTCAACATCAGGCATTCATTACACTATCAGTAAAACCTCATAATCAGGGCTCAATCGAAGTGAGGCATGAGGGGTGGAGCGTAACTACATGTATAGCAACGCGGCTACGACACGCTAGCACGCAATGCACTTACACACATTATGTCTCTTTCATTCTTACCCACACACACAACACAATACACAACCGCCATTTTGGTTCCACTTATGTGCTGCCGATTGTAGGTAATTCAAAAAAACCCTCTTCGCAGACGCCATAACTGTTTTGGTGTGACATGCATTAATGACTTCGATTCTTTTACATATGACAATTAAAGAATTATCTTTTAGGTTATCATCTCTTCCGACTTGTAAAAAGGATGTGAAAAAAGCCGCTACACCTGTGTCTAAAGATGGGTGTATACTAGATCATTTCATTTTTGAACTGGTTTACTTAAAAGTATTTAGTATAAAAAAATTAAAAGTATGGGTTGTATATGGCGACCGATATGGCGTTGTGGAGCGGATACCCGCACTCTGAGGTCGTGGGTTCGATTCCCACACAGGACATATATTTGTGTGCATAAACATAAATATTTGTTCTGGTCTGGGTGTTTTCCTATGTATATTAGGCATGTAGGTATTTACAAAAAAAGTATTTATGAATGTTTATTTAGTATCCATAACACAAGTTCTTAATGATACTTATATTGGAACTAAATAATTAGTAATAATAATAACACTAATAATAAATGTTTATTTTCTCACTATAATATACAGTTAGGAACAAACAGTTAATTAGTGTACAAAATTTGGACAGGTTTATATTGTAGCTAGACTCTAGGCCTGTTTTTCAGGACACCAGGTAAATAGTGTAATTATTAGAAGACATTTGTTTATAATTTACGTGTCATCATAATTTTTATTTGCCAACCTTACCTTATCTTAAAAAATATATATATATATATATAAAACAGGGAATCTAGAGGCTGAGTTGTTTTTGATAAGAAATATTAGAGCGACCAGCCAACTCCACGTTTCGGCGAAAATATTTTTATGTATCTGATGGTTAGCAACGGTGATTCGGCATTTGCAAAAACCATACCGCCGAAATAATCACAAGCCTTCTTTACAATTATGATTTAGTTTTTTTTTTTATAATTAATTTGCAGCAAATTAATGCAATTTTAAGTGTCATCTGAAAGAATTGTTCACATGGCGTTAGCAAAAATATTCAAAAAAAATCTTAGTTCTAATTTACTACAATGCCTCCTCTAATGTATAATCGCCCTTAGTCTGAGACCAGTATTAAAATATAATACAAAAAAAAAACTATCAGGTCAGATTGACATCTGTCAGTTCATACTCCGCTCACGGTCGGTTGGGCAAAATCAGGTATTACAATTAAATTAAAAATCATTCATTCATGAGTTACAATCGATCGGTACGGTCGGCAGATAAATTAGAGAGATCTGATAGAAATGTTAAACCAGCGATGTGCATTGTTGCGTGTTAGTAATTGTTTATTAGATTAAAAGTAGATAATCTAGCTTTTTTATTTATTGTTCTTGCCCTATCTATATTTTAAAAGGGATTGTTAAAAGTATTACAAATAAATTAATGACAATTTTTTTTATTAATATCCCACAAAAATAATGAAATATTTCATATTTAATTTTCTAAGGTAATTTAAAAAAAAATAACCTCAACATAAGATGCCTATAAAATTTTATAATAATCGTTATCATAGGGTATTTGATTTAGTTCAGACTTTAAAGACATAAATTATAAACCTTTTTTTGCGATCTTGTTTTTGTATAAACCGCAATTTAACATATTTACATTACATGTTAGACCATTTATTGTATTAGGCAATGACTGATTCAGCTCCAAATAAGATTTTTCTTATCAGGACCCGTGTTTCTGTTAAAAATAAATAAGTTGTTGACAATGTCTAACTTCGAGTCTTTACAATTCTTTTTTCGGTATGACGACTAATATAGCGCTATAGTTGCACTCCATTCTTAAGGTTCAATTTCTAAACAGAACATTTATAGGTACTTGTGTGTTTCGTATATATTTTAAAAAGGTTTTTATAATGATACCTGTCTTAAACATAAGTGTATATATATTTATTCGTTTTTTTGGATCCTTTACACAAGTGCCTAATGATACCTGTCTTAGAATAATAAGCGTGATAGTGAGAGAAAATGGTCGTTCAGTTTTCTGCTGACGCTCTAAAGCACAATAATTAATGGTAGAATGATTCAATTGAATCCACGGTATGCGCTCGTTTCCACTCATTGTGGACAGACCCGTTGACGACTTTCTAAGGCAAGAGGTGTCACATTGCCCAATCCTCCACGGTTTACTGCTCATCTCATACAAAGTTATAACTATCACAACCTTAACAACGTTATAACGCTTACGCTACAAACAATAAGACCTTTATTAGTGTTGGGGGAAGGTAAAATAACCGATAGTCATTTGTTACACATACCATTTTTGAAATTCGAGTATCTTTCGAGACACGACAATGTTTGAGTTACGCGAATGGTAGTATGAAATATTGTAAGTAGCTGGTAGATAAGTGCTCTTGTAATTTTAGACGTTAACTGTGTGCAAGCATTTCTGGTTGTCGAATGTGGTCACTGAGACGTAGAAATCACATGTGTCATTGTAGACGTTTTGTTTACAATAACGTTTTAGATCAGCTACAAAAAAGTAAGATTAAATTTCGTGTATTTTGTGAATTTTGAAACTTTGAAAATAAAAGGACTTCACATATAAATGCAATTATTATTTTTGGAAGTTCTCGAGCTAGGTTATATATTTATATATTCTTTATATATTTTAACTCAAGGACGCCAGACACCTACCTCTGTCAATTTGGGTCTTTTTCCTGGAATCTCCGTCAATCTGGGTCTTATAACTCAAATCACTATTACCTCCGCTATTTGGAGAATGTTGATTATTCACCATCCTCAGTCTATTTTAGTTGATTGCTGCACATAGGCCTCTCCATTTGCACGCCACTGACCTCTTCGCCTCGAACCGTTTTGCGTATAACGTTCGCTCCACCTAGCCGGAGAGCATCCTACACTACACTCACAAAGTCGTTGTCTCCACTGTAGGACACGTACCCCAGCAGCCACCAGTCCTGCGGAAGGTATGACCGGCCCACTGCAACTTCAGCTTACTAATCCTTATACCCGAGGGCGTGGAGCAGAAATGTGGTGGTTCTGTCTTCAAAAAAGAAGACCTAACCTGTTGATAATTACTTAATGTAGAATGCTGCAATAAACTGTTCAGTTTATTTGGCCCCATAATGTGTTTTATTTAAAAAACGAGTGGTGTGTTATTATTTTGAATTTTGAATTAGGTGACATTGGGTTTGTAATTGAGGTGTACAGGGCTCCTACCAATATCTGAGAAGCCCATGCCAACCTCACCTGCAAGTGATGCACCTGCCGATCAACGGACGAGGATCTGGCGAAAAGGCTCGCCACCTATTACGTAGCATCAACAATATAACTGGCAAAATGTGGTCCTGCCTACCACCCCAATCAAATCCAAATTCAAACAGTAGATACAATTTTTGTCTTTAGATGCCAAGATAATTCTGCGGTGTCAGATATTCTGATGAATACGTTAACTACTGAGACCCCCGTACCAATATAGAGATGACTCGATTAATTCGCTGCAAATAATCGCTTACATCTTTATTAGACATGTATCACACCACATGATAAGTGCTACCTATAAAGTTATTTTGTCGACATATCTACTAAGCGATTTGCAAAATAACTGTGCGCGATAGCTATAACGTTATTAGAAATAACGGTTAAGGAGACATTAGGTACACGCCTCCGGGGGCCTATTTCGTTGAGAACATTTAAATAACTTATATTACTTGACTGAAGAGTCGATTTAATAATACAGCCGTTGATTGACAGGCGTGGAAGCCCATAAAATTAATTCTTTTACATTTTTTTTTGGGAAAACGAGTTTCTTTTTTGTCTTAAAGCGTAAAAGTGGCAATCTTGTAGTTAGTAAACACAGTAATGCTTTTTATAAAACACGAATTAAGATATTAATGGGCATTTGTATGGGAATTAAGAGTTTTATTTATTAACTGTTATCAAAAACGCTTTACGTGTTCGCCTATGTTCTACTGTTAATTATATTACCATGAAATTTTAAGGTTATTGAGTTTTATAATGACGAACAGAATTTAAAAAAGGCTTATAAAGTGTCTAAATTATATTGGTTTTCTTGTAAACTCATTGGAACTACACAAAAATGTTTTTAATTAAGTGTTTTTTTAATTTAATTAACGTAGACTTTAGAAATGAAGTCATTAATGAGGCGGAATTGGCGTTTTAATGCGCCGCCTTGTCAAATTTGATTTCTCTATGGAAATTCTTTTAATTTCTCAATAAAATAATACGTGAACAGAATACTGCTCACAGACTTGACTAGGTAGAAGTTATTTTTAAATTTTGATATACTTATCTGCTGCGGACATACATAATGTATTCGTACTACAAAAGCGCGCCATAAGAGCTGTATTTACCTAATCTTAAGTCCAGAGATTATCTCAGAGAGATGTTTACAAAAATTTACATATGAATGTTTGCATCACAGTATTTATTCGATAATATAATTTATGTTCGCGAAAACATTAAAACTCAAAAACACATAATTTTAATACTAGATAAAAAACTAAGCTCTCTCTTCCAAATTGTCGACTTTACAAAAAAAAAAAAAATTATTGGGTCTAATGGTGTCAGATTTTATAAAAAAATTCTACAGGAATTAATTAATTTACCATTGCGAACTTTTAAAACTATAGTTAGAAAGCACTTTCTTTAAAAGGGGTCATCATCATCTCAGCCCATTAACGTCCCACTACTAAGCACGAGCCTCCTCTCACATATCAAGGTGAGAGGGTATTGGGTCATACTGGACCAACGGCTTAACGTGCCTCCCGAAGAACGAAAGCGCTCGATATCAAATGCCACACAAACGGTAACCCATCCAAGGACTGACCTCTGTAAACTCTGCTGTACTTCGGTGATCGTTTCCGACCACCGCAGAGCTACGAGCGCTTCAAAGGGGTATTATGCTGTAAATGATAAACAAGCTTTGGTTTACAATTTTTAACTTGTATATGTGTAAATTAGAATAAACTAGAAAAATAAATTTGACACCAGATCATTGTCGTGACCATCCCCTATTGTACAGGCTCAGCTCAGTTTCACATTACGTACTTACTTACTTGGCTGTAAGGGAAGGTTCCCTTAGTGCTACTTTATTGGTTACGGCTTCGGGGGACCCTTTCAATATCTTCAAATATTCACTGCGTGTGTTTTGTATTGTTATATTTTATTGATAATTTAAAAGCATTTTTTTACGTATAAGTTGATCTAAGCTTCGTGATTTCACTGTAGTGATATTTAGTTTTTTTTTAATTTTACATTTTGTTTTGACGTTTTCAAGTGCTATGTAAAGTAAAGTAAAGTAAAGTAAATGTTTATTCGGAGCAATTTTACACCATGAATATTACAAAAAAAAAAAACTAAAACTAAAAGAGCACATTGCTACCGAAATGGATGCCACTCAGCTCATGCCCTGACAAAGAAATGTCAAGACGCTGATTTTCAGTGGCTCCAATCAGACCACAAAAACAAAATTATTAGGCAAACAACAGGTAAATTAAATTCGACAGTAAAACCAAATGACAACACAAAAAAACAAAAAAAAAATTAAATAAAAACAGAACATACACAAAATTCACAATACGCCATGTAATAGTTTATGAAATAAAGAACTTTTTGCATTTACTTTTATCCCACTAGGTGGCACTCAAGCATGCTGCCTACCTGATGGCAAGTGGTCACCGCGGCCTATGGACGCCTGCAGCACCTTGGGACTAGCGCTTTGAAGATCCCCATGCTATAACCTCTTGGAAAATCCTCATTCAGCTCATTCCACAACGCAAGGGTACGTGTCAGAAAAAAATAAAAGTAAAAGTTTAAATAAATACTTTTTTGTTTATATCTTCTTTTATGTATATCTAATCAGAAGTGCAGCAAAGTTCACAGAGAGACTGACCTCTGGATGAGTGCCCATTTGTGTGCTTCGGAAAGCTTCGTACGGCTTCGTAAGCTATTGGTCCTGGTATACGAATTAACTTCCTCTACCTAAATTTCTTTCTACATTGGTTCTTGAGAGAAGACCCGAGCTCAGTAGTAGGAAGTGAATGGTCCGATATGATGATGGTGAGATAGAGATTATATCCTCTGTAGGTACATGTTTTCTTACGGACTGGACAAACCAATTCTTTGATAAACGTATTTCATTGTTTTGAAAGTTTATTTAGTAATGGTGTATAGGGATCCTACCAACATCAAAGGAGCCTAGAGGGCACCCATAGGTTGGCGGTTCTGGGTGACCTTAGTACTGACCTAAACTATGAGGAAACTAAGAGGGACGCGCAGGGGGCGCAGCAGGCGGACCAGGAGGGTCTTAGGCAGCGGGGGCAGAGGGCCCCTACTGACTAACCATAGACCCTCGGAGAAGTCGGTCATACACACTGTGGTCGCACAAGGAGTTAGGAGGGGCGCGTCCACTGCGCCTCTCTTAGAAGGTCCTTCCGTATTTGGCCCGGGGGACGTTGGCCACGAGCGGGGTGTCAGACGCTGCAACCCAGGTACTGGTCCCCCGCCTCTTTCTCAACAAGCGGCGGGCGTCGTAGGAAATTTTTTTGTGGCTATTACTGCTGGCAGTCGCGTCTGTCGGTGGTGAGTCTCACACCCCCTTTCGGTTCCCCTTTGGCCGGTAGTCAGTGCGTAAATGCATTTTTTTACCGACGTAAAACAAAAACAAGGCCTACTTTCAGCAAAAGACGACGATTGGCTATATATATTACTTTAATTAAAACTTTAGTAACACTTACAAAACTCAACTCAGTAACTATAACTAAATTGATCAGATAATAATGATTTAACTTTATTATATTTTTATTGATATAACGACACGAACCGTTTGCCGTTCGTACGCTATTCCCCTTAGTGGATCCGCTCCTAAATTTAATTTAATTTTAATCTCAAGTGTAAGCTAACGCTAAGATGTAGCAAAGCCTGGCCGAGAATGATATTTAATGTTTTTTTTTATAGACAGGAATAAAAAAATTGCCAAATAAGTATCAAGTAATTTATAAATCAAGTTGTTTGCCGATAAATTGAACATTCTGCAGCATTTTTCTCATTTGGTCCCAGGCAAAGTTTAATAAAACCCGTGACAGGCATGACAAAGTCCTGCCCCAGTATAGCGGAGGAGACTTTTCTGGAAGGTTCTATGGAGTTATGGAATCAAAACGGAAAATTACTATTTAAGGTAATATAATAATATACCACTTTCTTTCGTTTGTTTTCTTATACGTTGTCAAAGATGTAGTGTCTAAGATCCACCATTCTACAAATAAAAACCTGAATTTTCGCCAGGTTCTGAAATTGAAACAATGCCTCGATGTTTTTTGACGACCAATATGGCATGGTAACGAGAATACCCGCTCTCCACTTCTAAGGTCGTGGGTTCTATTCCCACGCATAATCTTTCTGTGCATGTATATGAATATTTGTTCTGGTCTGGGTGTTTTAAGTATAATGTATATATGTAATGTATGTTTATCCGTTGTTTAGTATCCATAACACAAGTTCTTAATGATACTTATCTTAGAACTAAATAATTGGTGTCATTTTCAGAATATATTTATTATTTATTTATGTTACATTATATAAGTCGGCACCAAAACTCAAAATTGAATTTATAAGCCAAGTAGCTTTATAACGCTCTTACCGTTAACGTTATTGCGGTTTAATGTGTTATAGGTTTCATAACTATCTTGTGCATCAATTAAATACTTTAATTAACGGTTTGTTATACAAAAGGCGATCATATGAAACAAAGCTCGTTATACACATTCTAATAGAAGAGAAAGTTTTATTGTACATCCGTATACTGTAAGTATAATTTTCGTTACTATTCGCCATTAGAATCTTAAGTTAAATAAAATGGTACTTTTTTATGTGTTAAGGCCGTTACAATAGCAACTTTGCTGATTCTTGTCAGAAGTAGTTTAGGACTAGGAATATGGTGCGAAGATTGGTATTGCTCTTCGCTCATGTAAGTAGTGGGAACGATTATAATTATTATAAAAGTCAAATGTTAGTGTACTCCAATGTAAACTTTTCTTCGGTGAATCAGTTGAATGTAAGTATGATTATTTATCTATTAAGTCGTCTTATTATTATTTTATTAGAAAGTGATACGATATATATTATGCTATTATATATTTTAAATAACTATTATGATAATGGTAAGCTATTAAATAAAGAGCAGTTGTAATTGTAAATCGTTTGTAATAAATTATAAAAGCGAACCATATACCTTGGTATATCCTTTTCTTATACAACGGAATAAATTTTTCATTGGGAATCTACTCAATGAACAAATTTGCATGTAAAAATAGGATCAGAGACTGGTTAAAAACCAAAAACTACTTAGAAATTAAGTAATACGCTAGTCTTCAATAGTAGAAATAATGCTAGATAAAGCTAAATATCGCAATCGAATAAATTTTATTGCGTAAGCACACTCCATTGTTATTTGTAGGCAATTTTATAAGGTAAACACAAACTCATATTTATTGTGAATACATACTTAAGACATAAGAAATTAAGTTTAGGTAGATAACACTTTAATTAACTGCCTTAATGAACCAATTCATGTTTGTAAAATAATTTAATTAGGCAAGTTATTAAACAGAAATGAAATATTATGATTATATTTGTACTCATTATTCATTTTTAAACTGAGTATGTGTAATATCATTTATATTGTATGTTTTAATTGAATTTAAACATAATTATGTCGTAAATGAATTATAAATAAGTAAGTATAATAACATATATATAAATTTATTTTAATTTTAATTGCGTCGTTGCGACAGTGATGACGTTAACAATCTTAAATAATCAATTCTTTAACACAGTATAGGCGTTCCTCAATACCGTATAATGCCATAGCTTCAGGGATTATACTACAGTTATTGATATTTTCAAATAAATAATAGCCTTTACAATAGAAACCGTTCTAAATTATTATACGAAGATACGGCAATTTGGGCGTCAACCATATACATTTTATTCGATATTTCTAATTGAAACAATGCTAGACGCAATAAATTTAGATCTGTCTATGTTTTAATGGGTAATCAACGAGCAAGTATCATATAGAGATGAAATAGATATACTATATGTAGACTAAAGTTCAAAACTACTTTAATAAATCGATAACATAAAGTTTTTTTCTTAATTATTATTGGAATTTTTATTTAAATGTGATGTCAACCTTTTCAAATTGTTTTGAAATGGAGAAAAGCGACCAAATCTGACTGGCCGGCCTGAAGTCAAGGCCTTGCACTTTTGCTATAATAGAACAATCCTCGGAAAGCACGTTGAGATTGTGGTTCCGGCTGACATTGTCATCTAAGGCAGCTTTCTTATAAGCTTATAGCTTAACCATGTTATAATTATGTTTCCCTCTGGGTTGTGGGGATCAGACAATAATAGCTACGTATAATTAATGACTTATAGCTAAATCTGTCTAGACCAGTGAGATTCTTTTAATTGCTTTGAAATCATTTAAGTGCAATTTGCACTAATGTGTTGACAGTGATCCATATTCCTACATTCCAGCTCCATAGATAGCCTGGTTGATGTAGGGTACCACACGAATCAGCGTTGGTGGTCGCGAGATATAAAATATGTTTTTGCTATCAATATGACTCAAAAGTCGTATGTCGGTGATATTTGTTGCCTCAGGGGTACTGTTGGAGATAACTGTTACTCTTATGAATCATTTTTTAAGAACGATTTAGAAATTTAAATGCTATCAGAAAAAGAATTGCCTGGACAAGATTTGATACGATGTCTTTCTAATAATAGCAAAGAATGTTGTGTCTTTTAATAATTAGAAGTAATATATTTGTATGGTTGTATATAAAAAAAGGATCACCAAGATAAGTGTGATAATATTGAACAATTTTCTTATAGCTTTTGCGTTAGGAGTGGGTTCACGCCAGAAATTTATCAGCGAGGGTTGAGCTTGCTACAAGTAGTTCTTTTACAAACATTCACGCCATTTCCCCGAAGGGGTAGGCAAAGGCATATTATACAAATACACACACTTCGCCAATTATATAGTTGTTCCCACGTTATAGGTGGCGAGCCTATTGCCGCTTTCCGGGCACTGTTAAATTCGCCAGAGCCTCGTCCGTTGATCGGCAGGTGCACCACTTGCAGGTGAGGTTGGCTTGGGCTCCTTAGGTCTTGGTAGGATCCCTATACACCCGTTCTAAGTAAGTAGTTCTTTTATCACGACCTTAAATCATAGTCTACGCTATATTTCATATACCTAATGGTCATAACAATTAAATATACCTTTAATTGTTATGGTTTAAAGCGACGTCAAAATCTCATAGAAATCTTAAAACAAGTTGAATAATAAATATTTTTTAAAAACATACGCTAATTAGAACCCAAAGTTTAATATTTATGTCACACAACACTAAAAGATTTCTATCACTAATAAAACCTTAGGCAGTATCGAACTCACTGTCTCTGGCTAACAAGCAAGCATTCGTATAGAATAAATCTATTTATTTATATTAACAACTAAGTACCCAAAGTAGGAGACAATCCTAAACACATGTAAAACGTTATCATGTACAAGAGCATTTGTATTTCAAAAATCAAGTGAGAGTAAATTTGATACAGACTGACATAAAAAAACTTCACAAAAACTTCACACTTTCGGTAAAACAAGGGCATAATTGTGAAAATTACTTTGGTATGCAAAAGTGTTTTAAAAATGCCTATTCAACTGGCAGGACAAAGACACCATAATGTATAGTTTACTTCATGTACAGGAACATTACTTTTTAGAGTAATATGAAATAAACAAGATCGCATTGAGCGGCAATAAAATCTTACAATGGCTCTCCTGTAAAATTGCAAATATTGCAGTTATGCCCTTGTCTTACCGAAGGTGCGACTTGTGTACTTAAATCAAACAGCCTTAAAATAACTACCATAGACGCTCTCCGTCATAATAATAAATATAATCTAATTGTAAAAAAAATATTTATTATTTTTTAATATATAATCATAGTTTATAGTAATTGGTAATTCAAACTATTTGAACAGTTCTGTAAGACTTTATTCAAACTTTTATGTTATACAATATATTTTGTAAATTATTAAATAAATAAATAACTAACGCTTAAAAGGTAAAGAGAAAGGCACAAGATGCAATAATAAAAAAATATATCTTGCTATCAGACAAGGCACGTATTATTTTATTGCTACTTGATCAATAACAGTACTTATATTTCAAGCAGACAAAAACCAGTAACTTTTTAATTCATTGACATACTTACTTAAAAAACAGAATAAATCAATGCCATGCTAACAAGACAAATAGGCATAGAAAAAAAAACTAAATTGACAAGTTGCAGCCGAAGTGGCAACAATTAACAGATTTCCTAAGTGACTGGTAACACTGAGCTTAAGAGTGAGGTTAAGGCTCAAAGCGGTCTTAATCCAGTGTGGTAGCTGAGAAGCTGAGCCCAATTTGTGACTATGATTGATATTAAGCCGATTATTGAACTGTTGTGTGTCCGATTCGCTTCTGTCCGAACATATGGACATTCAGTTAGGCGTGCTTTGATATGGACTTGTCAGTTTGTCGCACTCTTGAATTATAGTAAATTGTAATTTTATATAACCACGTAATGACTGAAATTCAGTCAAATCTCTACAGTGATTTGACTGAATTTACTAAACTACACTGGTTCAATAGTGAGCAGACCCTGGGCCCTAAGCTTAAGTCTAGGGCAACCGGGATAATGCTTCCTAGCATTATTATGATTAGATTTATGTAATTTATTTATTATTATTAAATTATTTATTATTATTAAATTATTTGTTGATCAGTATTTCATGTAGGTATCAAATTCAAATTTCAAATCTTATCTCCCATGTTCTAATTTTTTTTAATAAAAAGATTATGTACCACATTTAAGGCCGGCTTACACAACACTTCTTGATTTGATTTTCGCTAGTTTTAAGGCGAGAGGGATAGAATGAAGAATTAAGTAGATTCAGCACTAAACAGGATTAATGTTAATATGAAGTATTCACGTTAAATTTTTCTTGTAAAAACAGTGTAATATTAAACAGTGTTGTAGTATTAAATTTATCATGATTGTTAGCACGGTTACAAATTGTAATGACTCCCCTTAACTTGTGATTGATTAAGCATTACCTATAATTGTAACATTATAAGTTAACTTTACTTAATTAAGTTTATAAACCTATAAAAGTAAAGTTATAAACCTATTTATAACTTTACCTATAATAAGGATATTTCTTTATTTGAACATTTATTGAATCTTTAGTTAATCTGTTTCTATTTTATTTTAATGTAAAATGTAGCTTAGCGAATGCTGCTAAGAGAATGAAGAAAGGAGTAGTTGCATAAGTAAATCTTAAATTTCGCACAGGATTTACAGATTTTCCACAGCATATATTCAATGCTTATTAATTTGGGTAGTATTATTATGTTAGCTTTATCTTATGAGATGATTCTTTTAAGATGTAACTTAATAGCTTATAAAGTATAAATTTGAAAATATAATTCTTACTAAACACCAAAAAATATTACTTAATTAAATAACTTGATTAAAAAAATACGTGTTTCAGGTTTCTATAAACATAAGATGATTCTTTTAAGATGTAGGTATCTGGCTGTATCTTATAATATAATGGCTTCTACTTTAATTTGAAAATATCATTACTCTAAACACCCAATATTATTACATAAAAAAATAACTTTATTAGAAAAAACACGTTTTTTAACAATGCCACATCCACATTTATCTACTCGAAGGTCACAAGCAATCACAATTCTTATTATGTTTATATGAAGAATATAATTAATGGAGGTTCGAAGTACTTACCGGTACAATATCACACGCCTTTTGTCTGTTACTTCTCTTTCATAACCGATAGATAATAAGCTAACGTACAGTATACGTTAGTGAAGGTCAAGGAGGTAATATGGAATAGGCATTAAAAATATATATATATTATTTCACTTAAAATTATAAATAATTAAATATATTCTCACAATTACACTATTTATTTAGATCCAATATAATAGGTTGGGGAAAAAGTCTTTTCGTATTTTTGTATGAAAAGTCAAGACATTTTTTTCAAAGTTTATTTACATTTATTTACAATATATATGTACCGTTTTGTTGACTAACTTTCTGCCATTTTGTGGGCAGAGACATTATCCCGTTACTGTAGAAACTTTGGGACTTCTGATCAAAAAAACGGGACAAATAGTTTTGGCAGTCCTCTCTTGAGGTCAACCTTACAGAACCTAAAGAATTCTGCAGAGACCGAAACAGGTGAAAATCTGAAGGCGCAAGGTCAGGGCTATATGGTGGATGCACTAGGACCTCCCAGTCGAACTCTCTTAATTTTTGCTGAGTGGCTAAAGATGTGTGTGGTCTAGCGTTATCGTGATGAAAGACCACACCCTTCCTGTTGATCAATTCCGGCCGTTTTCTCTCGACTGCTTCCTTTAATCTCATCAGTTGCTGGCAGTAAAGATCAGAATCGATGGTTTTGCCGGGCGGTAAAAGCTCATAATAAACAATGCCCTTCCAATCCCACCATACACACAGCATCACCTTATTTCGTGTTAGGCCAGGTTTGGCCACAGTCTGTGAAGCCTGGCCAACTTTCGACCACGACCTTTTTCGCACGTTCTTGTCGTACGTGATCCACTTTTCATCGCCAGTTATCAATCTCTTCAAAAACGGCTCGGTTTCATTACGTCTCAATAATGAATCGCAAATGAGTACACGGTTCATTAAGTTTCTTTGAGTGAGCTCGTGTGGCACCCAAATATCGAGCTTTTTTGTATAACCAGCTTTCTTCAAATGGGTCAAAACTGTTTTGTGGTCAATTCCCAGTTCTTCAGCTACATCGTAACTACTAATATGCCGATCTTGCTCCACTCTTTCAAAAATGGCGTCCATTTTATTCGTAACAGGGCGACCAGAGCGAGGTGCATCTTTAACATCAAAATTTCCGGACTGAAAACGTTTGAACCAAATTTGTGCTACTCTTACTGACACTGCATCAGGTCCATAAACATCACAAATTTTTTTCACTGCTTGAGTTGCATTTTTGCCTTTTTTATAATAAAATTTTAAAATGTATCGAATTTCTTCATTAGATTCACTTATTTTTACGGAGAGAAAAACAAATAAAAAATAGCGGGAAACAACTTTTTTTAATTTTTTTCTGTTCTTTATAATGGAATCTTTTTAATGTTACCAAAACCAGCCAGACACAAATAGTACAGTCAAAAAAATTGTATAATAAGTTTATACCTACGTTATGCGAAAAGACTTTTTCCCCGACCTAATATGTATCATTAAGAACGTGTGTTATGGATACTAAATAACGGATAACATATATAAAAACATTTTTTTTGTATACATAACCTAACCCAGACCAGAAGAAGTATTCATATTTATGCACACATAGATTTGTCTTGAGTGGGAATCGAACCTACAACCTTAGAAGCTGAGCGCGAGTATTATGGCATCCGCCCATATCTGGAATTGTGTGAAGAATGTGTGAGTTTTTCCTTTTAAATTAGCAAAACCCATAACAGAAAAGGCTCTTTTCCATACATAATGATGCTTTTTTTTTTCAAATGATAATATTATCGCTTGCTTCGTGCCTCAGAAAGCACGTTAAGCCGTTGGTCCCAGCTGTCACAAACACCGATGGCAGTCGTTTTTAGGGAGTCAGCGATTACTAGTATCCTGACAGCTGATTTAACCAAAAAAATTGGTTGCCTGTAAAGTCGGTATACGGGCGAAAGTTTTACGTGACAACGACTTTGAGTGGTAAAATAATTTTAATGTGAATATTCATTCGAGTGGAAGGGACGCGTGCCTCTCACTCGCTCTCATTGTGAGCGCATAACGTGAGCGGAGCGTAACGCAGTTTCTTGAAGTGTCACCCGGCAAACCAATTTATAAGACGTTGTCACGTCAATAATGATGTCCTCGGGCTTCATTTTGCGCAAATCTATTTTAAGCAATTGGCTATAACTAAAACTCGGGAGAGAATAAACAATGTAACGCGAAAAAATCCATTAAAAATAAAGTATAATGAAATAAAAAATGTAGTCATCTATTGTGTGTCAAATTTTATTTAAATCCCTTAAATTGTTCTTGTTTACAAACATTCATTCTCTTGCAGCTTACGAAATTTGACATTTATCATATCAAGATGCCATCTATAAAAATATACTTACAAAGTTTAAACACAAAATGTCAAACGGAATAAAATAAATACGTTATTAATAATTCATATCTCATACCTTTACAGGTAAAGTTACATAAAATATCACCGCCGTCGATGTTTTAAGATATTCGAATTATCTATAGGCTCAGTTGTCAATTAAAAAGCTCTGAACATCGATCTTTGAATCGATACAAACAAGAATCGATACATCGGTGTATCCGAATATAAAAGGCCATTCGTCTTTCTTAAGTGTCACCCGATTCCTATCTTGCGGAGATAATGTTCGACGACATAATTTTTTTACGTGTACTTGTTGAACTTTGACTGTTTAGCGCTGTTCATTGTAACTTATGAGCTTAAGTTTTATGTTAAGTTATGAATGGAACTATTTCATAAGTGCATAGATTTATTTCCAAGTAAAAGGATTGTGGTTGTGAGTAATTTTGTTTCTAAGAATGTAAGAAGGTCATATGTAGTTTATAAAAGCATTTGGTCTGCTATTTACAAAATATAATAGGCATATTTTTGGGAAACATTGAAATGAAGGCCTTATCTGGGTATCCTTATCTTATCTTAAATTCTGGGTTTGCCTTCTCATACATAGAACAATAAACTAAGACATGAAAAATGCATTTTATTTGACATGGCCACTGAAATTAAAAATGTACTGTCATGCAAAATATGACAACATTAGTTTATTTAACACAGTTTATGGTACATATAGTTTTGTTTCCCTTGTATTGTATCTTTGTAGAGAAGTTATCTATTAAATGTATATTATTTAAAAATAAATGCAAGCTTATGTAACTCTCTAACAATGCGACAAACCACTGTGATATTTGTATTGTTAGGTATTCATCATCTCAGCAAATTAACGTCCTACTACTAAACACGAGCCTCCTCTTACATATCAAGGTGCGAGGGTATTGGGACATACTCCACCACGCTGACTCAGTGCGGATTGGCGGAGGCAGGTGTATGGCGTCCTGCTGTTAGAATTTTTCAAGCCGCCCATTTAGACCTCTAACATGGCTTAACGACTACCACATTTAGTGATAACCGGGACCAACGGCTTAACGTGCCTTCCGAAGCACGGAAGCGCTCGATATCAAATACTACACGAACGGTCACCCATCCCAGGACTGACCTCTGTAAACTCTGCTTTACTTCGGTGATCGTTTCCGACCACCGAGCACCACGGAGCTACGAGCGCTTCGTTAGGTATTCATTTTCTAAGAAATCAATTGGTTTTTTTTACATTAATATAAGATAACAAAAAAAAATCTACGAGTAGCTCGAAACTGAGACAAATGGAAAAGAATTAAAGGAAATTAGATATGCATTCAAAATTGAGTTTATATTCACATAAACTTCGTTACAAAGACAAGACCGAATCAGGCTAAGTGTTCAATATAAGATCAAGATTATATTACATTGAATATATATTAATTTTAATCTGTCACATTGCGACTATGTTGCCAATGTTGTACCTGCATGCCAGTAAATTACGAGCATATCAGACTAAGACCTCCTATGCGTATATATTTTAATTTATGTTACATATGCGTTCTGTTGACTTGTCTTGATAAATAAAGAAATGTACTTATGTAATTGAAGCGCTCGTAGCTCTGCGGAACTCGGTGGTCGGAAACGATCACCGAAGTACAGCAGAGTTTACAGAGGTCAGTCCTTGGATGGGTGACCATTTGTGTGGCATTTGATATCGAGCGCTTCCGTGCTTCGGAAGGCACGTTAAGCCGTTGGTCCCGGTTATCGCTAAATGTGGTAGTCGTTAAGCCATGTTAGAGGCCTAATGGGCGGCTTGATAAATTCTAACAGCAGGACGCCATACACCTGCCTCCGCCAATCCGCACTGGGTCAGCGTGGTGGAGTATGACCCATTACCCTCACACCTTGATTTGTGAGAGGAGGCTCGTGCTCAGTAGTGGGACGTTGATGGGCTGAAATGATGACTTATGTAATTTATTATTTTTATCGTTGGGTCAAAATAACCAGTATGAACTGATTTTTATGATTTACTTTTTGGCATTTACAATGCTATATGTAGTTATAAGATGATTTTTTAGTAAAAAATATCAACCTGTCCGTCGTTGTCCATTGGTACTAAATTCAAACCTTCTTATATTATCCACGTGAACTTCTTTGTAACACAAGTGCTTTAAGCTTACCATGGGGAGTAAAGAAGACTATTATTATTGATTTTCTACTTAGTATTAGTTTATTTTTCTGATAGAAAATAGTTATCATTGCCAAATAAACAGTAAACCATGTGTTTAAAGGTAACAGGATCTAGACTCAAGGCCGCCTACAATCTGGGAAAACCGGGAGGAACTCCTCAGAGATAGACCTTCATGTGCGACCATAGCGAGTGTGGCCGACTTCTCGAAGAGAAAGTTAAACAGCAGGGCCACCTGCCCCGCTGCCGAAGACCCTCCTGACCCGCCCGCTGCGCCCTTCACAGGTCCCTCTTAGTTTCCCCTTCGGAAGTCAGTACTAAGGGCACTCAGAGTCACCGGTTACTGCGTGTTATTTTTCCCTAATAGCTCCTCCACTAGGTACTCAGGGTCTAACCAGATTTTGGCTAAATTTTTATAATTTATTATTTGAACATCTGACATCTGCCGTCTGACCTTCGGAACCCAGAGGGAAATATCATTCTATGATTAAATAAGCTGTCAGGATGTTGGAAGGCACTGACGTCCTAGTAACGTCTGTCATAGATGCTTATTACAGACGGGACCAACGGCTTACGGTTATGGGAGGCACGGGGCAAGCCATAATTACATATCATCATCATCATCATTTCAGCCATTTGAAGTCCACTGCTGAACATAGGCCTCCCCAATTGCTTTCCACGTAGATCGATTCTTTGCCGCCTGCATCCACCGGCTCCCCGCCGCCCTGACCAGATTATCGGTCCATCGCGTTGGGGGGTTAATTACGTATATAACTTCGAAAAGACAAAGGTGAGCCCAAAACCCATGTACATAGGGATAGAGGCCTTCTTTACAATGGACTTCTTTGGGCTGTTGATCTTGATAAATTTGTTTTGAAAATAAACTATAAAATATCATCTCATAATTCTATCATTGTGATATGTTTAACTCCAAACATTAAATAACATAAAAAAATCACGTTTTTTTCCGAAGAAAGAAATACAAATATCGCGTTCAAAGGAAAAGAAAGAAAGTGGAGAATTATTCAAAACGCTGTACCATACCTCAGGGGTCATCGAGAATGACTTTATTCTCACAAAAGCCTACTGATACAGCCTTTGTCAACCAAGCCGTATATCACGACATTTACAACCAAACGCACGCGTAAAATTGATTGGAATTTGAAAATAACGCCGATTTCATCGCTATAAAACTCTTGACATTCAATATTTTATTGTAATACACTAGCTCAACGATCTTGGGATAAAAATATAATTTAAAATTATTCAAATTTAAATAGTTTTGTTGTTCAAGTTCCTTGGCGCGTAAATATAATCGTTAGATATACATATATGTATTTATACGATTGATTTAATGTTGCCCTCTACTTCTACTATAAGTTTACTATAATTTAAAAAAAATATTTTACAATTATATAATGGATAAGTGTTACTATACAATTAAAAAAAATTATATTCAGCTGTTCATACAAGCTGTAAATTAATTGAAGCTGTTTTTTTGAAGGCTAATATGATGATAACAGTACAACATAAATGTAACTAAAAAATGTCCTATAAAAATAATCTCTATCTAACATCATCATTTTGAACAATAAGTAAGATATAGCCAATTCCTACGCCGGATGTGACGTAAACGCTGAGACCAATAACAACAGGATGTAAGTAATAACAATATTGATTACAAGATGGCTGAAACTGCCATCATGATGCAAGAGAACAAGCCTCTGTGAATAAAATCAAGCTATTAAATAGATATTGCCTATATTATGAGCTTTAGTTTTGACAGTTTAAGCCATGATTCCGGGTTTCGGCCAAGTTTAGTGCGAATTCTAACATAATGTCCTTTTATCATAATATTTAATAACTATATATTTTAAGTTATGTTTTTATTTATTTTACAAATCATCCAAACATCTATGATACTAGAAACAATAGTTATAATAAAACATATACAACGGTAGGTACTGATATTTTTTTAGGAAAAAACTAATTACCGAATACTTGGCCCTCAGAACAAAACGTTAATAAATACAAATACAACTTTAAGCAATTAAGCTAGCTTAAAAATGGTAATAATGTTCGATATATTAATAAAACCTGTACGTACATAAAGCTTCTTTTATTTTTAAAATATAAAAAAAAGTTTTTTTTTACATAGTAATTGCAATGCACTACATTAACGCCCTTTGGGAATCAGAATAAAATTAAAAAAACAATCTTTAAATTGAAAAAACCGCACGCAATCACCCGAAAAGACGAACGAAAATCAACTAACATACTGTTAGAAAATGAGGAGCATTACGTGCAATGATGAAGTAAGAAGCGGTATTTGCAGATTGCACCATTTACAATGATAATGGACGCGGTAGCCACCTGGCGAACTAGCCAATCTCGAGCGATTCCATGCTTACACTGAAATTGTTAACTCGTTCGTGGTCTGGTCACGAAATTACTGCGTTTACTAAATTAGTACTACTCAATTTGCGTGGAAAAGTTATTATGGTACTAAATATGTTTTTCTGTTTTCAAAATTTTGTTTCATGTCTAGATGTGTAATGTGTATGTTTGAACTTATTTTGGCTGTGGTTTTTATTAAAATTTATAAAAAAAGAATTATAGCACAAGGGGAAAATTGGTCTCTATAGTGGTGTTTAAATCTATTTGATTACATAAAAATATATTCACGCCTGCTTCAGCAGAGGCATATTATACGCCTGCACTTCGCCAAATTGTAGTTGGTCTCAAGGTGGAAAACCTATTGCCGCTTACCGGGAACTGTTACGTTCGCCAGAGCCTAGTCTGTTGATCGGCAAGTGAACCACTTGCAATTGAGGTTGGCTTGGGCTCCTAAGATCTTGGTAGGATCTCTATACATACATACATACATTCACGCCTGCTTCAGCAGAGGCATATTATACGCCTACACTTCGCCAATTATATAGTTGGTCTCAAGGTGGAAAACCTATTGCCGCTTACCAGGAACTGTTACGTTCGCCAGAGCCCCGTCTGTTGACCGGCAAGTGAACCACTTGCAGTTAAGGTTGGCTTGAGCTCCTAAGATCTAAAGTAGTAGGTAGCCTTGGTAGGATCCCTATACAACCATATATTGGTTTATTAGGGACATTAAACATAATTTAATATATAATAATGTTTATTTTCTCAACACAAACAATTGGTACATTAGCAGTATGTAGATGATTATAATTATTACAAAGTAACAGTTTGTTTGTGTGAGACTGATATTTTCATTGATATATTCTCATTTGCAGTTTTTAAGTTTACCTATTTAGGTTATGAAATATAATTTCGGTGCTAATCTCAACTGCAGGTTTTATATAACTGTTTCAGCCTATTGTTTTTTTGTTACCTCCTTTGCTTTAAGTTGTCTAGGAGAAATCGTCTTCAGACACGATCGCTTTTAGCGATAAGGCTGCCTACATAGGCAATTTGTTATTTAGCAATATTTTTTTACTGCAGCTTTTGAGTTTTGTCAATAAACAGTATATTATTATATATATGAGAAAAACATATTAAAAAAATATATATTTTCAACAAATAATTAACATTTATTTACAATAAATCCACATGAACCTGACAAAATAATTACAAAACTTAGACTAAATTATCTGATAGTCTACTTTTAGCTACAGTAAAGCTTAATTTATATGTTAAATAAATATAACATCAGCCTTCATTAACACCTCATTAAGCTTCTTAAGTTAATTTCACTAATCGAGTTGGTAAGTTACATTGAATATATTAAGTATTAAAAAAATAAAATTGTCTTTTTTACCAGGAGTACCAGCTTACTAAGTTACTTAATTATACCACATTCAAATTATAATATTTATTGGGTTTTGAGACATACTCTTTTTGGTAAATGTTTGAAGATTAAGATTCGTTTATTTAATTAAAAGGTTGACCCTCCGCATCGTATGTATGCGACAGCCATCTTTAAAACGTTATGATCATACAAATTGCAAACTTGTGTATTTTTTTTACTTATTGGTAACATTCTTTATAGCGAAGTGGATATATCGCAGGCAGATTATAGAAAGCGACAATTTTCAAAGCGACTAGGTAAATTGTGAAGTATGGAGAATTTTTTTTTTGTTTACTGAAAGCAAGTGGCTCCCGAAGAAAATAATAAGTTGCGTTGTATGCTGTATAAACAAAAAGTTTTCCCATACATTCACAATTGCCCTTGTTGTCTTGTAAAATGCAGCATTACTGCAATCTGCCTTCGACAGGTACCCTGTCAAATGTTATGGTGACTATAGGTTTACCTTTCTCCAGGTCACCCATCAATGGACTGACGTTTTGTGATCTCACTCTCTCGCTTCATTGCTGTGATCCTTTTCAACCAGCAAGGTTAGCGAATCGTCGATCTTCTAATTCTTTCTTACATAACAAAATTGTTAAATCTGAAAGTGTGTTATATAATTTATAAAGTAAACGCCAAACTACAAATCTTGTTTTTAAAAAAAGAGTCTCGTTTTTAAAAAAAAATATAAAAATAATTTCACATAATCAACAAGAGATCTTTTCCTTATTGATGCACGCCTAAAATATAATATGTATAATATTTCACAATAATTGCTTAAACTTTCAATATTTGCCAGTTACCTTTCACTAATACTAAATATCTCACAAGATCATTTAACTAAACATGTCAACAAGGCTGACGGTGTAGTGGCTTTCATAAAGAACACACATAAAGTTTCTGTGAAAGAAATTAACTTAAACCATGCATCCGGCCTCCAAGTTATAATCGAAAATATTATTATTATTGGCATATATCGCTCCCCGTCTATAGGTAATGCGGATGAATTTATAAATTCTCTAAATTTATACTTAAACACTATTAAACGATATAAAAACGTCATTCTCACAGGAGATATTAATATAAATTTAATATATTATCCTGATGAAACATGTCAAACACGCTTAAATAGATTTAATTATTTGAATATGCTTGCAACCCATGGCATGCTTTCAGGACATGTCTTACCTACAAGGGGTCGTAATTGCCTTGACCATTTTATAATTAGGTTAAATGGTAGAAATAAAAGTGCAACCATAGCTGTACTAGAATCAAGTATAACTGACCACTCTATGATATTCCTAAAAATGTCCTCTGTTAGGAATGCACACTTGAATATGAATAAAAAAGTTAAAAAAGTATTAAACTATGACAAAGCGATAGAGTATCTTAGAAGCGAAAACCTAAATGACTTGTTAACTCTTGCTGACCCTAATCTCATAACACAAGGTTTGATAACAATATTACAAAAATGCCTTGCATTAAATACCCAAATAATAACTGTTCCTGGAACTAAGCGGATTATTAAGCCTTGGATGACTGCGGGTGTACTGCGTTGTATTCGAAACAGGAATAACATGCAGAGTAAATTAAGATTAGATAAAGAAAATAAAACTCTTAAAGTAACATACAAGCGATATCGCAATTTTTGTACAAAAATTATAAAAAAATTAAAACGCGATTATGACAGGACGCGGTTAGAAAATGCTATGAAAAACCCAAAAAAGTTATGGAGCACTATAAATAACATAACTCAACGTAAACCACCAAAATCACAGAACCTAGAGCTTCTCCATATTGCATCAACGCCACAAGAGTCTCTAGATAAAGTCAACACATATTTTGCTACTGTTGGAAAACAATTAGCTGAAAGTATTCCTGCTCCCAACAATGTGGATGGCGATGTATCTATGTCGCCGGTTACATCATTTGCACTTATGAACACCGATTCTGTAGAGGTTTACTCTGTGCTTATGTCAATGAAATCTGACAGTGCTCCTGGGTGGGACAAAATACCGACACGCTTTTTAAAGATGGCATACAATGAGATAACAACGATTATAGTTCATCTCACTAATAGATGTTTTGAGAGCGGAGTTTTCCCAATAGCACTTAAGCAAACAATTATAACACCTGTGCACAAAAGTGGAGACAAAACAGATCCGTCGAACTTTAGACCGATCTCTGTTATATCTGTTATAGCGAAGATTTTAGAAAAGCTGATAAACATCCGGTTGCTAAGTTTTTTCTCTAAGTATGATACCTTTTCTAAATCGCAATATGGATTTCGTAAGAACTTGTCAACTGAAGATGCTGTCTTGGGTCTGACCTCTGCTATAGTTGAAAATGTTGATGCTGGCAAAAAGTGTTTGACAGTTTTCCTTGACTTAAAGAAAGCCTTCGATACGGTGTCCATACCAATTCTTCTGCGCAATCTTCATGACGTAGGCATTAGAGGAGGTCCGCTAAAGCTTCTGGAAAGCTACCTAACTGATCGTAATTCACGTGTAGGGGTGGAGTCTACACTGAGTTCTGAGTGCACCGTCAATTACGGAGTACCTCAGGGCAGTGTTTTGGGCCCTACCCTGTTTCTTGTGTATATAAATAAACTGTGTAATATGCAGATGGATGGCGGTCGTATATTTTCGTATGCGGACGATACAGCTATTGTTTTTACAGCAGGGAACTGGGAACATTTAAAATCACGAGCTGAAGCGGGATTGGCTCGCGTTGCTAATTGGCTAAATACACACCTTTTGTCACTAAATCTTCAAAAAACTAACTACATCTGTTTTACCAAATACAATAACAGCCAACCCCCGCATGGTTTTAAAATAGTCGTCCACCGCTGCGACAAGTATGCTACCGTGGCTTGTTCCTGTACTGAACTTGAAAAAATAACCAGTACAAAATATCTGGGTGTTATGCTTGATCAGCGATTGTCATGGCATTGTCACATTGAACTACTCATAAATAGAACAAGGAAACTTATATGGACCTTTAAAACTTTACGGCATGTGGCCTCTGAGCATCTTTTGCGCCTCACATATATATCACTAGCGCAATCAGTTTTGTCGTATTGCATAACCGTGTGGGGCGGTGCAAACAAAACTAGATTTCTAGACTTGGAAAGAGCTCAGAGATCATTATTAAAAGTTATGTATTTTAAACCACGCGACTTCTCTACAGACCTACTCTACTCCTCTAGTGATTTGTTATCTGTTAGAAAATTATACGTTTTAAATACTGTGATGAGTAAACACAAATCGCTCCCTTACCAACAGATCGAGACTCACTCTAGAAGGAAACGTAACGTTGTGCAACAAACGCGAGTAAAGTCAGTATTTGCGAAGAGGCAATATGACACGAGAGCTACTGCTCTATATAACAGAATAAATAAAGAATTAGATATTTATAATATGACTAATACAAAATGCAAAATAGCGATTACTAAATGGTTGAAAACTAAAAGCTATGCTGAAATGGAATTAATTATAAGTTAAAACACACTCACCACACACACACTCACCACACACACACACACACACACACACACACACACACACACACACACACACACACACACAAAATAATTAGGATAGATTTTTTGTATAAATTGTTTAATTATAATATTTAAGATAGGATTGATTAATTATATTATTTATTTAATGTCAAAAAATATTTGGGGTAAGACAAATTTCATAATTACTTAATATTAATAAAATAATAAATAACAATAGTAAATTCATATAATTTCAGATTTTGTCAATATTAAAATAATCATTTATATTATAATGACATTTAGCAAATTGTAATTTAATTTTATTAGCACAAATGTTTGCATCAAAAACTATTTAATGTTTATGTTATGGTGGACGCTGTCCAATTTGCTTAAACTAGTCTATTGTAACCATGCTACGGAAGAGCGGTGTTACCTAACACAAGCATAATTTGCTTAAAAGGTAGCTCCATTCACTCAATTTGTATTAGACACTAAGTTAATGAAATAAACATTTTGTATTTGTTTTGTATTTTTGTATCATGAGAAAATACTCTAGTGTACCAGTCGTAGTATCATCCATTCTCGCCATAATTTATCTTCGACTTAAAACAAAATACTGGCCACTCTTAAAACTTGTTTTATGAATTGTAACATACTTCGGGAAGCTCTATTATCTGTGGTAGTTTTTTTTTACCTTTTTGTCAGTTCCCGCGGCGGCTCTTTGCGCCCACGCATGTCACCTGACAGTTGTCTTTTTTTTACATTGACGTTTGATTTGTTTTTCATTATTCTACCAAAGAGGCTAACAATCGTTGAGATTGAATTGTTGTGGATATAAATAAGGTAACTTGGCTTTTGTAAAGAAGAAGAGGTTTTGAGCTTTACGAAAGTCTGTTTTGGGTTGTATAATATATCTCTAAATGACCAAAAAGTTATAATAAGGTTACGTTTTATCAGTTTATAAACCAGTAATTTAGATTTAAAGAACAGACACATCACACAAAATAAAATTAATTTATCCTCATGACAAATATAATTATAATCCTTATCTTATTGATGTCATAATCTCTTAAACTTAACTTTTTAAATAAGTTAATACCTACTGTAATATTCACAACAACGTCCCGTACATAATAAGTATTCATTAATAAGCGGGGTTTGAACTTTATGCCAATTGAAACTTAACCTGGCATCTAATCGAGCGGTAGGCAAGGATCGAAATCCAAATCCATACTAATATTATAAGTTCGAAAGTAACTCTGTCTGTCTCGCTGTCATGTCAAAATTACTCAACAAATTAAAAAAAAAATTGCTATACAGATAGTCTAGAGCCTCAGAAAGGATAAGGCTATATTTTAATTCGAAAAACAGATTATAAATTGTAGAAATAAGGAATCAAAATATGTATGGAGAGTTACTTTATTACTTCAATATGCGCGACATAATCAAATTTCACGCGGACAAAGTCGCGAGCGATCCACTAGTATAATAATAAAGATAAGACACTCCTCATAAGCTAATTATACATAAGCAAGATTAGAATTTTGTATTAACTGGGTTAAGACCCATTCGACTCGACATTTAACCAATAGGCAACTAGAAAAAGTTTTTTTTAAAGCGCTTCTTTTATATTTTCAGCGTATCTTGCCGTGCGGTACCGATCTAAAATACTGTCACCCCCTTTCATTTCACGGGAGTCGTGAAAGACGACAAAAAGAAATTCTACCGGATGATGATTTACTACTATGAACATTTTCTTGTAACTGGCGGGAGAAAAAACTAACCTTGACGATTTTCTTGCCCGTTCTTTTACGATCAAGCTCCCGCCCGCATTGAATGGGCGCGCTAGTTTTCAAGTTTTGCCCTGCATAAAAACTCTTTTGGGCCAAACTTGAATAAATGATTTTGAATTGAATTGAATTGATGGACAGCAGCGTCATTCTGCGTACTGGCTGCAACTGCGATCACCAACCCGCCTACACAGCGTGATGATTATAAACTACACAATTGAATGTAATCTATTGGGGAGGCTAATGTTCAGCAGTTAGCTTGATAAGGTTCACAGTACCACTTACCCGATCAATAATTGAAAAGCGATCAGTTTCATGTAAAAAAATCGTTTACACATTAATATACAAAATGACTTTACTATAAAATGTACTCGTATCTGAACGTAAAGCTATAACATTTTCTCTAACGGACAATTATTTACCGAGAAATTACTGTCAAGATGATTTAGGCCCTAATAAAGATCTCCACTAGGATTGACTACCAGTAAACGTCTCTTCCCAATTAATTTTAATTATTTCATTGTCCTAATAGAACGGAGCTAATTGAATACTTTCTATTGTACACACCTGTTTTTTTTTCTATGATTTGAAATTACTTGATTAGAGTATTTGCCATTATCAAATTGTTATACGAATCAAGTCATTTGTATATTAATTCAATATAATGCAGTGCTTTCGTCATTCAGTTAAAGTCAAGTAAAGTATGTCTGTAGAAGGTTTAGTTGTAAAATGACAATTCACGGCAATATACCACTTTCCTACACTTGTGTACTTTGTCGATCGCGCTTACTTAACTATTGACATAACTTAAATTTACTCCAGTTTTAAGAAATAGAACAATGCGTCTTTTTCTGCTTTGGCGTCAAAACTCGCCTGTAGTAGCTTAGAACAAAGAAATATTTTTAAATTTTCAAAATGGAATCACTTGTCGTTTTATTGAGTCTATAGTATCTAATAAATTTTAATGAGTTAAAACTCTTTGCTAGATCAACACGGGCGGTTAGAGGTGTCTCTAATGAAGTAATAAAAAGGCGGGCGTCAAATTTCGGTCAAAATATATGTATTCCGAAGCAGTTTGCTGGTAATAAAAACTATCACCCACGCACCGTATGTATGCGACAGCCATCTTTAAAACAATAGTGTTAAGATAACTCTATCACAGGTTCAACGATAGAATTTGTTTAATAATCTTCTTGTTTAGGAAAATATTTTTTATTAAATAGTGTTATCACGTAAATAAAAAAAGCATAACCTCAGTTGGTTTATGTTTAATTTTTATTAAATTTAAAACTAATTTATTTGTATTATAATTACATTGAGTGTTGTCATAACTTCAAATTCAAGTAAGTCATAAAAGTTGTACAATAAGATTATTTGCAATTTGGCATAGTCTCAATATAATATACGAAGTCGCGACTCATTTGGCGAATAAATGAAGTTTTATTCTATTTTGTTACGTGAAATGAGTTGGTAATTTGTTATAACTATGTGATGATTTTATTCGATAAATTATTCATAGTACAAAAATGTGAAATAAAAAAAATTCATATATTTTTTTACATATTTATACCAAGTGCTTACATTTTTGAATTAGAAAAAGATGTGTAAAATGGAACATAGCAGGAACATAATATATTTGGGATAATTTGTTTACATGTCTTAATTGTTTGTAACAATTATAGGATCTAGAACAAAATTTCCAAAAATATTGTACTTTGAAAATATATAAACATAAAAGTGACTACACATTACTTTTGCCACAGTGAAGCCGTAAACGCTTTTAAGTCACAAGTGAGATTTGACAGGCTGTTATAGATAAAGCTCGATATAGTTATGAATGTCGCATTTTGATATTAACCCGGCTTTGTTGGAGGTGTGTGGGTTTTGTGACAGTCCAATATTATTTTAGCTGTGATTGTTATCATTGTGAATTCAAAGTAATGTAAGCACTCAAAGTGTTAGTTCTACAGTTAGTTCAAATACTCAATAACTATTAAAAATTTTCATGTTTGATTTGGCGCAAAATTTGGCATACTCGTTCTTGGTTCAAAAGTAGTTGATTCGATTCTATACCGTACAAATGTTTCCAGAACATGAAAATTATTGCTGGATTTCTTTGTATAAAAAATGTGTATATGTACAAAAAAAACACTTTAATAAGTCCGTTGTCTGTCCCAAAGGTTTCCTTGGGCCTAAAAAGAACACAAAATAAAATATAATTTTTTTTTTTTTGTTAAAATGATTCTCATCGAAAGAGGTCTTTAAAAATGCGTCTGTCTTTAACGAAATATACTTTAACAAGAAAATTAAGCGTTATTACCATTCTACAGAAACATAGTCGTAGTGTCATCATAACATATAACCTCAGTAAGTTCAGCACAACACCTTTTGCACGCATAATATTTCTTTATGCACGACTGAAGCAATCTAAATAAATAAAAAACCACCACTCCATTGCTATCAGACATTAGCCATACATAGACAACAAGTCTACATAGAAAAATAATTCTTATCTCAATCGTAACAGGACAGAAATCTCAAGATAACTGGAACAGTTAATCGGGCATAGACAAGAGGCAGAGAGGACAGGTGCGCGCGCGCATTACGATGATTGAACCATTGTTTCCCACGACCAGAGACAACGGACAAACCATTGTGGGCCATAATTGAGGTTTCTCATTTCATAAGGCTACTTTAATAGTTCTAGGAAGATTGGGATATGAGAGACATATTTTGCTATAGTACGTTATTGCCAATACTAATTGTATGATAAGTTGACATTTATTTACTGAAAAAGTGTATAATTGTAAGATTATTCGTTGTGTAGCTCCGATAACTACCATATCGGTAAGCATATTAGGTTTAAGTTAACTTTAGTTACATACTTGTTTACATGATAATAAAGATTATTGACAATGTTCAGTTCTCATAACCTCCGTTTTCATACGATTTTGATTACATCTGTAGTATTTAAGTCTACACGGCTTATAACTTTACACCAACTGGTAAATTGATATCTGTTGAGAGTACCACCGATGGGCTACGTAAGTATATATCTTGGTACGAATATTACATTACAATGTCAAAGTTCAAATTATTCATTCAAGTTTGACAATCATTATATCCTAGCATTTTCCCGGTTGCCCTAGACTTAAGCTAGCAAGGGGTCTCGCCACTGGAGCCCGCTTTTTTTTAAAAGTTTGACAATCAACATACATAATAATACTCGTATACTACATTTTGGCTTTCATAAAACCACAAAACTATGGGATTCCAAAAAGTATTTTTTAAATTTAAACCCTTAATAGGGTAGTAGTAACGTAAAAATCAACGATAATTTCAACATGCTCACCATCTTAAGGGTACTAATAATTATTATTATTGTTGTCGGAAAGCTGATCATTATTGAGTTTAATGATAAGTTCTTAATTTAGTGTGAGAAACTAATAGTGTAAGAACTTTTTATACTAACTAACTGTAATACTATTCTAAAACGCATAACTATGGCAATATTCATACTATGGTACTCTGTCATAGTGGTCTACACGAATACATACAAAATACATTGCAGCAGTTTGCAGTACAAATGAGGCAAACGTCAATTTTCCATTGTCATTATTAATTGTTGCTGGACTTCCAACAGCGAGGGGATACGGCGTCACTCAGGCCTGGCAGTGATGGACAAACTATGCTCTCTGACTTTACGGTCAATACATTCTGTATGAGAATATAGCGTTGGCCCTAATAGGCTTTTCCGTAAACTGTTCTTTAATTGGACGTAGTTATGCAAAATGGATCCAGCCACAAAAACTTACTTTGAGAAATCAGGAGCTTTAGTAAATTTGATATAGCATAATATGAAAACTGTAGTTTGTTTTCGGATTCCTATTAAATACTGGGTATTGTCATCTACTTTCTGTCTAGTATTGTTAGGTTTAAAGACATTTATTCTCATAAAAACAACAAGTTCACTATATTCATTATATGAGATACATAATTATCGTATAATAAGGTAATAATAATTATACCTCTGGGCGTATTCACAACCCCTTACTAATTTATAGTTTGGCATTAATCATATGCTGCTTAAATTTATTTTTAAAAATACTTATATTTGTGCATTCTTTTATGTCATTTGGTAGATTATTGTAAAGTTGCACTCCCTCAAAAACAGTGATTTTTTCCCGTAGTTAGTTCTAGGCATAATACAATCTATTTTAAATTTATTTCTCAAATTGTGTTTAGTTGTTCTTAGATTTAATTAAATTAAATGTTTAGACATTTATGACAGTATCTCAAAAAATCGTTTTTGTGGGTTGAATCCGTTTTGCATAACTACGTCCAGAAAGGAAAATCTACAAATAACTGGCGGTTTTGTCCCTGTTACGTACAGGTGGAGGAGGGGGGGGGAGGGGGGGAGGGGGAGGGGAGTTTCTTTAAGCGTGAAAATATTTTGTTAGGTCCATTATTAGCTGATATAAATATGATATTTAAAGTGTCTTAAACAAGGTGCGCGATCCAATCAAGTTTTACGCAAAGTTATTTATAAGTTACACGTAAATGTGTATAATTTCCTTTAGAAGAGAAACAGATATATCGATTAAGTAATACATTTCGAATAATATAACTTAACATTAATGATAAAGCAAGATAAACGTGATATTTTCCTTATTGTTGTTAACACAATGGTCCATTATGAGCGGGTTATGGCGACTTAATGTATCCTAGAGGTGAGCAAATATAATGTTATATACAGGTTGCTCCAATGGTATTTAAAGAAGTTAAAAGAAAACTGTTTTTTTTTCTGTTACATCGTTGTTGATTTTTATTCTAGCTGTTATTAAAGTTCCTATAGGTGTACTCTGCTTTATAGAATGTTTATGCATTGTTTTTATAATAAAATGTAACTTAAATAATAATAATAATTATGCTTTATTGTTCAGAAAAAATACAAAGTTAAAACATATGTCACTGGTCTCCACACTAGGATTCCCTGTGTCGTGGAGGCCAGTGTCCTTCATCCTTTTCAAAAAAATAAAAATACAATGCAACATTAATGTATAACAAATAGATAAATTATGGTCGTGATCAGATCAGGTGTAATACAATGTTACATTATAAATTTTATTGTAAAGCAAACAAACAAAGTACAAGATTAGCTTAATAAGCAAAAACTAACTTAATAAACAAAACCGTCAAACATAAAGATCTGTCATAAGAATATTGTTTGTTCATCCATTGTCTCGCACACAAGTGTTAAAAAAAATATTATTTTATGAAAGAATCCAAAATATGAGCGTCCTTATAAAAACTTTCATAATTGTCAAATTTTTGTGTCGTGACTCGTGGCAATGCTAAAATTCTGCCCTATGGAAAGCAGCCGATGTAGTCCAAAAAAAATTTGACTATTCAATATCATGGAACAAGCACGGTACGTAGTGCACCCCCCTCATGACGCAGTGACCTTATCATATCAACCTTATAATGTCCACTGCTTAACGTCAGCCTTCCTAATTGATTACATTCTAGTAGGGAGGTTTGCATATAATCACCAAGCTGGGCAAACGGGTTGGTGATCGCAGTTCAACCCAGAACACAGGATGACGCTGCTGCCCATCATCCGGTTGGGTTTCTCTTTGTTTTCTTTTACGATTTGCCGTCCGATCAGAGCAAACGGTGACTTCAGCATTCCCAACAATGCGTACCACTCGCCTTTCCACTCTACCAAGTGCATCGAGGATATATGTAATATTTTCTTTCATTTCATTCTCGTTAAACAACCCCACAACTTTATTAACACCCTGTATATCATGTTTACAAGTGGAGAAGTCACGATCTAGGCGTGCTAAGACATTGTGCGGAGTCTTATTGTTAAGTTGTTTTGTGCTAATATTACTGCGCTTACGCAAACCAATGTTTGTCTAGTGTAATGTTCCGTTGCAATTTCGAGATAGCTCGTAATTGTAAATAATGGGTACACTTCATATTAATTTTTCTGTGATTTATTCGCATAAAACCTTAATAGTTGAATAGTTAATAGTATGCTAGCTACAGTCTAAATCTATATCGTGTAACCTATACATGTTAAAATTGAAATCGATTAAAAGTAGGAGAGATGGTTGTTCTTTTTGGGTACGTATTTAAAACAAACTGGAAACTAGTAATACAGCTCTACTGGAATATTGCACTAAACTGCGGTAGTTAAAGCCACTGCGACCTATAACTATTTTAATCATAAATCCTATTGCAAAACTAAGGCAATATTAAAATAATTAATCTCACATCCCATAGTCGCCTTTTACGACAACCATAGATCCGAGAAGGTAAGGTCCTATTCTAAGCCGGAAACCATTCGACTCCATTAGCAGTTAAAACATTTTTTACCAATTCAAAAAAAATCGAGACAGCTCTTAACCAACTCTAACTCTTTATTTCTTAATCCTCTTAGTAGGACACGTCAATTTATGTGCATAATTCAAATGAAGTTATTGAAATCAACAGAGTAACCAATTAGGGAATAAAACTCAGTTGTCAAACACGCCACAGGCAGTACCACCAGTCCGACATTGCCTTAGAAAATGATTATATAGTAATTCTAATAAGCCTATTAACTCAGTACTAAAATGTGCGATGTGCTACTTACATAACTCGACAAAGTAATGATTTGACGACCGATATGGCGTGGAGGTCAGTATACCTACACTTCAATCCAGAGGTCGTAGGTTCGATTCGCATACAGGACAAATATTTGTGTGCATGAACATGTATATTTGTTCTGGTCTGGGTGTTTTCCTATGTATATTAAGTAAGTATCTACAAAAAAAAAGTATTTAAATATGTTTATCCGTTGTTTAGTATCCATAACACAAGTTCTTAATGATACTTATTTTGGAACTAAATAACTGGTGTAATTGTCAGAAAATATTATTTATTTTTATTTATTAATGATGTGAATAAATAGTGTTTATATTGGTAATGACGGAGATTTTTAATGTATAGGGGTGTATGGCGATCCTACCAAGACATAAAGAGCCCAAGGCAACCTCACCTGGGACTATAAAATTGGCAAAGTGTGGGTATATAATATGCCTCTGCCTACCCCTTCGGGGAAACAGGCGTGAATAGTTTGGTTATATTATAGTTGGTCCCACGTAGCGATGGCGAGCCGATTTCCGCTTATCGGGCACTGTTATGTCCGCCAGAGCCTCGTTCGTTGATCGGCAGGTGCGCCATTGCAAGTGATGCTAGCTTGGGTTCCTTAGGTCTTGGTAGGATCCCCATGCATCCCATTGCAATGTATATATTTCAATGTATATATTTCAATGTTTTAATTTGTCTACATATGTTATATCAGATATAATATGTACTCAAAATGCATAATCGGGTTAACCTGTAATTGTAAGTGCAGTTAGTCAACGCTTATGTTGGTAACGCTGTAAATAAACAAATAAATAAAATAACTTTCGTAAGAAATAGTCGTGTCCTAAGTTCTGACGCTCATTATAACCATCCTTTTTGTTAAGAGAAAAAAAAGGGCATATGTGACGAAGGACTATATGTACAATATTTCACATGTAAATTTATTGATAATGAGCACTTACAGCATTTTCCCTAATGATCATCATACCACATTCAATAGTAACGAATCGGCTGTACTTACTTAATCAGCTATCAGTAAATCTAAATTGAATAAGAAGAGCAAGACTCACTCTTCTAAAATATAAGAAGGCTCATAGAGACTATCGAGGGACAATTTTCGGAATCCAAAATTTGCCAACAGACCTGGGTGCATTTTGCTTAAACTGGAGTCTTGTTAAAATATCAGCAACAGTCTACCTACAAACACACTACTCTTATATCATTTAGATGGTCAACGATGCTATGGTGTGATTGTAGTCTTAAGATTTTCGAATAGGTAAAATAGATAATAATTGTCAGTGCTAATTTTTTGTCAGGCTGCTAACAGCGCGCCAATAAACTGTAAAATGGCGCTTTTGGTGATTTAAGGATCGAGGAACCGAGTCTTCTAGAATTATCCTATCCGTTGCTAAGCTTATCTATTGACATTAGGTAAAATATAGTATGATTTATCTTTATGAAAATTTAAAAAGAGACAAAGTATACTTGTTATTCTAAAAAAATTAAGAGTTAATGTCAGTCGCTACAGTGTTGTTAACGAGGGTAAGCTTGAAGTACAAAAATCATAATAAAAACTACACGTAGAAGTGCATAAGTAGATGACTATGACGGCGATATACGTGTTCCAAAATTAAATATAAGCCATTAGTTAAAATCGAACCATAAAATGCTAAGCGCAGACTAGAATCCCTGTAACGTAATCTATTATGCTCGCTTTTATTTCGACAAATATTCGCTATCCATTGCTTGCTTTATTCGAAACCAGTGCATTTATTTCTATACTTACGATTCAATAGTTTCTTAACATCTACATTTATTATGAGTTACATAATAATAGGTATACCAACTGAACTCCGCGCCTTATCCGTCGTTGTCGACTTAGATAATTTCGAATACCTTCAAACGGCTTTTTTGTCATTTAAATATTCAAACAGACATGTAGCCCCCCCGATGAGAAGTAACTACATACTTATGAGGTACAAGTGACTAAGGCTTATATACTATTATATATAAGCCTTATACTATTTTATATAGGCTTATACTTATACCATTGAGGGCAACTCCACAGGACGCTCAATCAGCATATTGCCATTATTTTGGTTCCTTTGACTGTTTCAGTCGCTATTGTTTGTTAAGGGCGTTGTAGCACGACGTATGAAATTAGTTATGAGTCCAGGTCGTCCAGTTAATCCGTTGGCGCAGCGGGCGGGCCAGGAGGGCCCGTCCAGCCGCGCCTGGGGGGTCTTAGGCGGCAGGGGCAGGGGGCCCCTTCCGTCTAGCTATAGACCCTCCCAGAAGTCGGCCAGTTACGCCATGGCCGCACAAGGAGGTAGGGGGGCGCGACACACTGCGCTTCTCTGAGGAGGTCCTCCCGGTTCTGATCCGCGGGACGTTGGCCGCGAGCGGGGTGCCAGAAGCTACAAACCCAGGCACTGGCCCCCTGCCCTTTTTTCAACAGCGGTGGGCGTCGTCGGAAGTTTTTTAGTGGGTAGGACTGCGGTGGTCGTGTCTGAAGCAGTGAGCCCCACACTCCCCTCTCGGTCCCCTCATTGGCCGGGAGACAGTGCGTAAACAGCAAAAAAAAAGGTCGTCCAGTTAATAAGCAATTGAAGTAAAGTTCAAATCTAGGTTATCATTGCGGCAGTTAATAATATTTCCATTATTACAGTTTCTTTGGTTGTGTCTGTCGTAGTTTCGCGTCCAGTTGGTAACCGGTTGGTACGGACTTCAAATCTAGCTTGTCGTACGGTTGTTTGTGACAAAGACGCTTTTTCACAAACAACATGTTTCCAACATAGTCTCAGTGTCTCATACCACCATAATCTCAACTCATTAACGTCCCTCTTATAAGCACAGACCTCTAGAACAAAGCTAAGAGGGAATCCACAATGTAATCTTCTTTACTAAGTTACATATTAGGACGAAAAAATGGTTGCTTATTTATTCCGACAAATTTTAGAAAACGCTATATTTTACGATAGATGTTTTTAATCTGACAAATCATTTGTCGCTTAGGCTTCAGCATGTCACGGGCAGCCTTTCATATTATGTTTAAATAAAGAACATCGTTAACGACGGTGTATAGGGTATACTCCTATCAAGATCTGAGGAGCCCAAACCAACCTCACCTGCAAGTGGTGCACCTGCCGATTAACGGACGAGGCTTTGGTGAACATATACGTTCCCGGTAAGTGGCAATAGGCTTTTGGGCCATCAATATAATTGGCGTAATGTGGGCGTGTAATATGCCTCTTCCTACCCCTTCGGGGAAACAGGCGTGATTGTATGTATCTATAACGAGATCAAAAATAGGTATAAATAAATGTTTTTTAATAATAAAATTATTTAACAAACAACAACCACATATCCTGGAACAGTTCTGAAATCCCGGTTTGTCTGAGCGTCTTCACATCGCTCGCCAACGATCCTTATAGGGAGCGCTCTGAGCAGTCTAAAAACTAGCACTCCACTACATAGCTTAGGCTGCGTTTACACGGGGGCGATGCTCGTGAACAACGTATTCGTCGACAATCTATAATTGTTAACAGGACATTTTATTTCGTTGATATTGTTAGAAAAGGCTGATAATAATGTGAAAACGCATTAGTAGTATTCATTTTATTTCATTGTAAACTAATTATGGAAAATACATTCTACAGACACATTATTTAATTCTCTGTAAGAACAATTATTAGTTATATACTTTCTGTTAACTCTAAGATTAAGCTAAGACAGTAGCATTTAGTTTGACTTATTATTTGAGCAACAAAGTTTTAAAAAAAAAATACAAAAGGAGCTCATTTAATTTTGGGTAAACTACTTAATGATATGTAGCGTGTAAATAAGGATGACTAAAAATATTATAGAGTGTGTGAAGAATAGTATGATCAAGAAAGGGATTTTTAAAGACCGAAGTGAAGAAAGGATAATACATGCTGCTAGATGAACAGGATGTCGATGACGAGCTTAATAATGTACATCTTACTAAAAACTAAAATAAAATATATTATTCAATGAATTTAGGTAGGATTATGTAATGGATCATCATCATCACCTTTAACCTAACATCCCACTTAGGAGCACAAGGCGTCTCAAACATACCGAGCAGAGGTCATACTCCACCATGCGGATCCGAAAATCGTTCATACACTAAAATACATAAATACGGGTGGCAATATTTTTGAATGACCACAATTTCGTTGACATATTGGAAAACCCTATGATATTACAATAAGTTTAAATTTTAAATGTGCAAAATTATAAATGTGCAAAATTGTAAATGTGCAAAATTGTAAATGTGCAAAATTGAAAATGTTCAAAAATGTAACTGTGCAAAATTATAAATGCGAATAAAAAAATCATTACATATTGTTCCAATAACTTCTAAAGCATAAACTAAGAGTTCTGCGAACAGAAAGGTATATAATTAATTTCATTTCTAATAAAGTGCTGCCTATACATAAGCACTCATTATAGAGATATCATTTATCAGCCGTAATAATTATGCAAATAGGAATGTTAGATAAATAGACAGAGAAAATCTTGCAGAGAAAAGTGTAATTCAGATTGGAAGTGCGAAATTATACACCAGGTTACTTATTTCCTGTACAGATCAAAGACTGAACGCAACGCAAACGCAAAAAAAACATTACGGAAACATTATTACGTATAAGGTCATATAGTACTTTAATTTTAGTTTTTTGAGCATTGTTTTTCTAATATTAGGCCACTACACCACATTACTATGGCCAGCCTAGAAAAGGTAATTACCATATATTTAATGTTAAGATGTTATTGACAGCTCAAGTTATATCCATGCATTTTTATGCCATTCCGTACAAATTATAGTACTCGAATGCAAGTTGAGTAAATAATTACTTATGTCTTCTATTTTTATTGCCCGAAACATATCGTCGTAAAACACAGTATGACATCTAGCATTAAAAACAGGACGCCATTTTGACATCTAATATCTACAATATTCGTATTATAAAGACCAGTATAAACCCACCTCAACCTTACAATATAGAAGCCCATAGAACAAACGGTGCGGTATTCGCCCGACTTGTAATTACTTTCAGGACTCCGTAATAAGTTCCTAATAAAGAACGCCCGGTAAGGGAAACGTCAATCACAGTAGTGTTGTGTTTTCTTCCATATGACAGTTACGGAATATTACAAGATAAAAGTACTTATAAGTTGTAATATGTGCGTAAATGTTGTTTTTATTGACGGGTTATATTATAATACAGAAAATAATTAGCTGTCAACGTAAAAATTGCATTTAAGATTTTCTATTCTTCATACATGGGTATTATGATATGGATATAAATTGTCTTTCTCTAAATAGTACCTACTACAGAAAATGTGATTGTAAAATATAATAATTAAAAATGCTTGTAAACATATTTTATAATTGCTTCGAAATGCGTGTTATTTGTTTAGAGTTGCATCGCTGTTTGCAGTAAGAATTAGAACTAATGCAGCGAATTATAATAGTGCGTCGTATAGATAAAATAAAATACATTTGTTAAAACCTCTACATTTAATTATTTTAATAAAGTTCCAGCCTTATTTATATCATGCCACTTTAGAAGAGTTTTAAACAAAAAAGTTTGTAACATATAAGCAACTATCTATCAATAATACTAAAAAAAACAATAATAAAATAACAAACACAGGCTACCTGCAAACAGACGCGTTCAAAATTTCCAAATTCAAAATAAACAAAAGCACAAAATGAACGCATGCGTGCCGCCCCCTCGCGTTCCGTTTCGCACGGAAGGTGCACTCGACTTTTTTCCCGGCATCGATAATCGAATCGAAACGAGTAAATTGAAACTTCTCGATAACATTCCGATCACGTGTTATAACTCTGTTTGAGACGTAATTACGAAAAATAACATTGCGTCTGTGCTCGGGCCCGGCGATTGTTGAGTTGTTAATTAAACAAGAAAAGTCATAGTGCGTTCTTAATTTTAGTGTGTTACTAGTAATTCATTAGCTTAAAGCGTCCTATAAGTTTGTCATGTAAGCTATAACAATAGAAAAATCTCTTATATACAAATGTTAATAAAATATGTACTAACCACAAAATAAATTTACTGGTGTTTAGCCTTCTGTTGGTTAGAATAGGAACCAAATTCAAACCTCACCAATATAATAAAGTCGAAAACGCAATCTTAACACTAGGATTTCTTTAAAAAAATGTTGACAAGAATATTAAATTTAGATAAAGTATAAATTTTAAGTTTAAGTTGTGAGCCGGTTAAGCTCATATACATCCAATTTAATATGTTAGTATTTGTATTTTTAATTTATTTTATTGTTCTTCCTAAATTTATACTGGCATCTGCCTGCGGCTTTCCGTGTTCATCGTCACACACACATAGTCAATTTCCTATGTTCTAAAATTTTATCAAAGTCGCCTTTGGTACTGGTCATTAAAAACTTGGCGTGAAATTGCAATTCACAAAGAATAAACTCCCATATGTATTATAAACATTGGCAAGTAGTTTCTCTCAATACCCCATTAATAATGTACAATAATAATGAGCGTTTTGCATGAAAAATGTCTAATTATTTAATAACAATTTATAAACGGATATTTTTCCGGGACACTGGTAAATGACACAAGCATGCAATTATTTGTGTGGCGTAATAATAAAACTATTATCATATGTTTATTAACACGCTATTAACTATAAATACATATATGATAGATTTATTATTCAAATATCATTTGTATTCAACACATAAGTGTCTGATGATAATTTTAGAATAAATCTTTTTAATGCCGTTATTTATATACTGTTATTGTTTTGCTTGCTTCTTGTTTTATTTTTTTATAATTTGTCTCGTCCTAATGACCTTGTTCTGTATGATGGTGAGCCATAATTGCCTGCACAAATGCCATTTCACGCCCTGCTTAGAAGACTCGGGCCTGCTCCTTGATACCGTTTTCTATATTGTGTTCTTAAGAGGACGGTGGACGTCGCTGAATTTGGAGATTAAAAAGCCTAGCAAGGCGTCCCTCGTCAGAGTTTTCGAAAGAGCCGTACGTAGTTTTAAATATTTGAAATATAGCAAATATAAATTCATTTGGTTATTTTATTTTAAAATAAGACAAGTTTACTAAATTAAAAAAAATATATATTTTTTCTGACAATGACACCAATTATTTAGTTCCAAGATAAGTATCATTAAGAACTTGTATTATGGATACTAAACAACGGATAAACATACTATGAATAAAGGTTTAATACCTGAAACGTTTAATTTTTATAAAAATGTTTGCATAATAAATAATATTACATATGTCCTGACCATTATACTAATTATTTAGCTCCATTATAAGTTTCATTAAGTACGTGTGTTTTGGATGCTAAATAACGGAAACATGCATTAATACTTTTTTTTAATACATAGTTAATAGGAATCCCCCAGACCAGAAAAAATAGTCATGTATTCACAGAAAAAATTGTCCAGTGTGGGAATCGAACCCGCGACTTCAGGAGCTGACTGCGGGTATACTCGGTTTGCACTCCTGAGTTGCTTAAACCTCTCAGGATGCCACTTGTTTAACTTATTATACTTACCGACCTAATGTCTCCAATAGATGATATCATCTGATTTGCACCCATCGTTCTGCCTATCTTTGTGTTATAATTCTAATAAGTTACCTCTCTTTTTATGCTATGCGCTATTAAGTACGTACACATGTTAGATAAAAACATAATTATAAAGAATAAAAAGGTAAGCTAGTTCGCCCGTTCCGTCGTAGCGACTTGTAAGACTTTCCATATAAAAGATTTCAACGGTGCATGTTTGATTGTTCAAAAGCTTTTTCAATTTGCCAGAGTAAATATTAAGCAATCATTGTTTTGCTGTATTATAATATGTCAATTGTCTTATAGACAGATTTAATATTTGTTGTTGTTATTATCAATTTACCTATGGCATCCACTTTCTTGTATTTAATCAGCAATTATTCGTTCGTGTACACATTACGATGTTACGAAACTTTCTTAATGTATGAAAGTTTTTTTCTGTATTCTATAATAGGTAATTTTGGTGTTTAAATTTCACAATATCTTTATAATTTATTGTCTTATTGTATCGTAAAGTTATTATTATAATCTTTATTATTGTAAATTTTCATTATTATACTATCAGAAGATTTTTCGTGTATAAGGTGTTTCCTACCAAGACCTAAGGAGCCCAAGCCAACCTCACCTGCAAGTGGTATACCTGCCGATCAATAGACGAGGCTCTAGCGAACATTAAAGTGCCCGGTAAGCGGCAATAGGCTCGCCACCTATTATGTGAGACTATATAACTGGCGAAGTGTGGGCGTATATTATGCCTCTGCCTACTCTTTTGGGAAAACAGGCGTAAATGTATGTAAGATTTTTCGTGAAAGAGTAACAAACTTTCATACAAACTTAGTCTTATTGGTAATGTAACCAAGGTTCTACTCATCTTCTAATTGTAACTGAAAAAAGACTGCCAAGGACTTTGTCACTGACAGGAGGACAGAAAATTACAAGTTTATTTCGATATCCTGTATCTATACACCCAATAGCTTGCATTGTATTGGGGATATTTGCCCACAAACTCCACGCTGGGCAGGCGGGTTGATGATCGCAGTTCAAGCCAGTTCACAGGATGACGCTGCTGCCCATCATCTGGTAGAATTTCGTACGCCTCTCTGTGAGATGAGAGGGGGTGCTCTATTCTAGATCTTTATAATTAAACACACAATACTTTGTAAGTACTTTGTAAGTAATTTTATTAAACTTTTCAAGTTTCTTGCCCTATCCTTCTCTACTTAAGCTCCTGCACGCAGTTAATGTGAACACGACCGTGTTAGTTTTAATTATAACGTTCATAAGAGACATTTATTGAGCCAAAATCCAAAAAAAATGTATGTGAAACGTTTGGTGCTGGTGCTAAGAAGACTGTAATTTATTTAAATATCGCGACAACTATTTAAATAATCAGGTAATATCTATGACATGTGAACAGAGAGCATAGCGGGATAGCACGCTTGGCTGCTCGATCGTCTGGTTGTAACAAAACCTTTTTATTATCTTTTAGTATGACTTTATATCGTTGTCCCTTCTGCCTGGAGATTACCCTACAATCTCACTATTGTTATTAACACATCTAACATCGTCTCCCAGACACAATATAAAATCTAGAGGCTCATTACAAAACAAGGCACTGTCTTTATTTTATTTAAAAAAAGATACAGCACTAGTTTCAAGCTGGCTAACTTTTTATATCTTGTTTTGAACTGAACCCCCTATTGTTTATAAGTCATTTGGCGTACAAAAATTAATGGAGAAATTGAGTATGTTTATTTCTTACAATGCTTTACTAAAAATAAGAAGATTTGGGTAAAACTTGTTACAATAAAACCTTACAAACTACATAAAGATTAAGGTCGAAAGATACTTTTACTTCAAAGTAGTTTAAAGAAAACGTTAATCTAAACATTAATCATGTTTCTAAGTCAAATAACTAAGTATTATAGTGTCATATCTCAAAACAATATGAGGTATTCCGGTACATTTTGATTGATTCGCATAGATTTAACTTTCACGCGGAGCACACCTGTGTCGTCCCATATTAGGTGAGGTGAAAAAGAGGTTTTATTTGAAAGTGAAAAGGGGCTTAAAACAAAAAGTACACTGTACGAAATACAGATATTATATTCGATTTTAATAGGAACCGATTATTTCATTAAAAATATTGTTATGAGTAGAGTATTAATTAAGTATTCCTTTAATAAGTGCAGATTATGAGGAAAAAATTGTATTGTTTAAATATTATTGTTTAGAAGAGGTATAAATTTCTTTTTTAATACAATAGAAAGATAGTTGTTTCCCTATTTCATAATATTGAGTAATCATGTAGATAAATTCTTATAAGAATTATTAAGATGTAAGTAATTTGTGTGAGAGTTTTTTGTATTGTCGTAATATTTCATTGACTAAAAAGAAAGATAATCTTATCATTAAAAACATTTTCTTATATTTTAGTAAAATAAATTGTAGTAAAAAAGCTATAAGTGTGAAAAGGTTTAATAAAATAATTTAAATTTATGAGGACTTGCCTACCTTTGATCCAAGAAGTTTCAGGTGTTAGTTCAGCATAACACTTCAATAAATCAACAAAGGTGGCACAAGTCACAGCACATACAAAATAATCATTAATACACATTTATTTATACTCTAAATAGTGCATAATGTCCACTGTTTTTCAGTCAACACTTCTAAAGAGTTTTTATAATTTTCAAATATTTATTTTTACACTTACAGTAAAGGAACATACACTGGTCATATACAAAACTCGTTCGTTCTTTTTTTAAATATTACGTCGAGAGTCGCATCGCATACGGTCGGTGCGATTACAACCTGACCATAAGCTTGCGTAGACGCAACTGAAATCACCTTGCAAGGCCCAGTATACCTGTCTCAGGAAACCTCTAGCCCTCCCTTTCTAGCGGGCATTGTGCTGGACAGACCACTAGTCAGCAGCTTAACAATAAATTACGTATAGGAATCTAATCAGTTTAATAGATGTGTGATTTTTTTCTCTGTGCCTCTTGAGCTAACCGCTTTTAATGGCGGACTTGAGTTACGGTATCTTTTCCAAAGAATAAAGCCTTAAACTGGGACATATTATTAAGTATGCAAAAAGTTTTCAAATACTTTTAAGTATTTTCCTTAGCCAGCACATTTCTGTTATTATTTTGATAATTAATTGAAATATATCCTAAAAGTAACATTAATATAATACTATATAACAAATTACATGTTTATGACAGTGAAAACCCAATGGGTTGTTGTTGCCTAAATACTTTTAAACACTAATAAGTAGAAGCTAATTAATTTACTCTTTGAGGTTTTTTAAAAGTAAAGAGTTTAATCAGTATTATTATCTTACAATCACACCAATTATTTAGTTTCAAGTATCATTAAGAACTTGTGATATGGATATTAAAGAACTCATCAGCCCATTAATATCCCACTACTGAGCACGAGCCTCCTCTAACATACCAAGGTGCGAGGGTATTGGGTCATACTCCACCACGCTGACCCTGTGCGGATTGCCGGAGGCAGGTGTATAGCATCCTGCTGTTTGATTTTTTTAAGCCGCCCATAAGGTCTTTAACAAGGCTTAACGACTATTACATTTAGTGATAACCGGAAACAACTGCTTAACGTGCCTTCCGAAGCACGGAAGCGCTCGGTATCAAATGCCACACAAACGGTCACCCTTCCAAGGACTAACCCCTGTAAACTCTGCTATACTTCGGTGATCGTTTCCGACCACCGAGCACCGCATTGGATGAATATATTTAAATACCTGTTTTAATTGTAAATACATACTTAATATACATAGGAATAACCCAGACCAGAAGAAATATTCTTTTTCATGCATACAAAGATTTGTCCTATTGTGGTGAGGAGCGGAATGCCGGCATTTTGACTATCACGCAATATCGGTCGTATACGCAATATACGAATATATTAATCCATGTTATATGATCGTATTACACCAAAAAAAAAACACTAAGCATTCCACGAGCATTAAATATGTTTGTTAGGTGTTGATATTTATCTCATTGAATTATATAAAATTGTTACGGTAACATTTTTTGTATAATTAAGGACAATTTTTTCAATCTCCAGTAAAATTTTATTCTTTGTATTTTTGGATCATTATCATGACCTTCATCCCGACTCAAGCTTATGGCCAAGGGTCTGTTCACTGGTCTAATCAGATTTGTCTGAATTTCAGTTAGTACTTGGAGCGACTGCCATCTGACCTCCGAAACCCAGAGGGAAACATCGCTTCTGAAACATCAGCTGTTAGAAGGCACTGACTTCTTAATAACGACTGCCATAGATGTTCATGACAGCCGGGACCAATGGATTAACGTGCTTTCCGAGGCACGGAGCAAGCGATAATTACGCACATAACTTCGAAAAGTCATAGATGCGTCACCAGGGTTTGAACCCGATACCCTTTGAATTTGTAGGCTATGGGTCTCCACAGTGTCAACACTAAACAGTCAACACTAAACAGTCAACACTAAACAGTCAACACTAAACAACAACTAACAGTATTTAAACCTGAACTCAGTAGTAATGAGGAGGAGCCTCCTGGACGCAAAATTTATAAGCAAACACCTGAATAATAAATAGATTGTTCGCAGTTACTAGACCTTCTAAACTTAGGTTTTCGCTTAAGAGTTGTTGTAATTGTGTAAATAACGCAAAGCTTTTGTTTTCATCATGCATGTGGTACCTATGTACTTTTAAATTATTGTAAAATTTACCACAAAGTTTTACAATATATATATTGTCCATGTAAAAGTGTTGCAATAGTTGGTAAAATATATTTAATATTAAATAAATAAATTGCACCTCGTGAAAAGCTTAAGACTTTTGTGTTACGAGTGTGTTCATATTTATAGTATTTCGATTAGGTGTGACTTGAGGATCATCTGGTTCTTCGGACCGTACGCCAGAACTATAACCTCCTTTGAATTATTATTTACTTTTTATGCCTCTTACGAATTAAGGTAAAAAAAATTTGAAATTAAAAAATGTGACGCTTAATTGCTTGACCACGTGTTACCACAACGACGCTGGATTGTCTGCCGCAAATCAGTAGCATTTTATGTAATGTCCGTACTGGCTTGGAAGGAGCCATAGCTAAAAAAAATATTTGGCATATTTAACTTTACATCTGATGTCTCGAGGTAACGAGCGCAGTGCGATTCCTATCAGTGATTCCCTTATAATGACACAGTTTAGATCTTACACTAAACAAAAAAACTATAAACAAATGTACACACATTTGTTTATATGCAGATTTCTTTAATTACCTATTGGTATTTTGGCCGAAAAACAGTCAATAATTATTTATTAATTAATAATTAATTTATTTTATATTTTTTTTTATACTCATACTAGACAAACATTTGTCAGTATAATTCAAAAAGTAAAAGTAAAATTACTTTATTTCATAAACTATGTTATATAGCACTTGAAAACGTCAAAAAAAATAGAAATTAAAAAAAAACTAAATATGGAAAGAAACAAGGAAATCACGAAACTTAGATTCACTTACATACAAAAAAATAAAAATTAAGTGTAAGTGAATTGTCCCAGAAGCCCTTGAATTAAGCTTTGGTCCTTTTGGTCAAGGGTCGGCTTACTAGTCTAACCAAATTTGGTTAAATTTTAGTTCATACTCAGAGCTGATCCCGCAACCCAGAGGGAAACTGCTTACTAGTCGATGTAGTCAAAAAAGTTAGAGTTCTCGATATCGATACAAGCGTAAACGCTTGTGAAGGCATTTTGCACTGCTGCTTCAAGCCCTGCCTAAAATACAGCGGAAATGCAGAGGAGAAGAGAATTCCAAGGCTGACTCGTTTTTATACCACTCATACATATTGTTCTACAGAAGAATATACCTTAACTTACATTAAGAAACAATTCTTCCTTAGATACAAAATTATAATAAATTAAAATTCAAAACAATAAATATAAGTAAAGTTCACATAATAATGTGATTAGTTTATAGATGTTTATTGATCGCCTATTGAACTATTTGCTATAACGACTACGATTGACCGTACCTACTTATTTTACGACTTAACCAATTAGGGCTTGTCTGCGATTGTATCTTAATAACATTATAAGTAATTTACTATTTATTTTGTGAAGCGTGTTGTGGAAATGCAGATAATTTAATAAATCTAAAGCAAATTGAAATAGCAATTCTGAAGACTGAAACGGCATGTAGGTATTTCTAATTGCCTATTGCCGCTTACCAGGTACTTTTATGTTTGCCAGAGCCTTGTTGATTGGCAGGTGCACCACTTGCAGATGAGGTTGGCGTGGATGGTAAGATCCTTGTACATCTGTTCACATCCAGGGGGGTCTTAGGCGGTGGGGGCAGGGGGCCCCTACCGTCTAACTATAGACCACCCGCGAAGTCGACCACATACGCCAGTGGTCGCATAAGGAGATAAGAGGGGGGGAGGCGTGACACACTGCGCCTCTTTCCATGAGATCCTTCTGGTTATGATCCGGGGGACGGTGGCCGCGGGCAGGGTGACAGAAGCTTTATACTTTGGCACTGGCCCCCTGCCCCTATTTCAACAGCGGTGGGCGTCGTCGGAAGATTTTTAGTGGGTAGGGACTGCTGGCGCTTGCGTCTGCCGCAGTAAGTCCCACACTCCCCTCTCAGTCCCCCTTTGGCCGGGAGGCAGTGCGTAAAGGCAATTTGTTACCGACGTGAAAAAAAAGGATCCATGTGCATATAATTGACTGATCGTCAAAAAGTCCTTTTTGGTCTTGGCAGTATGATTGAGTTTGATGACGTGTCTACCTGACTACCAATTTTATTATAGTACAAGGTCACAAGCTTACTTTCAAAACCATTTTACACCCTATTTCAAGAGTCTCATGCTGTCATTTTGCATGCTCTACGCTCATAAGGTTGTTCAAATATCGGGACATATATTTGAACAACATTGAATATGAATGTTTGTTTTGCACTGGGTATTTTATCATCACCATCATCAGCCTTCTTCTCTGCCCCCAGTTTATCTGGTGTCAAAGAAACTTGCATTTTTCTCCAGTTTCCTTTCAATTTGTCGTCGGTAACAAAATGCATTTACGCACTGCCATCCGGCCAAAGGGGGACCGAGTGGGGTGTGTGTGGGACTCTCCACCGGCAGACACGACCGTTAGCAGTAACATCTACTATAATCTTCCGACGACACCCGCAGCTTGTTAAGAAAGGGGCAGGGGGCTAGTACCTGCGTTTCAACGTCTGACACCCCCCCGCCCGCGACTAAGGTCCCCCGGGAGTATCTCCTCACAAAGGCGCAGTAGACGCGCCCCTTCCACCTCCTTTCACGACCATAGCATGTAGCTGAGGCCACCTGCCTCCGCCACCTAAGACCCTTCTGGCATTTAGATACTGCGGCCAGGGGGCACATGCCCCGGAACCGCAGCGTTACCTCCATCATGGGGTTCACGAAGATGATGAGAGTTCAAAACCCTTCTGGCACTGCTTTGCGGGCCCTACCGGGAGGTAAACAGCCCCCCCACCACGTCGAGATGAAAGAATCCACCCACATCTCTATCATATCACCCTTCACGCGCTATATCCAATTTTTTGCCGGTTTTCATCACACTCATCTGGGTCTTTAATTTGTAAGTTTGGTAATTAACAATTTACAAGTATAGACGTTTTTTTATCCATTCTCGATTTACACATACAGTTCTATCTTTAGTTAGGGGTTAAATGGGTTTGTGTGAGATGACTTAAGCTGATACAATATTTTTATTTATAATAATAGACCCATCTTAATATACCATTGGCAGACTATGTTGTTTTTAGATATTCAGCTTTTAATATAGTCGGTTCAAATACCTCAATTGTCAATTGTTTGTGTATCTATCATGAATATTTTATTCCGACTATATTATAGAATATACTCCTATGCTTATGCAACAAAAAAGTATGAAAAATCCGTTGTCTAAAAACAATATTACAAGCTCTGGCGCAATATTACAAATCCATACATACTTCATATGATCAGGCAGGCAGTTCTATTGTTATTATCAAGTAATAGATGGCGAGCCTATTGCCGTTTATCGGGAACTTTTTTGTGCGCCAGAGTCTCGTCTGTTATTCGCCAGGTGCACAATTGCTTGGGATCTTCAGATCTTGGTAAGACCCCTATATACCCAATATTATATTATACGCCATACTTAGTTCGCATAGAAAATTTTAATTATGAATTGACATTTCATTCTGACAGACACATCCTATTCTAAGCCAAATACCTCATCAAACATCAAGAACGCTTGCATTAATATCTACTTATTATGTAAACGACGTGGTTCAATAAAAGAGTAACTCCAACAACACAGGAGTCAACAGCCTAACAGATTGGGAGAGACCACTTTTTGCCGATTCCGACTCCCGAGCGCGATCGCATTGTATTACAAATTGTAATACTCCCCCAAGAAAGGAGACAGCGGTGCTCGACCGGGGGTAATTAGGTATTTGTTGACAGTGGAAAAGGCAATGACTTCTGTACGTCATTAAACACCTTGTGGAGGCAGATTTATGTAGAATTACTTTATTTTTGTTGAGTTAAAAAAAAAAATCGAGACAACTGGTGAATTTGTAGCTAAAAATAAACAATACTTACTATACTGTAATTTATTTGTAGATAGTGGATAAGGCAATAAATCCTGTACATCATTACACATCTCGTGGAAGCAGGGGTGTTTGTTCAATTATTTAATATTTGTTGAGTATTGAAAATGTTTAAAAAAACATTTATTATGAATGACTCGTAATGACTTATAATGGTAAATTTATAGCGAAATATAAACGCTACTTACAATATAGTACAGTATTTGTAGATGGTGGAAAAGGCAATATGACTTCTGTACATCATTAAACACCTCGTGGAGACAGATTTTTGTTGAATTACTTCATTTTTGTTGAGTTCAAAGAAAAAACGAGACAACCGTGATAAAAAATATACTGAATGAGATGTACTGAATATTCTGACTGTCCCGCACAAAGTTTGTAATGTGTAGACAATTGTTAGGTCTCAATTTTGTCAATATTTTCGCTTATTAGGTATTTTTTGAAAGGGGAAAGGCAATGACTCCTGCACATTATTAAGCACCTCGAGGAGTCAAATTATTGGTGATCTTTGAACTTTTCTGGATAACGTTAAGGTTGTACTTTTAGCAAAATATCAAAAACATTCATCATAATCTTGTTCCCATTGTTGCATATTTCTGTGCTTGGCTTGAAAAACTTGTAATTGTGACTTAAATGTAGGAGTCTGTAAATTATTCAAGTGTCTTTACCCGCACCCCCCCAAAGACAAGCGTGTATAAACGTAAATAACCAAAAAAAAGCTTTACATTCAAACAGTCAAAATAGTTCGACATTCTTAAATCGATGTTTGTGATATACATCGATCAGTTTCAATTATGTTTATGTAATTGTTAAATATAATTCTACACGTCAATTTCGCAATTTTACATAACATTCAAGGCAAAAGCAAGCTGTTATGAATAAAAAACACAAATTCAGAACCATTTCAAAATTTTAAGTCTTTTTAAAGGAAAGCAATGCAAGTAATTGTTTTTGTTTAAATAAATCGAAATAATGAAAAGATCAAGGAGCTATTAAACACTCTAACAATCTTTGTATCTACCTGTATGAGACAGTAGCCTACCGCTACTTTATCATAACTTAGATCTTTTCAAATGAGATGCCATGAGAATTAATTCACCTACTATAAGTTTATAGCAGAATTCCAACCAGAACAATCACTATTAATATCCAAAAAGCAGTCTACCTTGTGTATGCTTATAGGGATTGTCGAAACTGGGCCATCGTTGCGCTCAACTCTTCGTTAAGATAATGCCGATACAATTGTGACAGGGTACCTATTGCCACAATCGCAGCCGCTTAGAATTTCATAGTGACGATAAATAATTCATTGCGGAGTTATTTCATATTATGTTTTGTGATTGGTAGGTTACCGTTATGTTTAGATTTTAGCTAAGAGATTGTGATTTTGCACTAAAGCGCAAAAGGCTTTTGTTTTGGCGCTGAAATTTAATATTCTTATAAATATAAGCTATTAGGAACAGTTGTACAGAAATTAGGAATAGATTAGACAAGAGAGGTCATACTTTACCTGACCCATTGCGGATTGGCGCAGGTCAGAATGCGGCGACCTGCAATTAGACTTTTTTTAACATACCTAAGAGGTATTTTGAAAAAGTCATTAAAAAAATACTGATGACCAAAAAACAATCGCATCAGTTACTTAGTTCCAAGATAAGTATAATGAAGAACTTGTGATATGGATACTAAATAACGAATAAAGTTTAAAAATAAATATATTAAGTACATGATTGCGAAATGTTATTACAAGATTCACGAATATTTTGACGACAAACTCCATTAAAAGCCTATAGTGATTTATTATATAAATTATCATAATAATATTGTATAAATATTGTTATTTGTTGATTTTATATTTGTGTTTTAGTTAGAGTGTGTTAGTTATAAAATAATTAAGTACGTAGTTTTGTAATATGTTTAAGTTCCCTCTCAATTTATAGTGCCAGTGGTGTGAGTTGTATTACTTAGGTACCTATTTGTTTTTTTTTATGCAATAAAGATTTATGATTCACATACGTATATAATACATAGAAATCAACCAAACCAGAAGAAATGTTGAAGTGTCAAGAATTTTTCTGTGAGGGAATCGAATCCACGACCAGAGGAGTGGAGAGCAGGTGTATTGACCTCTACGCTATATCAGTCGTCAATATTAATATAATCATCGGATAGAGACCGGGTGTGGCTATAAAAATGTGGAAAGGTGGAATGCAGAAAAGCTAAGGCACGCGTCTTCAATTACTTTTAACAACATTTGATAGATACAATTGATTAATTTTAACAACAAACTAAAAATTCACTTTATAGCTTTTCGAGGCAGAGTTTTATCGATTCTTCAAATTGTTTAATTGTTGATGTTGTAAACAATTCTTTTAGTCCGTTATTATACAAAATTTAAGGCTAGTATTGAGTTATCAAAAAGTTTTAGTAGTGCTTTATGTCTAATGATGTCATTTATTTTATTTTGTAATGTCAATAAAAAAATAAATTCGTTATATTGTTCAGGCATAACTTTATTTTCACTAAATCTGCGTTATCGATACAAAAAAATGGACAATTTTTGACTACCATTGATCCCGTATTGAGTCTATATTAAGAATTTAACGGATACTATGTTACAGTATTTAATACTAGAGTAACATCCTACACAAAATTTTTAACTTCCCATTTTTATATAAATTTTTCTTTCGAGATGGCGCCACCCATCTAGTAAACATCTAGCTCCGTATTATTTTTACGTAAAAATAAAGTAATTGATATTTTAAAGTCAATTAGCATTTCAAAAGGAAGCTCGTTTCATATTTCACCAGTTGTATAAATTTTTTCGCACAAAGTAAAAGTGAAATAAATAACAAAAGAGGCAAAATCTGTTCTATCATAAAGTGAAAATAAAAATGTGTACAAACCAAAAAGCAGTGATCCAGTGTATTTATAGAAGTGCTCATCCGTGAATATCAGTGAACATCACTTAAAACATCAAATATATTGTTTCAAATTCAACAAAATCAATAATTGAAGAAAAGTGCCAAATCATTATATTCACAACGACAAAACACTGTCGATAAAACAGTTCATCGATCTATGGATCAGCTGTGTCGGTAAAACAGTTCTTGAAGTCAAACAGAAACAGTGATCCGTAGGAAAAAGTGTACCATCTATTCGTCATTCAACTTAACCACTCGATAGCCTCGTGCAGCGACCGTTCTGAATGAAAGCGACGCCGCCCAGACATCTACGGTTCAAACCTTAGTCTCGTTCATCATTTTTTATGAATTAAATATTTATATTTATTATAAGATATTATTTGCCAATAATAACCAGAAATAAATATGGCAAAGTTGTGTTCAAAATGCAGTAAACAAATTACCGACAGACAAATGCTAACTTGTATGAACTGTAGCAAAGCATTTCACATCGATTGTGCTAACGTATCAGAAAAATTATTCTACCTAATGAAAGAAAAAGAAACATGGAATTGTATAGTATGTAAAAAAGGAACAAACAATATAAATTATGGACCGTCGACTTCTACGAGTACAACATCAACATTGACAACTGATAATGAACACGACAACTTCGTTACGCAGCGAACCAAATACACTGTGAACATCTCAACAGACAACTCGTTCGCATCACTTTCGTCTGAGGATTCTGAAAATGAAGATCATGAATTAACGTTTAGTCAGAATGAAAATTTAGACCAATTAAGAAATAAAAAACTTAACTTAGAGACAAAACTTAAAGTGGCTGAAAATGACATCAAAAAGTTATTACTTGAGAATAGCACACTAAAAAGACAAGTTATCAATAATGGACATGAATCGAATAACATTATATGTACAAAATGCAAAACGGTACAAAAACACATTGAAGAGGAGACAAATAACGAATACTTGGACATTTCTAAATTGAATTCATTGGAGCTCACAAATACAAAAGAAAAAGAAAATTTTGAAAAAATCGACCCCGAAATTGAAGTGAATGGTAGAATACAGTCTACATTGAATTCAACGATATACAAAAACCGTGTTTCACTGGCAGACTCTAAAAAAATCGAAAATTCGTTACCAAAGGACCCGTTGAGAAACGTTCTTATTTTAGGAAACCAAAAATGCAGAGGAATTCGAGAATTATTGCAAAACTTATCTGGAAACCAATACCAAGTGACGGCGGTAATCAAACCTAATGCACCATTAAATGAAATTTTGAAATCATGTCAAACCTTATGTAAAGATTTCACCAAAGATGACTATGTCATTATTTTTGCGGGATCAGATGACTGCGATCCCCTAAGTTTTCGATCGTATTTGTATTATTATCTGTCATTGCTCTCAAATACAAATGTCTTGGTAGGTGAAGTTTTTGAGAACAGATTTATAAATGTTCAAAAATTAAACTCTATTTTGAGATTTGTTTGTACAAGATTTTATCACACTACTTTTGTACCATTATTCAGTGACGACACTAGACAAAATCGTAAGTTATGCATAAGCAGATTATTGTTAAGGGAAATAATACATCTCGATTATAAAACCAAATATGCGGCATATGTGAAAAGGGAGGCTAAGAGTAGACATAGTAAGCTTCAGTTTAATAACTCTAAAATAAATAGCGGTTTGGTGCAGAAACAAATAACAAATTACTTTAAAAAATTAATCGACGGAAATGTTGATTATTGTAAAAATAAAAAGACAATTAAAACATTTCAAAGTACTATACCAGAACTATTCAAACGAACAGGGCAAGAAAACATCAAATTAGGAAAACATACTATAGAAGAAAATAACTGCAATAGTCAAATGAATGAAACATCTCGGTTTTTTCTTGAATAATGACGAAAATTTAAATAATTACAAGTTAAATATATTACACTTAAATGTACAAAGTTTAAAAGCTAAAGTAGACCAATTAGAAATTTTGACAAGCGAAAGAGATATTCATGTATTTTGCTGCAGTGAGACTTTTTTTAAGGGAAAACGAAATAGACTCACTCAGAGTAGAAGGTTTCACTAGGGCAGCACATTTTTGTAGGAAGCGTAAAAGACGTGGAGGTGTTGCAATTTACGTTAAAAATTCGGTTAATTTTCAGGAATTGCAGTACATATCAGACATGTCTATAGAAACCCATTTCGAATGTTGTGGAATATTGTTAAATGGAATAGATCATCTTGTTATTTGTGTATATAGGACCCCAAATAGTTGTTTGGATACTTTTATGGTCAATATGGAGCTTTTATTGCGGAAAATAATGGCAAGAACTAGAAACAACTATAAAAAAGTGTTTATTGCAGGTGATTTTAACATCAATATCCTTGAGGCCAATAACAAGAGTAAGCAATTTTTAAATATGTTCAGAAGCTTTAAACTACTTCCTTCAATTAAGGTCCCCACTAGGATAACATGTCACTCAGAAACATGTATTGATAATATATATACGAATAGCAAGAAATATACTGCGGAGGTTTTGGACATTGGGTTGTCGGATCACACATGTCAAATAATAACGGTCTCCACGAACGTGTGTTTTAACCAACCGTATTGGTATACATATAAAAGAAACCCTGAAGAGTATAAGGAAGTATTTTGTAAGTATATATCACAGATAAAATTTAATGAAGTCTACAGTCAAACTAATGCCAATGACGCGTATAACGAATTTATAAGAGTATTTAGCCTAATTTATGAACTGTGTGTACCTCTGGAAAAACAAAAAATAACATTGAGACAGACAAAAAAATGGAAAACAAAAGGGATTATAACTGCAAGCAAAAACAAAAGATCCATGCACATAGAAACAAGAAAATCTAAGTGTAACTTTGTAAAAAGGAAATATAAAAAATATTGTAAAATTCTTAAAGCAGTTACAAAGCAGTCTAAAAAAATGAATAATATAAATTATATACAACGAAGCTCAAATAAAAATCAAGCCAGTTGGCAAGTTATAAAACGTAGTACAAATCAAACTAATATTATTAAGCAAACAATTGACATTATTAAAAAAGATGACACGCTACTTAGCAAACCTACTGACATGGTCGAATTAATTAATAATTATTTTATAAATCTTATTGACCCAATTAAAAATTCAAATGACATTTCATATACACCATTGACTCCATCAAATCTAAATAGCATCTTTTTATCTCAGGTAGATACACATGAAATTGAAAAAATTGTCAAAGGTTTCAACAGTAAAAAAAGTACGGGTTTTGATGGTATTCCAATGTCAATAATAAAGGCAAGTATTAAGTATATAGCAGAACCGCTTGCTTATATCATTAATCTTAGCCTAGAGACAGGAGTGTTCCCTGAAGAGTTAAAAAAAGGCCTGGTTAAACCTTTGCACAAAAAGGGTTCAAAAACTGACATAGCAAACTATCGACCTATTGTACTATTATCAAATTTTGCAAAGTTATTTGAAAAAGTTATTTGTAATAGATTAAAAGCTTTCCTTGACAAATTTCATCTACTAAATAAAAATCAATTCGGATTTCAAAAAAATAAAAATACTACACTGGCTATATTTGAAATACTGAAGAAAATTTGGACAGAAGTCGACAAGAAAAATCTGTGTATTGCCTTATTTTTAGATCTGTCAAAGGCATTTGACTGTGTAGTGCATAAAATACTGCTGTCTCAATTGGAACATATTGGAATTCGTGGAAACGCCTTGAAATTATTAGAATCCTATCTTACAAATCGATGTCAAGCTACAATTTTGGATGCATTTGATAAAAATGACAAAACATTAAAAAAATATCAATCTGACTTTCAATATATAGGACTAGGTGTCCCTCAGGGCAGCGTCCTGGGCCCTTTGTTATTTTTAATTTATGTCAATGAATTTCCATTAGTAGTGCAACATTTATGTGTCATGTTCGCCGACGACGCAACAATATTTATATCTAAGGATAAATTGACTGAAACTGAGTTTAGTAATTTGATTCTGAGTACTTTAAATTTAGTTACAAAATGGTTATCATCTTTGAATCTTCATGTTAATTTAGAGAAAACAAAAATTTTGCAATTCAGAAATTATAAGAAAGTAGCACAAGATTTAGAAATCGTAATGAATGACAAGAGGATTCAACAAGTTACTGAAACAAACTTTTTAGGCATTATTATAGACCCCCATTTAAACTGGAAGGCACATATTGATAAAATTAATAAAAGCATTTCAAGTAAATGTTATCTGTTGTCAGTTCTGTCGAATGTGACCTCTACTGAAGTTACAAAAAATGCATATTATGGTTATGTATATCCCCTTTTGACATATGGCGTAATATTTTGGGGAAATTCTGTTAACGTTACTTCTACATTTATATTGCAAAAAAAGTGTTTACGAATTATTTATAAAATTGACCACATGGAATCTGTAAGACCTATCTTTAGACAGTATAAATATCTCACATTGACATGTATATATATTCTCGAAATATGTGTGTTTGTAAAAAATCATAATGAATGTTTTTGTAAAAAGAGTTCCAACAAGGTTAATATACGTTCACAATATGAAAATGACATAAGGCCTGTTTTAGCTTCTAGTTATATTTTTGACAAGAGCACTTTGATTGCTGGAATTAAAATTTTTAATAAATTACCGCAATACTTAAAGAATTTGTCTAATTATAATTTTAAAAATCGACTAAAGGAATGGCTATTGGATAAGTGTTTTTATAACTTAAATGAATATTTTGACCGTGTTAGTGATTAATTCATCAATATTGTACGTCCGAAATGGGCAACTGTTGTTTCTTACCTTACCCTTGTAACACCTATTGTACACAGTTTGACAATAAAGTATTATCTTATCTTATCTTATCTTATCTAAAGCAGGTTGCCTCCGCTGCGCCTCTATGAGGTTTAAATTTTGCAATAATTCTCTCTAATACCCGTCTAGATTAAAAAAAACGATAAGGGCTCCCTATTACCATTGACGGATTTCATTCTGACATTTCTATGCCAAAAGTAAAATTAGCTATATCAATAAATATCCCTTTTTAATAGTAAGTTTGTTGCAAGGTTTGTGTTCAACCCATTTGGGATTTATGGAAATAAGTTTATGTACCTATCTATGTATGTTAAGCTGACTTATTTTCAAAATACCAAGAAAAACATGGAATTTAGAAAGTGACTTAGGTTTTCTTACAGATTTGCTCTTTTCCCTTTTTTCCTTTCTTTTTAAATTCAAAAATCCCTTCTTATAAATGCCTATAGATTGCATTCAACCAGTAACTAACTTATGGTCTAGGTAGTTGTATTAAATTAAACAAATTTATCAAAGACATAAAAAACTCAGGATTAACTACCACTTACATACACCAACAGAGTGTAACTAAAAGACTAGTTACAAATTAGGTAACAACAACATAAATTAATAAACTACCGATTATCACTTAATAAAAACGAGTAGACCGAAACATACAAAGAACCATTTTACAACATTGTATAAAATTTTCCACTCAATTTAACATTACGCCCTATTTCAAATTCATACTTTTCACGGTCTCACGCGTCCTCTGTAGAAACAAATACATCTTGTAAAACCTTTATTACCTTACATTTAGAGTTTACTTTTGTAGTAAAACAATCAAAGAACATTGTTAAGTTGCCATCGCTTATCGAACAGAGGTTAAAACATCGCGCACGTGCTTATGTTTTTATAATGACAAATGCAGGGTTAAAAGAGCATGTAATAGCTTCTGATTGGTTGTACAAAAACCAACAATTTACACTATAAATTAACTCAACGTTAAACGGTGCGCGGTCGAGTGCGTCTCTAGTGGTTTTAATCACCAATTAAGTATTATTTAGCAGTTGAATTTGCTTGTGTTTGAATATTTTGATTAAACGTGTGTCGTTTTAGTTTAGTAGTTATATAATTGTTTTTATTTGTAGTGTTATTTGTGGTAAGTGATTAATTTGTAGTTTATGACAGATATTAATTGTAGTTGATGTAGTTTTTTGCATCTCTCTGTATTGTAAAAAGGGTTAAAGAATAAATACAAAAAGGGGTTAAAGCGTGCTCCAGATTTACCTGTGCAGAGTTACCCATTCCATGATAACAAAACATATTAAAATAACAGTTTATTTGGTGGTACGCCTTTGCGAAATAAGGTTTACTCTCCATCCTGATTTGAGATGAAGGAGCTTGTATCCATGATCAGTAGTGGCACATTAATGGGCTGAGATGAGAATATTCTCAGTAATTTAGCAACTACTACTTTCCAGCTCTGTCAATATCGAGTATTTCCTTATAGCTTGGCAAAAGATTTTTTTTATGAAATTTCCTTGTCTACAGTAGAAAGTCACTGGCATAGAAACTAGACAGATCAGCTGTCAGGCGCTACCTTGCAAAATTTTAGGCTATTAATAAGCTTAGATCATGTCCAGCAACTTCGCTCTGTGTAGCTTCGACAACTTCCAACAGTTTTCATATCATAGCAAAAATGTTGTCGCCATAATATATATTTTTTTTGCAAAGCAATAAGTCAATAGGCTCGCCTATTACATGGGACAAAAAACCGTAATTGGCGAAGTGTAGGCGTTTAATATGCCTCTGCCTACCCCTTCGGGAACAGGCGTGATTATATGTATGTATGCAATAAGTCACACAAGCTTTCCACTGTCGAATTAGAACAGTCGACATTGTCAGCAAAATTGGGGGCCCGTAGGATGTACCTAGTGATTTCGCTAGTTATAGCTTTGTCAACTTCGAGCAGTTTTCATAAATTTAAAAAATATATATACTGACTGTGAAAAAAAAAACTTTTTTTTGCTACAGCAGACAGTTACATAGGCAAGCCAACTGTCGACTGCCTCAGACAGGCGCAAACGCTTGTCCATAGGCTAGAAGCACAAATTGCCTGGCACATTCCCCGCTCGCCGCTCAATAGACGGCCGAAACACCGCCAATTAGGCCGGCGTATTGTCGGTGTCGCCACAGGGTTCTTAACTTTTTATATTATAAAAATGAGTATATTATGAGCATAAAAATATAAAAAATAAAACAAAACTTATCCTTAATAGCTTCAAAATAAAATCAAAAGTTGAAAAAAGCCAATATTTGCATGAATGAGTCATCATCATTGCCAGTCAGCCCATTAACGTCCCACTACTGAGCACGAGCCTCCTCTCACATACCAAGGTGCGAGGGTATTGGGTCATACTCCACCACGCTGACCCAGTGCGGATTGGCGGAGGCAGGTGTATGGCGTCCTGCTGTTAGAATTTAAAAAGCCGCCCATGAGGCCTCTAACATGGCTTAACAACTACCACGTTTAGTGATAACCGGGACCAACGGCTTAACGTGCCTTCCGAAGCACAGAAGCGCTCGATATCAAATGCCACACAAACGGTCACCCATCCAAGAACTGACCTCTGTAAACTCTGCTGTACTTCGGTGATCGTTTTCGACCCCCGAGCACCGCAGAGCTGCGAGCGCATGAATGAGTAGGTATAATAAAATGAGTATAAAATATATCTGACACTGAAATAAATAGCAGTTTGCTTTTTTAAAACACTTTGGGGCTTATAACAATATAAGATCTAAAGTTAATCCAGGCTTAAAGGTAGTTTTGTAACTTTTATAGGGATGCTACAAGGGTGTATAGGGATCCTACAAAGACAAGAAGCCCAAGCCAACCTCACCTGCAAGTGGTGCACCTGCCGATCAACGGACGAGGCTCTGAGGAAAATAATAGTGCCCAGTATGCGGCAATGACTCGCCACCTATTACGCGGGACCAAATATATAATTGTCGAAGTGTGGGCGTATAATATGCCTCTACCTACACATTCAGGGAAACAGGCGTGAATGTATGTATGTATGAAAATTTTATATAATCATTAATTTTATGCTAGTTATATGGTATTATATATTTCTAAAATAAATGTTTGAATTTAAATTAATACAAACCGTAAACTTTTATACTTCGTTTTTTAAGTCGACCAATATTAAAACTTTATATTGAACTAATAATACCAGAACGCTGTTCGTAACATTATAGTTGGGAACCCTAGTAGCTCGTCTGACGTACCCAAAGAAATGGTTTATCTCTTTTTGTCTACTGTTAGTAGATAGTTTTGAGATTTCCACTTTATCGTGCATAGTTTAGTAATTGACATGTGATTACACTGAAGTGTAACAAACTAGCTTCTGAAAATGTATTTTTACATAAGTCGATACTTGGTGTACTTTGTCATTGGAGATTTCATATGGTAATAAATTATTTTACCATAAGGTGACATTCTCAAATGATATGGCGTGGAAGTCAGGATCGCTCCTGAGGTCGAGGGTTCGGTTCCCGCACTAGACAATTTTTTGTAACCATGAATATAAATATTTGTTCTTGTCTGTGTGATATCTATGTATTTTAAGTACGTATTTACAAACAAAAATGGTTCTATATATGTTTATCCGTTGTTTAGTATCCATAACACAAGTTCTTAATGATACTTACATTGGAACTAAATAATTGGTGTAATTGTCAGAAAATATTGAATATCTATTTATTCAAACAAGCGACCTATTGTAAAGTGTTTACTACCGCAGCCTCTCTTGTCCACACATCACTAGCGCGGTAGATATATCTTATCCATGTTATGCTTCGTATGTCCGCGCTGAAACTAAATTACCCCGAATACAAGAGGATGAGGGGTAACAGACGATTGCAGGGAGAGATGTTACAATATAATTATAGTTGTGACTTGAAAAATCAAACTCAAAGTAGGAACTTTTCGCCTTCTTTAAAGAAAACGCAGAAAGGTTATTTACGTTTAAATTATCAAATTATTTATGACACCATAACCTATTGAGGGTAGATTCCACCGCTACTGAAACAAGTAAGTTCACTTCCGCAGTAAATCGGCAAGGTTTGATCTCGGTGACAAATGACTTAAAATCGTTACGTGTAACCACTGTGCTACGGCCGCCTCATGTTGCTTTTTGTAGCCGTGCATAAGCATAAATTGCACACTGAATATAATTTGATTTAAGAGTTCCATAAATAATTTTAAAGTTTAAATTGCGATGAAGAGTGCTGTTATCATAATATGCCTTATAAAGCGTTAAATAGTTGAAATTTCCCAATAAAAGCGTTATCACACAACCAACATTAAAAGCAAATTGATTTCAAATTTGAAAATTGGAACTTAAAAGCGATTTGTTGTCCCGATAACAATTCGAATATAGAAGTGTCGTGACGCTATAAAAGAGCATGTTTTTGACTTTCACCGTCACTTCGGCCGCGTCTTCCCACGATGTAGGTTGTTTAGTAGTCAACAATTAGACAATTGTCGGCCATTTTAACGATCAAACCATAAAATCGGGTTTCAGTCTCTCATAAACCGCATTCTTGTGATACTTCCGCTTTTATAGTTTTACTAATCAACGCTACGATATTAATTCGGTCTCTTAGGTAATGGCGTCGGTTGTCGAGTTGGATTTTATTGGACCGGCCTCAGACAATTGGTCGTAATAGATAATTGAGTTTTGGACGCTTCGGCATTTTTTTATGTTTACTGTTAAGCCACTTAAGTTTGAAACTTATCAGTCAGCCAGTAACGGGTTGAAATGTCCAATTTGGATTAATGGAATCGAATCGAAATTTCCTTAAGTAAATTCAATAATTAATGGGAAAAAGTTGAATGTTATCTTGAAATATATTGCTTTGTGTCATGATAATAGTGATATAAGTTCAATTACAATTAGTATGAAACTTAGAATTTAGCATTCTTAAGAATGCCAACTTAATTTCTACCTCTCTTTTAAATCTGATGAAGCTGCAGCATACACTTGTCTTGTATGTAGACTTATTAAATTGTTTTAATATGAAGTACACATCTTGTAACTGGCGGGAGAAAAACTAATCTTGGCGATTTTCTTGCCCGTTCTTTAACGATTAAGCTCCTGCCCGCAGTAAATAATAAGAATAAGAATATTTTTTATTGACAAAATAACATTACATAACAATTAGATTAGACAACAAAAAAACGTACAGAAAAACAAAACAAAAATATTTAAAAAAAATAATAACAACAACTTATGGTAATGTTACCTGTCAGAAGACATCGTTGTTCTGAGGCTCCTATCTTACCTGAAGATGCCCTGTGTAAGGGCGAAACACGTGTCGTGTTGAATAGTTTCTCGATTTTTCGTGAAATTATAGTATCGCGGGAATTGTTACAAAAATATTTTCAATCCATCACTTGCTTACAATGGATTTCAGCAAAATAACGCCTGAATCAATAAATTATTTTCATTAGAGCCCTATTGAGCCAAACTTTAATAAATGATTTTGACTTTTGAAGGTTTTATAACAAGTAAAGTTCTTCTAACCTTCGCAAATCCGCAGTGGGGCCGCAAGGTGGAGTATGCCTTGAACCTCTCTAACCTTGGTTCGTGAGAGGAGGTCCGGGACCAGTTGTGGGGCGTTGATGGCTGAGATAATTTATGAATATTCTATACCTCCATCAATCCGCTCTGGGTCTGCGCGGTGGACTATGACTTAAATAAAGTAAAGTATTAGTAAAAAGTTGTTTTTTTCATAAACTATTTATTACATAGCACTTGAAAAAGTCCAAACAAAATATAAATTTAAAAAAAAATTACTACACTGAAATCACGAAGCATAGATTCACTTACATGCAAATAAATAAAAATTAGGTGTAAGTTAATCTAAGTACCAGTTCCGAGCCCCCGCTCTGTGAGAAGAACTGACAAGAAACTCACAGGCTATGCTCTTTTAAATTATCAATTCATCAATTACAAATCTCTCTCACCGTGGATCTTACCTCGAGAGAGGAGGCTTGTGCACTGGTAATGGGAAGTTGATGGCTGAGACAGCTATCCATATTTTAAAAATTATCATCATACTCCTGGCCTACTTCCATATTGTCTGGCATCAGCACAACATGCACCCAAACGCTGCATAAGTTTGGCATAAAAATAACTACAGTCGGTCTTGTTTATTGTATGTTATATGGTAAGATTTACATCAATTGTTTATATATGTAAGTATAAGAACACATAAGCGGCTTCTATCAATAATTCCATAATATTTTCCAATGATTACTTAGAAGTGACGTCATAAGTTAACTTATTGGACAATACATAAAAAAAACACATTGCTTACTTATTTAACAATAAACAAAAAATACTTATTGCTTAATTAGTGAATAAAATATATACTTATTGCTTACTTATTAAAAAAAATGATGTAATATTTTTTTTACATATTTTTACTACAAGATATGGTGCTTTTCCTTTGACTTGTTACTTGTACGAGTACTGTACTTAAAATCGTTACAACAACTACTAAATTTTCTACAATAACATAACTTTTAAAACAAATACTTAATAAAAAATTTAAACATCACATACAGCAAAGATTTAATATTTATGATTTTGAAAACCATATAACATTATGTCTTAAACTCTCAGGGGTAATTTAAGCCAGTTGAGGTCTCAAGAAGCATTATAAATTGTAAAAGTCAAACAGTTATTACAATATCGAATCGGAACAATAAAATTGATCAGTCCACCCACTGGGCTCGGAATAAATCAACACAAAACACAATTATAAGAAATTACCCGCGCACCTGTAATTAAAATGGGTTGTATGTTACCAACGTGTCGATTATTAACAAATACTTAGCGGACCACCTACGGCTAGCCTCCTTTTTAAAATAGCCGTATAGTACTTTATTGTTTTTCATAACGCCCCTGTGTTTATAATTGTTTTTTTTGATTTTCATTTTTGTATGTAGGTATTAAAGTGGTAACGTTATATAAATATAATCTATGTTATATTAGTATGAAGCGCTCGTAGCTCTGCGGTGCTAGGTGGTCGGAAACAATCACCGAAGTACAGCAGAGTTTTCTGAGGTCAGTCCTTGAATGGGTGACCGTTTGTGTGGCATTTGATATCGAGCGCTTCCGTGCTTCAGAAGGCACTTTAAGCCGTTGGTCCCGGTTATCACTAAATGTGGAAGTCGTTAAGCCGTGGAAGAGGCCTAATGGGCGGCATGATAAATTCTAACAGCAGGACGCCATACACCTGCCTTCGTCAATCCGCACTGGGTCAGCTCAGCGTGGTGGAGTATGACCCAATACCCTCACACCTTGATATGTGAGAGGAGGCTCGTGCTCAGTAATGGGACTTTAATGGGCTGATATGATGATGATGATATTTACAAACGTCAAGTCACGTAAAAATCCAATTACCTACTGGTTTTTATTTAATTACCTTGTTTCAATTAAGTTAAATTATATAAGAAAAAAGTTTTATTATTGTAGGAAGTATAGATTCTTACAATTCAGGGAGATAAAATGACATTCCATTTGGCGTCTCTTGTCTCCTAGTGTTGTGTATACGTTTAGTACATACATACTACAATCACGCCGTTTTCCTTGAAGGGGACACCTGCCGATCAACGGACGATGCTTTGGCGAACATAACAGTGCTCGGTAAGCGGCAATAGGCTCGCCACCAATTACGTGGGACCAACTATATAATTGGCGAAGTGTGGGCGTATAATATGCCTCTGCCTATCCCTTTGGAAAAACAGGCGTGAATGTATGGGTAATATTTAGCGCTTCTCTTTTTCGAAAAACAGGTTAAGCCATAGATTTCAATTGTTTTTGTCTAAAATTCTGTAGCAAAAAAAGCAGGACGCCAAACACCTTCCTCCGCCATACTGCAATGTATCCACATCGTGACTAAATTAAAGTCGTTATTAAGTTAATTTTACGAACGATATGGCGTAGTGGCACTTCGCTCTTCATTTCGTGGGTTCGATTCCCAGTCAAGGCAATTCTTTTTTGCTGGGTGAACATGAATATTTGTGCTGGGTGTTTTCTATGTATCTTAAGTATTTATTTACATGTGTGTATGTTTATCCGTTATTTAGTATCTATAACACAAGTTCATAATGATTTATCTTGGAACTAAATAATTGGTGTATTTGTAAGAAAATATTTATTTATGTTGTTAAAAATCTATGAAGGGTCTACTCAAAGTCTGTTAAGGTCTTACTATTTTCCATCAGCACAATATCATCGTAGGTATACACAACACAAGCATTACTAGTAGCGTTATTATTCCAAAATATCGGAGGTAAAGTAGCATTTACTTGTCGCACCATTTGTACCAGTTCACGGCTTCTAGTTAGTGGCTGCCATTGAGCCGTCGATCTGAGCCACACAATGGCTGAGCGCACCAATGGTTAAGCCGAAGCCGCGTGTTTAATCCTGTGATAGATTATTTTGTACAATAATTGGTGAATGGGGTTCTAGTTAAGGCTTCGTGATTTTGTTTGATTATTTAATGATTAAAAATAAAAATATCAAATATTCTCATCGTTCTTTGCCTATGAACCTATGAACTGAGCTGATGATAAACCTCTTATAAACCCAAGTGAGCGGGAATTGGAACTCCAGCACGCGGACCTAGTACGGATTGGCGAAGGCAGATGTGTGGCGTCCTGCAGTTAGAATTTGTCAAGCTAACCAATCAGACCCATAACATGGCTTTACCTAATAACCAGGACAAACATCTTAACGTGCCTTCCGAAGCACCCACACAAGAGATCACCTATCTATGAACTGATTCTGGTAAACACTGCTTTACTTCTGTGATTATTTCCGAACACCTCCTTACTTATACTGTCACTGTCCGACCCGATAGATTTATTTGCATGTTCACTGAACGAATTCACAAAAGCAGCATATTGCTTCTGCAGTAGATGATAATGTAGTAGTTTAGTAATTATTAGATAAGAATTATGTAATAATAATAATAATATCAGCTACTCTATCGTATTAGGTTTGGTGCCTGTAAAAAGTTGTAAGTTTTATGAATGAATAAATAAATAAATAAATTATCTATTTAAATATATTTCTTTTTAATTGAGTTATACAGCCAATATGCACTTTATTTAGAGACTGCCACATATAGGAATAATCGGAACCATTATCTTTGGGTGACTTCCGAAGTATGGTAGCGATCTTACAAAATTTAACTCAAATCCATTCCACCCACCAAAGTACGGGCCTCTGTAAACATTGCTTTACCTTGGAGATCGTTTCCGAATACCAAGCACCACAGACCTACAAGCGCTTCAACGGTGGAGCAATAATATTGAAAGCGGGATCATTACGTCAAATCTCACTACAAACTTTCAAATAAATTAACGAAATAATATAGAAAAGAAGAAAATTAATAAAGCATTCCAAAACCTTCTAAAGTACGCCATATCGTCTCAAGATATGTCCCCCACTTATTAACAGATAATCTGTAACTTTACTCGGCACTATTCAACGCTAAAATTAACTATGCACATAAAACTGTGTGTTTTTTTGTTTATCAATTTGTATTTGTCCCCATATTATCGAGCCGGCCCGAGCGGTAACTTCTGAGGATTGATTTCGGATTTGTGTTGAGATGTTATTACCGCATTTTCCAATTTTTTTTTTATATAAATAAGTAATTTTAAAATGTAATCAGAATAACGTTTTTTTAAGACAACAATTTAGAGCAAACGAATAAAAAATAAATTTCACTGAAGTATACTTTTATTTGTAATTTATTAACCCAGTCAAAGGGCTGTAATCTAAAGGACTTATGTTTAGCTTAAAGACTATCTAACATATGAAGGTGAATAATCGAAACCGACGGCTTATACTTTTAGAAGCACGAAAGCGCTCGTATTATAACTCCCAAAAAACAGGCACCTATTGTGACTGAAAATAATACAAGTATAAAAATCTCCTGGTTTCATCCAGCCTGTCTTATCTCCGTCTAGAGTTTTTCTGCCCCATAGGCAGTCAATTCTACATGTTATGTGCCCTGCCCACTGCCATTACAGGTTGCTTACTTTTTAGACAATCTCGGCGACTTTATGTCGTAAAAAAAACTTGCGTACTGGTTTTAACAGCTCTATGTAATGTCAGCAGCATCCACATTTTTCATATAGGTTACTACCGTCGGAGTTCGATGTACTTTTTATTGAAGCACGTTTGTTACACAGATAACTTTTGTATTAGCTTTTATAATCCTATCTTTGGACTATATGTTGGACAGTCGGGTAGAAGACTATGACAATAATAAACCTTATATTTAATTTGCTTGACACAAACATAATGGCAAATTAAAAACATAATGAATACGACTGATATTGTGCGAATGTCGGTATATCCGATCATAGCTTTGAGGTCGTTCGTTCGTTTGTGAAATTAATTTCAAATCAAATATTAATGTGCATTTTAATTAACTAATCTACTTATTTATTATGATAAGTGACGACATGAACGAGAAATTCACCTGATGGTAAGTGTCAATAATCTTTCATTCAAATAGGTAATAATATGACGGTAAGAAGTTCATCGAAGTCGTCACTCTCTCCATCATTCAAAATTCCCAGGTAAGGTTTTGTTATTCAAAATGATGACTGATTGCGAAATGTTATTACTTATTACACACTTCACGAATATTTTGACGACAAAGTCCATTAAAAGTCTATTGTGATTTATTGTATAAATTATAAGTTAATGTTACATACAATAATAATATTGGATTTTGTTGTTTTTATATTTGAGTATTATTTGGAATTTATTAGTTTATAGAATAGTTAAGTGCGTAGTTTTGTAATATGTTTAAGTTCCCACTCAAAACGTACTTGTTTACATGATTCAATAAAGATTTATGATTTAAGAGCGTCTAACGGTTTTTATAGAGTTGGCTAAGTTGGCTTTGCTCTAGGAATAGCAAGCGTAATGTACAGCATACTACTATAAACAATGCTAAACTAAATTTGGGCACTTATAAGCAAACAACTACATACACTGAATGTTTTAAATAATAACTTAAATCTAACAATTTTTAAAGAGTCAGCCATACGCTACTCATGCTCTTGAAATAGCATGCGTAATGTAAAGCTTACTAAAATTAACAATGCTATATTAAATTTCGACACTTATGATTTAACTCTGATATGCACTAAATGTTTTAAAAGTCAACTTAAAGCTAACTTTTCTATTCACTAAGGACAGGACCCTACGCATAGGCCGCTACATAGGAATTTCTGATTGAAAGTGGTCATAATGGTGGAGTGCCAGAATGTGGTATAAAATAAAACTTTCTCACTTCTCTCGTCGCCTGTCCAGCCTTTGTTCGCCAGATAGCGTCAACTTATTGACGGCACGTTTTAGATAAGGTTTTATATTTTACCTGTATCCGTGCAACACTGTCGTCTTATTGTTTTTAGTTTTATTAAATTAATATTAAAACTCTTTTGTTTGTTTTATTTTGCTTATTTAGATAGTTACTTATTTTTTACCTAAGATTAGTTTCTTGCCTAATATTTTTACATGTAAATGAAACGTTGCGTTAGGTCTAAACTGTCATACAAAAGAGTTTTATTAAGCCGAACTTTAGTTTTTTTTATTTTAATTTTTTTGCATAGCAATAGCGTTAACGTCCCTGACGTTAGGCAAGAGTCGCTTCATGTAATAACTGATATTCAGCCAAATATGGTTAAACCAGTGATAAGACTCTGGGCCCAAGCTTAAGTCTAGGGCAACTAGCATAGTGCTAGGATATGATGAGAGCTAACGTTCCTACGCATGTGAAGTAAGAGGAGTAGTCGGCACTAGTAGAACGGAAGGTGCCATATTTTTCTTAATCTTTCATCTTAGATAACGACTATGGTGAAACTACAAGTTTACGTACAATTGTCTATCGTAAGAACTAAGTGTGAAAATTGAAACTAACATAAAAATGTTTAGAGTAAGGGCTGGAAGCGCTAGTACCTCTGCGGTGCTAGGTAGTCGGAAACGATCACCAAAGTACAGCAGAGTTTACAGAGATCAGTCCTTGGATGGGTGACCGTTTGTGTGGCATTTGATATCGAGCGCTTCCGTGCTTCGGAAGGCACGTTAAGCCGTTGGTCCCGGTTATCACTAAATGTGGTAGTCGTTAAGCCATGTTCGAGGCCTTATGGGCGGCTTAAAAATCTAACAGCAGGACCCCATACACCTGCCTCCGCCAATCCGCACTGGGTCCGCGTGGTGGAGTATGACCCAATACCCTCACACCTTAATATGTGAAAGGAAGCTCGTGCTCAGTAGTGGGACGTTAATGGGCTAAGATGATGAAGGGCTGGTCATTAGTAGATACAATAAGCGGACGTGAGTTCATGAGACTGTCAATGAGTGTGAGTGAAGCTATAAATGTCTGCCAGGGTCGTAGCAAATGAATTGATTTAACTTTTTCGGGAACAATGTATATTATTCTGACTTCCCAATAGAACATACATGTAAGTACTAACCAGATTTTGGCTGTATTTCAGTTAATGCACTGAGCGACTTCCGGCTGACCTCCGCAGCTTAGAGAGAAACATGTTTCTATGGTAAAACCAGCGGTCAGGGTATTAGAAGGCATAGACTTCCTAATAACGACTGCCTTAGATGTTCATGGCAGTCGTGACCAACGGCTTGACGTGCTTTTCGAGGCACGAAGCAAGCGATAATTATGAATAGTGTATAAACGAGTATGTCCTGTAAATAATTCCATAAATTTTTTTGGGTTTCTTTGGGTTAATTGATCCACTTGGACTAATAATTTATTAAACACACAAAGACATTCATACGTAACTATCTTCAAAAAGCAGTAGGTATCCTTAAAAAAAGCAGAAAGTAATGCTTTAGCTAATGTATTTGCGCGAATAGCTTATTATTTGCGTAAGACTAAAAATATATTTTTTCCACAAAATGGTATATTCAATCAGTCTGCCATTTATAGGTACTTATAACGCGATTAAGGCTAGATATATTCTAATGACTTGATCTATTTTTAGTAAGACTTCTTTTTAACAACATTATGACGTTATCTGAGGTAATTGATAGCAGATATTTTCAAGCTTATATACATTATCTATCATTAGCAGTCGCTCCTTTGAAGTAAATACAACATAGTAGAAACTCTTTATCAATGGATCAAAAACAAATGAATGAGCCTACGTTTCACACACTCCATAAGTAGTGACGTTTGAAAAAAAAGCTAAAAAAAAGTCACATGCCTTAATGAGTCGGAGATAAAAAGGCCGCAGCGGCGTCCTACAAAGGGCCAAGCCAAGGCAAATAAAAGGACATCCAATGTGAAAAGCTGTGTGTATTGTTTTATATTAAAGTGAAATAACAATAGGTAGCCTTTTCAATGGGTATGCCGCCACAATGAACGTGGATCGCGTGGGTTCACATGCAGTGTTTGTACTGTGATTAAATGGTCATTTTATTGGCTAGTCTGTATTGGTTTCGCATCCGGCTCGAAGGACCATGTTTTGTTTTAATTGTGACGTAATTCGGTGCCACCGCTGTGCTAGATATTCTGCAGCAAAATAGCGCTTTACGCGATTCTAATAATATATTCTCACTTAAAGGGTAACAGTAGTATACTGAGGATATAAGATTTCACAACTATGTCTCAAGGTGCAGTATTAATCCTTACAAATACTGCTATAGAATGGTCCACGTAGGCGTAACACTTACCATCAGGTAAAGGCCTATATTGTCCTGTAACTTTGTGAAATAATATACAAAATAATATTGTTTTCAAATTCGATTCACTTTCTTGCCTATAAGTTTAGTCGTTTATAGTTTTACTCGCAATAGGCTCGCCAGCTACGTACAACGTGGGACCGAAAAATATAATTGGCGACATGTGGGCGCATAATATGCCTCTGCCTACACACGGAAACAGGCGTGATTGTATGAATGAATGAATGTAGTTTTACTGATCCACGGGTCCACTTACTATTTTGATCCCGCGACTAACAGTTTTTATAATGAATATAAGAATGAATGAATGAACGCTTTATTGTACACTAAATATAAAAAAGTAAACAGTTTCAGGCAACCTTAGGATGAACAGGAAACACATTAAAAAAAATGATATAGAGTAGGCACAACAGAGTGCTCTTGCTTACTTATAAGTAAATAATAAATTCACAAATACATAATTATTCACATACATGTAATATATAATTTAATAAGACACGAATTTAGCATTTTATTCGCGATAAAATATAGCTTTCTTACGAGTTCTTCTGAAATCAAAATCGACCATGTTGTTCAAAGTCGACCGTAACGACCACTCGCATTTGAATTATAACATACTTTTAGGTATTATATTGCATTGGTGAAGTAAGACTTGATATATTCAAGACCTTGACTTTTGAGATGAGGCCTGAGCTCAGTATAGCCCACTAATACACCGCTGAGATGAAGAAATCAAAAAAAATATGATATGTGTTTCTTATAGAAATTAAGATGACTATCCATGTAGCACCTCCTTAACCCCATCTCGAACATAAGTGGACAATAGCAGCGAATGTTCACAAGGCGAACATAATGTTAATGTGAAATACAACATAGTATTGTGCAGTCACATACGCGTCGTCTTTGCTGCGCCCGCGCCGCGAACTGATAGCTGATAGGTGACAATTGGATTCGCTGAGACCTGAGATCCTTTTGTTGGAGACGATGATGATAACAGCTGATTGCTATTGTGTTGTTTAGGGTTATGCACGTCAGAATAAAGACATAGAACTCCTACAAGATTAATTTATATTCGTTTTAGGCAGGATTCTAGTGAAGTGATGCTCCTAGTTCTTGCTTCAGACTGTAGTAAAAAATTTTTTTCGCTAGTCTTAAATATGGACTCACGAGTTTAGAGTATTTGCCAGTATCAAGTAATTTTTATAAATGCATAATTTTTGTTATTCAGTACAATCAAAGTCAAATTAAGTCCGTCATAGTCGAATCAAGTCTGAATAAAACCCCCAGTTAAATAGTGACTTCTGGGGAGTTTCGAAATCAACACGGGAAAACACAATTCACTATAATACATTTGTGTACATTGCCAAAGAAGTTGTGTCCAAATAACCACTATATTTACACATAAAAACTCGAACCTACACTAGTTTTGGAAAATAAAGTTTGCGCCAAAAAACCTTGGCCAAACTTATTATACATACATTCATACATTCACGCCTTTTTCCCCAAAGGGGAAGGCAGAGGCATATTATACGCCCACACTTAGCCAATTATATAGTTGGTCCCACGTAATAGGTGGCGAGCCCATTGCCGCTTTCCGGGCACTGTCCAGCCAGAGCCTCGTCCGTCGATCGGCAGGTGCACCACTTGCAGGTGAGGTTGGCTTGGGCTCCTTAGTTCTTGGGAGGATCCCTATACACCCTATATATTTACTTTGATTGCTCGTGTGCCTGTCAGTGGCAGCCAATTTTCACTGAATCTACTTATCCGAATAAGTTGAAATTTGGCACATGTTTCGATTTCTGTTTCTCAATCGCAGAGATGAACTTGATTAGACCGATTTATAATATGGGAATCACTATGGTTGAGCTCACCCATCACCATTATTTCCATACTACAATATCAACATTAATAGCTGAAACAACAAATATGAATTATATATTTTTCCAGCCGCTTAACAGTCCCCCTAATATAACTTAACTATTATCACAAAGTTAATGATAACAGTTAACAAAATCTTAAGGTTCCTTCCGAAGCACGGAAGCGCTTGATATTAAAGGCCAAACGGTCATTCATACAAGGACTGAATTCTGCTTCACGTTGATAATCGCTTCTGCCCTCCTAGTAAACTCATCCTCCTGATCCTGCTGATCTCCTGACGAGCTATGAGCGCTACATACATACACTTACGAATATTATTCCCGAAGGGGTAGTCAGAGACTAGGCAATAAGGACCGCAAAAGCATTTCACTGTCACAGTCCACTTGGTGAGCCTGTCGCCGCTCTAAGCTGTTGGATGTATGTGCAGTCTTTAGTTTCTTAGTCGCCTTTTACTACACCCAAGGGAAGAGATGGGTTGGTAGTATTCTTCAATGAGCCGCCACCACATGAGCGCTGCATACACTGGCGATAATACTAGATTAATAATATTAATTATAATTCAAACGTTTTCCCGGTTGCAACATAACAGACCGGGAACCGCTTTCCTTTTTGCAGGTTCATGATAAACACTTGCTTATAAAACACAAGACGAAAATATCTCAAACCTAAATTCAGTATAAACTTAATATTATTTAACTTGACGAGTGCGAATTCCCAAAACTGCCAAAGGACATTACCAGAGTGGTTATTACCCCACTGATCGCTACTATATTTTCTGTAAAGCACTCGAATAAGAGGATATTCTACCTTGAATCCGGGAATCTGTTGTTCGTATTTTTATTTTTTATTATTTTTATTCTTTATCTCCTTTTATTCTTTTTGGTTGGCGTCAGTTGTTTCGTGGACTCTATACTGCGGCGGCTCATTTACTGCTCGGATTAACAATAAAAACGAAATGTGATCATTCTGACCGCACTCTGTTTTGTTAAGGGCAAGTCTCCTCATTGATTAGATTGAATCCTTTGCTTATCTTAGCTAAGTATCGATAATATATAGTTCTATGACAATTTTTTTTTATAAAATAACTTTATTAATGATGCTTATACTTTTGTTCAGTAAATTTACTTTTATTACAATTATAGTTTGTGTTTCAGTGTATGTGATATGTGATATGATATGATGTGATATGATATTATTTTTAAGAACTCTATCTCCACCCATCATAATTCACATTGGTATCTACAGTTAATAACGTTCAAGGTATTTTCATTTTCAATTATGTTTGATGCCTTTAAGAGATAGACTTAGACCCAAGTAAGTGTAGTGTGTTTTTGCCATTCATTAGACAATGTATTTGTAAAAATTAGAACCATTTAATGAGGTCGCATCACAAAATTTAAGCCAAATCGACGATCGTTAGACCAGTGAACAGACCCTGGGCCCTAAGCTTAATCCTAGGGCAACTGGGATAATTCTAAGATTATGATCCTATAAAATATAAGATCCCGGTAAGCGGCAATAGGCTTGCCACCTATTACGTGGGACTAACAATATAACTGGCGAAAAAGGCGTAAAATATGCCTTTGCCTATTCTTTTGAGGAAACAGGTGTGATATTATGTATGTGTGTATGATGATTTAAAGAGGTGGCAGGATTACGCTGGAGAACCGTCTGTAATCGGTAACACTGAAATTCTAAGGGGGCTTACGCTCAAGAGTGGACTTCCTTGGGCTGACTGATGGACGATGATAATGAAAAATGTTTATGCTACTAAACGTAAAATGCTTGTAATATAAGTATATATTTTTTAATATAAAACAAAAAAATATATAAAACGGCCGTTTTTTAATTTTATTTTACTGAATTAGCGATCGCACCGATTTGGCTAATTACCATTGCGGTTCCATTCATATGACAGCTACGATGTCACAGTTAAACACACAGATATACATACACTTCAAACCTCTCTTTTGTTGTCGGGAGTAAAAGTTTTAGTTCTTACAACTCGTTGAACAAATCAGTTGTCAAATAATCATCAATAACATCAATTGTTTTAGATAATTTCTAGATATTTTGACACCGTTTTTATCTTTAAAATTTCACTTTTTACGCTTGTACCTACAGAGTATTTTTATTGGCAGTTTATAAAAGTTTATGTCAGTCCAACTACCATACTTCACACTGTAGGTATGATGGTATTTCTCTCACTTCAACTGTATTAAAATATAATTTTCGGTAGTCACTTGTTTTATTGCAAAAATGGCCAGTAGTAATAAAACAAATTGCTTAATTGGAAACATCTACAAGTTTCGTAATAATTGTAATGCTTTTTGTACGACTTCAACATGAAGTCATCAACACAGTTCTCATGGTGATTTTGATAACTTTGTTACGTCATTGAAATTTGGACCAAGCAATAGTTTGCAGTAATATATAACAATTTTATTGCAAAAAGGTTTTACATAAATCAAACTTTTACTAAGGTTTTAGAATAATTTAAAGAATGCAGAAAAAAGGTTTTATGTCTTAAGTATTTCAAATTTATTTCGGAATTCTAAATCAGAAAGATCGTTTAACACTAAAGAAGGCTTAACACTAAAGTTGAATGATTCTAATTCGAAATAATCTTAAATTTCTTTCGTACGTGGAATGTGCTCTATAAGGGAAATATAATTATTCTTAAGTTATTAATTGTAACAATTAAAAAAAAACAAATTTCTACGACGGTGAAACGTTTATAAATTTGAAGAAGTTTTTTCTGATAACTCAAACAATTATAGAACGAAAAAGTTAATTTCATATATGAAGCTCATTTGAAGAACAAAACAGGTAGTCAAAATATATCGTACACCAAAAGGTATTCGCCTTATGGTGGCATTTGCTTTTATCAGATCATCGCTGGACCTGTCCCACGTAAATAAATCCAATATTTTACTGCCCCGCCATTGTTACACTCATTAACCCTTTGTCTCATTAGAGCCTGGCTTCATATCCAACCATATTTTGTTTACCGATGACAGCTCCGATTACGATTTGTTTTTTTTTTCACAATATCACCGAGTTAACCTCCTTGGGGTTAGGTTTCAATACAACTTACGTACGCGCTGGCCAGTTTTGTTATAATTTTTATTGGCCCGTGTTCTTTTTTCGAAAAATAAGTTTTAATATTCGAGATTGTGCTGCCTGGTTTTGTTAGAATGTTAATTTTGCGTATATTTTTTAAAAGAGGGTTTAGTTACTCATTTTCTAAACAGGCCAATGTCTACTATGTATGTATGTATGCATAAATATTATGAAGACTTTTGGCGCCAACGCGGAAAAGGACACATTAGCGGCCGTATTTAATTTATCAAAACTAGAGTACATTCAAGTTTTTATGAGTAAATATAGATGATTTTTAGACTAACTTCTTTTTTTTTTGTTTTACGTCGGTAACGACTTCCGACGACGCCCGCCGCTTGTTGAGAAAAAGGCGGGGGCCAATACCTGGGTTGCAGCGTCTGACACCCTGCCTGCGGCCAACGTTCCCCGGACCAAAACCGGGAGGACCTCCTCAGAGAGGCGCTGTGGACGCGCCCCTCCTACCTTCTTGTGCGACCATAGTATGTGTGGCCGACTTCTCGGAGGGTCTATGGTTAGACAGCAGGGGCCCCCTGCCCCCACTGCCTAAGACCCTCCTGGCGCTGCTTGACGGGCCCTCCTGGCCCGCCCGCTGCGCCCTTCACAGGTCCCTCTTAGTTTCTCCCCCGGTAGTCAGTACTAAGGGCACCCAGAGTCGTCGGTCTCTGGGTGTTACCTTTTCCGGGCCTTCGGGAGGTACTCAGCCCCCCCACCACGACAAGGTGGAGACCAGTCGAGGGGGGTTAGACTAACTTCTGCGGCAACGTATACAAGTGTAGAAAAATGCCATACTACTGTAAAATGTGCTTTTCCGTGTTAACTCAAACCAAACTGTGTGTAAAACAAATTTAGTTTTAGCATTTTTAATATTATACATTATGTAACTGTTTGTTGTCCTAAATATAATAAAATAAACTCCAAAACTCCAAAGAACTTCTAGCCATGGGAAGTAGTCGGTAGATTTTGATTCCTCTGCGAAATACATAAGTCAACATAAAAGCAGTAAAAAAAATCAAGCTTAAAAAATTAACGCTATTCTAAAAATACGACATTTAAGTTTTGTCATGAACATAATAATATATCATGAGGTATCATGAACATAGATCAACCATATGAGGATGGAGTGGTCGTAATCTAATAATTTATTTATTTTTTAACATAACTGCACATTTCCATAAATGCACAAATATTTACCATCGTGCAACTGACATACCTTTAACTATTTATACGTGAATATGGGTTGAATTTAATTCAAGTGATCTTAAGCTTTTTTGTAACTTTTAAGTTTCACTATCAAGTATTTTATGTAATTATCTTCGTATACCGAACTTCTTTATTCAGACCGCCCAAAGATCTTTGCAATTTTAATTCACTGTAAGATACTTAATGGGCAATTAGCTTGCATTTAAATTGTTATCAAAGGCTTGAAGATTAACGTTGTTACTCAGGGTTGTGTCGACTCTTTATCTTTTTAAAGATTTTTTTTTTAAGACAGCCGATGATCAGTCATAATTCTGATACAGTGTCATGTATTTCATGGTACGTTGCATTAGTTTAATTAATTGGGTTGGAATCGAAATCTATGGAGATATGTTGTAATTTTTGTTGTTTTTATTTAAGAATATGACATTTTAAATCTTTTTTTATGTGACACGCCATAATAACTACATCCTGCCTGATGGAAAGCAGACGGTGCAATCCAAAAAAAAATGAAAGCGCTTCATACCGTGAAATAAGCACGGTACAAAGCGCATCCACTCAATACGGCCTGCTAAAATGCCGTTTCACGCCCCGCTTAAAAGACCCGGGATCATAGGAAATAGGAAACACATGACCTGAACTTTTAGGATACACTCCGTATTTTGAGTTATGTTTTATTATTTATAGACATCAAGAAATAACTGCTAATTAAAATTTTATCTTATCTGAACTAACGAGTATGAAGCATTAAAAAATATATATGTACTGAAGAAGCAGCCCTTCCTTCCATCAATTGATATTCTTGCCTCCACCGATTCGCTCTTGGCCGGCGTGGTAGAGTATGACCTGAGTCCCTCTATTGTGTTCTAAAAAGACACGTTAATAAATATAAAAGAAATTTCAAGGGCATACATTTCTAATCCCAGCTAATGGTCAATTTTAAAGAAAGAAAGAATAACGTTTATTCGTAGCCATGTACAAAATTAAAAGAAAAAATAATATGAAACTGAAGATACTTATATCTATATAAGAATATGTATATACACGATTTTGAATAGATATCTACTCAGCATGTGCCGTAGCATCAAAGTGATGCCTCGACGCTAGTCTTCCGTAGATACCTAAACTAAAACAACATATAGTAAACTAAACAAATTTGATTCCTGCCTGCTATGGAACCTTGACTTGATGTGCTTGTCGACACACCTCCCTGATTTTATACATAAACGTATCGCATGCTGTATAGTGCACATCTGTCTTAGAAAAATAAACACAAAAGTGCCTAACACAATAGTTTTAACGCTGTATGATTTGATTTTTGATTGATTGAATAAAAGACAACCGATACCGGTGACACAAGAATTAGAATTTATCTATTTTTTATAGAATTTATCCTCTTTATTTGTAAAAGTATCTTAAAAGCGGATGAGCTTCCAGGCGGCTCCTAGTGTTGTCAATAAAATATTCCTAATCTGAATTCTACATCAATTTTGGAGTGAATAGCCACAATTACGTGTAGCACAGTCTCATTATCGGGAATGTTGTCAAATCGTCTCCACACAGTTGTTATTCGGTGGGTTTGACAATGTCGCGGCGCGCGCAAAGAGACGAACAGGTGTAGCGCCTTTCCTTAGCCGCGCCGACTAGCTGCACGAGTCATAAGCGGTAGCGGAATGAGACAAAACAAACTTTTTCCTATTATTTGTATAAGAAACACATAAATCACTAAAAGCTAGAAGGGCTGCCATTCTGAACGGTAGGTTGCAACAAGGACAAGTTACTTGGTGAGATTTTGCGTTAGGTAGATTTTTTTTCAATATTTTTTTCAATTACCATGAAATACTCAATTTATTAACAAAATATTATAGAACTTTCTGTTTCGAATATAAAGGAAAGTAGCTCATATTCCACCTGGCGGAGTTGAATGTTGGCCATTTATTGATGATGTTGGTTTGTGTTATTGACGAAGTTATTAACTCTAGATACATGTTTTCTTGGTAGTAAAAACACCTTTTAGGCGTCCAGTAATTCAGACAACAATGGCATTTGAATGGCTGGATGGATAATTCCTGAAAATCTTTTTTACCTTTTTTTAAGACGCTTCAGCTTATAACTTGCAGCTAAGCTTTATCGAAGCCGCTCTCAGTACAAATGCTTGCGTGTGCCAGTGGTGCCAATTTGTAGCATATTATCCGCCACGACGACGGCGCGGTGACAGACGGACGAACAAACACGACGCGCCACAGTCAGGTACAAGCATTGCTGGACTTGCGCGCTTTCTACACTGAACGGCAGGATTCAAAACTTTCAGCAATAACATCTAAGCTATTTTGACAACCGAAAAGGCGTAATCAAATAATTGCAGTCTGCTTCTTCCGTTTTGGTTTAATTCTCAAAGTAAAAGAATTTTGTCTTGCCGGTGGATGCTAGCGAAACAAGACCGATAAACATCACTTGGAGAGACATTTGTCCAGCGCTGCATTTTATGTGGCTGAGATGATTTTGATGATTACTAGTTATAACGTATTTATAAATTATACGTATGCAATACAGAATACAAATATAACTTCTATGTGAGAATCGAACCCATGAAATTTGGAGCGATAGACGGGAAAGCACCAACCTCTTATGATAAGTGTAGTTTATATTTTTTATGTTTACCGCACCGCCTTTAAAGTTTTCTGCTAACCCTAAGGTTAACTGGCATAGAATGCCTTATGGCATTAAGTTCGCCTTTTGTAATACTTGTGTGCAATAAAGATTAAATAAATAAATAAAATCTCCGTATCAGTTGTCAAGTAATTATAAAATATCTTTTTATCTTTTAAATCTTACAAATACGAGTCAAACGCAACTGTTACCGAACATTTAATTGGCCCTCATATAAAAAGCGATGCAGTTTTTCTCACGGAAAACTGCTGTGATGTAAAAAGCAAGCGTCTTAATAGCTAGCTTGTTGATATGTTGCAGGCAATTATGGATATCTGTCGTTTTAAAAAACAACTGTAAGACTTGTAATATCATCATCATTAAAGCCTTAAATAGCCAATAGATTACATTCTATTGGGGTTACTTGCACATAATCACCACGCTGGGCAGGCGGGCTGGTTAGGTTAGTCGCAGTTCAAGCCAGTGCGCAGGATGATGCTGCTGCCCATCATCCGGTCTCTTCGTCGACTCTTACGAATCCCCTTGAGATGAGAAGGGGTGGCACTATTATGTAACATATGAAAAGCATTACTTCCTGGCATAAACGTGTAGTCTGAAATAAAAACTTTGCATAGGAAGGGACGAGGTATCATGCTTCTCTCAGTCTACGGAAACTACTACGTAGTGTTCTGAAGAACTTTTCGTTTTAGTCCCGCCTTAGGAAGAAGATTCGTTTTCCGAACTACTGGTATTAGAAGCCATTTCATTTGATTTTTTTTTTTCTATGTAAAACAAAATTCTAGCTTTGGAATTATCTTTCGTGCATGCGCTTCCCAGCTCCTATAGTCTTGGGTATCCCCAAGGGTTAAGGATCCCTAGGGTTAAGCGGGGCTTAACCCTTAAATGTGCAAAATCTGTCAAAATAATAAAACTACGTAAAATTTTCTATGTTAAAAAAATAGCGTGAATGAAACGCACCACTTTACGAAAGAAAAAAAAAATTTTAAACCCCGACGTGTCCAGTCAAAACATGAGCTGAATGTAATTTTATGCGCGTTTGTGAGTTTTTTTGTCGAAAAAAAATACCGTTAGTATAATTTTCTTATAGATTTGTCATAATTATGATATTTGCTGTACATTTTATATAAAAGTTACCTAAATAGTTATTTGGGTCGACTGTTATGGGTTTCCAAAATATATGGAAACTATTTTCCTACTGATCATTACGGAATCTTTGTTTTTTCTTACAGTTGATACTGAGCAGAGCGTTGAAAGATGCACAGATTGAATCGGAATTAAGTAGAATTAGGGGTTAAGTTAGTGTGCGATTTGTTGTCACTGTACTTGTTCCACGGTATGGAGCGCCCTCCAATCGACCGCTTTGGTGGTTTAGAAGAGTTACATAAAAAGAGACATTACACCTAGCTAAATTATAAAATGGCGGATCGTAAAGTGCCTGTAACGGATAGAACACTATTAAATGTTACACTACGTAACAAATGACAGAATATTTCAAACCTTTCACCGATTTACTTATTTAATTGCATCTTAAGTACAAGACTTTAAACAGTGCTGAGAGGAACACGACTGCAATTAGATCATACTTTTTGTACGAATGAGAACACTTTTTTACTAGAATGCAGACCTTCAAAAATGGGGTTCAAATACATGACAACAATCTGCCGTATCAGAATTTTCTTAAAATATGATATTCGCGCGTATAATATGCCTCTGTCTACCCCTTTGGGGAAACAGGCGTTTATGTATGTATGTATGTATGATATTCATTAAAAATAAATGTAATAATTTTCGTATTTATTTGGAACGGCAATACAATACGCTCAAAAACCAGATATATCGGTTGTTAATTTAATGTGCCAGTAATTTCTCCATATACAGCGACCAGCCAGCTGTCATTGAACTATTGTTGCAAGCGTCCATAAGTTGCAGTGACTGCACTTACCATCAGGTGAACAGCATTCTTGAGGACAAAGTCATCATTATCCTAGCAGTATCCATATTGTGCCCTAGACTGAAGCTTAGGGCCTAAGTACAGCTCACTGGTCTAATCAGGATTGGCTAAATTTCAGTTATTACACAGAGCAGCTGCTGTCTGACCTCCGCAATCCATAGGGAAGTTTATTCTATGATGAAACCAGCTGTCGAACTACCAGAAGGCACTGACTTCCTGATAATGACTGCCATAGATGTTCGTGACAGCCAGGACCAACGGCTTAACGTGCTTGCCCAGACACGGAGCAAGCGATAATTACGCATATAACGTTGGATAGTCAGTTCGCGACCATGATTTGAATTCGAGACTCTGCATTGTAGTCTGTTTGTCTCGCGAGTGGAATAGTATCTACTTTATCCAAAGCTTTCCCTTACTTAATGTAATCTTATTCAATATCAGCATAAGGTATGTAGCTAACAAAGCAGAATCTGAAACATGAAAATCGATAATAATTAACCAACGGAGGCTGAAGGAAAGTCTGGTCGATGCCGTCCAGTTCACGAGGTCGTAATTGTGATATGGACCGTGAGAATATTCAATTAAGCGGGCGAACTTAATTGCAACTTGATCAAGTTAAGTTCGCTGTAAGTGAACTATCTTCCAAAGTAAGTTAACTGACCATTATCTTTGCCTTTGTGCCGTAGTAGCACCGTGCTCGCCTAATTGGGGGTTGGGTAGCGTGGTTTCATATGGATATTCCCTTTGGTGTATAGGTTTAAAGTGTGTTGGTTGGTTGGTATCTTCAAAGGGTATGTATAAGGGTATGTTGTTAAGGTACTTGATAGTAATTTAGCGTATTTTTCGACGTTTTTATTACAATGAGTCAGTAACACGTCAATAAATTCTGACACAGCTTGCAAGATTTGACCCAAACATTATAGAAGACAAGCTTAAAATAAATCTACATACATTCACGCCTTTTTCCCCGCAGGGGTAGACAGAGGCATATTATACGCCCACACTTCGCCAATTATATACACTGGACAGCAAATAAACCGGGCCACCCGCTACCTTAAAACTCTGATTCGATGTTCTCAAAAAGTATAAACCTCACAACTATCAAACTTACACCTACAAAAAGTGCGTATATAATACTCTCTGACGTCGATCACTTTCTTGTAGACTCACCCTGGTCTCATCAGTAAAGAGTACATTGCGCCACTGCTCTAACGTCCAATCCCTATACTCTCGAGCAAATTCAAGTCGTGCTCTACGGTATGCTACGGTCAATTTTGGGCCTGTAGCAGCTCTCTTTGAAGCCAGATTTCGTTCAGCAAGTCTCCTTCTAGCGGTATCTGAACTTATGACCACTTGGCGTTCGTCACGCAGAATTCGTTGGACTTCAACTGCGTTTAGGCGGCGATTTCGCAAAACAGTAAGTTGGATATAACGATCATCTGCTGCTGATGTAGCCCTAGGTCTGCCCATACATGGTCGGCGATGGAATGCTCTAGTCTCTAAGTATCGTCTGTAAGCTCGTTGTACCAAAGATCTGCTGATTCGAAGTCTCCGAGCAACTTCACGTTGCGAAACGCCTGCTTGAAGTAGTGCTACAGCTTGAGCTGCTTTTTGAGGCGTCGTATCCATTATTGACCATAGAAAATAGCAAAAATACACGCGTCTGAAGCAAATTATGGATGGCAACTAAAGAAACCATAAGAAAAATCCGAATATCCTCATTTAGAAAAAAAGAACGCTAATCGCAAACTCTAGTCAAAACAGAGCAAATCGTTGGTATTGTGTTTGTTGCTTGATTGCAATGTGAATTGAGGGTACTTTGGATAAATTTGTGGTCATTTCTCAAACAACATGAAACGCACTTTTTGTAGACGTAATTTTGATAGTTGTGAGGTTTATACTTTTTGAGAAAATCGAATCAGAGTTCCAAGGTAGCGGGTGGCCCAGTTTATTTGCTGTCCAGTGTAGTTGGTCCCACGTAATAGGGGGCGAGCCTATTGACGCTTACCGGGCACTGTTAACACTTAACATAAGTTCGCCAGAGCCTCGTCCGTTGATCGGCAGGTGCACCTGTTGCAGATGAGGTTGGCTTGGGCTCCTTAGGTCTTGGGAGGATCCCTATACACCCTATATATTTATTTATATATATTAGGTATATATAAATAAACCTAAAAGCGAATAAATGCACCATGCATTAGACAGGGCAATAATGCAATTAATTCAAATAATAAAATAAAATAAAATAATTCATTTTGATTAAACACTGTACAGCGATGTGTGATCACGAAAAGACAGTTGTAAAGTGTGCCAAATTTTTTGACTATTTTGAAATTAATAAAGTCATGTCCACGTTATGTCCAACGAGGGCACGTCCGTCGACGGTCGGCCGCTCTAATCGAGTTATTGTGAGCAGGACAATGTGGCAATCAACTGTGCAGCGGGCAGCACTTCACAGGTGCTGTACCATTGTATTATAGCTGGAATGGCTACGATCACCTTACCGCTGGAGTTTTTATTGACTCCTGAATTAGGTGTGTCTCTGTTTCTTTCAAAGATCGTGTAAGGGGTGTATAAAAGGCCGGAGCTGTAATTCAATTCATTGATCTCGTGATATAATCATATATGCTCGATTTAGAAAAGCTCCTTCGTAGTGTCCTTTGCAAGATTTTTGGAACGAGGTAAATGAGACAGTCACCTTATATGCTTATATGTCATTATCCGTTTCGCATAATAATTGTATTATTTTCAGTTAACTTTGATTGCATACTTAATTTATTGTAAACTATTTTGTGTGTTGTGGATTGACCGTATAAATAAATAATTTTATTCTTTATTATAATAACGGGCGTAACGAAAAAATCTGTTGAGATTGAGTTCAAACCTAGCGGATTAACTACCTCCCCTAATTCTAGTATCCTCGCTGGTATTAAAATAACCCTATCTTGCAGGTCAACCTGATAAGAGTTGCAGGATCACGTTGGATGCATACGTTCAGCAGTTGGATGTTCAGCAGTGGAGCATCTTTGGTCTGATGATGATGATTAAAATAAGTAATCTAGCGTTGTAAGCGAGGGATTAAAGGGGTTGTATTGTAAGACTGTATATCTAACATTCAACATTTACCGTAGATAAATCAATATATTTCGCATGTCCAATAGGATAGCATTTTCCATAGGATAGTATTTAGTTACAAATTATTCATATATTTTTTTTAATTTCATCATATTTTCAGCCAACATTTACAAGTGATAAGATCACATAGTATTGCAAGAACCCTAAGCAGAGGAAATTTGAACCAGGTTATAACTTTTTTATCCAAATGCTCAATCGATAGACTTCAATCATATTAAATTTTCACATTTGTAGTCTGTGAGGACTTTACTAGACAGGAAACAATAGAATTTCAATTGAGGCTTGGCTCCCATGACCTAACGTGAGGTTAATTAATTATGATATTACGTAAATGCTATCTCCTGCGGTTACTTTAAATCACAGACTTGCTAACTGCCTACAATTATAGATGACTTTCTCCACACCGGAGATGAGTTAATAAATAGCGCTATAGCAGTGCAAGAAGACCACACTTAAAAGTAAGGTAATTTAATCTATGCAATAACGCTAACAGCCAGACAAAGTTCTGATGCTATAATTATGTCATGGGTTACCATGTTAATTCGTATGCTTCCTTCGGTATTAATATTATACCGATATATATAGACGACCGATATGGCGTGAGGCGTGATTTGTGTGATTTGTGATTTCACACCTTGATTTGTGTGAGGAGGCTCGTGCTCAGTAGTGGGACGTTAATGGGCTGTGATGATGATGATGATGATGATATGGCGTGGAGGTCAGTATACCTGCACTTTACTCCAGAGGTCGTGTGTTCGATTCCCACACAGGACAAATCTTTGTGTGCATGAATATGAATATTTGTTCTGGTCTGGGTGTTTTCCTATGTATATCAAGTATGAATTTACAAAAAAATAAATAAAAGGTATTTAAGTATGTTTATTCGTTCTTTAGTATCCGTAACACAAGTTCTTAGTGATACTTATCTTGGAACTAAATAATTGGTGTGATTGTCAGAAAATATTTATTATTATTTATTTATTTATGTTAATTCGGTATTAATATTATACCGATATATAAAGACGACCGATATGGCGTGGAGGTCAGTATACCTGCACTTTACTCCAGAGGTCGTGGGTTCGATTCCCACACAGGACAAATCTTTGTGTGCATGAATATGAATATTTGTTCTGGTCTTGGTGTTTTCCTATGTATATCAAGTATGAATTTACAAAAAAAAAAATAAATAAAAGGTATTTAAGTATGTTTATTCGTTCTTTAGTATCCGAAACACAAGTTCTTAGTGATACTTATCTTGGAACTATAATTGGTGTGATTGTAAAAGAATATTTATTTATTTATAAATGCGAAAAATTCTTTATTATAAGCTCAAGAGGTTTCATTGCCAGCTTATATTTGTTTACTACTGGACATAAGCCTCTCCAATTGCAAGCCACTGAGCCTGATTTTCAACTTTTCGGCTCCAACCGTTGCCAGCCGTTTTGTGTATCGTCGCTCCATCTAGAGCCGCGATCTAGGACTCGTATGCCGGTTAAACAAACTAAAGTTATATATTACTAAGTTACTATGTTTTGTACTTATTTTATGTTATTTTTTTTCTTGCAACTTGTATTGAATAAATATTTTGCTTGCTTTCTTTCTTTCTATCTTTCTTTTTCTTTCTTTCTTTCTAAAGTGAGAGGGGCTCAGGCTGTACTCCATCACTCAAAGTCGGGGAGTATTATTGGTTACAGCTTCTGAAGACAAATATTAACTGTGTGTGTTCTATATTGTAATATTTGAAAGATAATTTAAAAGAGCATAGCCTGTGCGTTTCTTGTCAGTTGTCACAGAGCGGTGGCTCGGAACTGGCACTTAGATTCACTTACGCATAATTTTTACTATTTTTTGCACGTATGTGAATTTAAACTTCGTGATTTCAGTGTATGTTTATATATATTTTATTTTGGCGTTTTTAAGTGCTATGTAATAGTTTATGAAATAAATAACATTTTACATTAACCTTTTACTCATTGACGGCTGCTCATTCACTTTGAGGGCATTAGCATAAACAACCTTTAAAGTGATGGTCATTACATTTTACATAGGATTAAAAGTTAAATATAAATAAAACAATGGTTATTTTAATATAAATTATCAAGCCATTCAATAGATCTTTTCATTCCGCTTAGCGGATTAGACTATACGGTTAGTTGAAACTTTATTGTTTTCTGTCCCCGGCGGTCGTCCGCCACCACACACATTAAGTCGAATGTTCTATCGCGATATAGATCGCAGTCACTTTTTAGAACGCCTTGTCCGCTGGAATAAACCCATATTGACGAGGCTCAATAAAAAAAATACTTACGAAGAACACGATGTCAGCAATGAATCTTCCATGGCCCGCATTGGCAACTTCCATCGGTCACAACGTCTTCGATACAACAAACAAACAATAAAATGAACAAAAACCGGTCGCAAACAATAGTCTCGCGGCACGCCTTGACGTTTTTATCATTTCGCCAGAACAAAGACGATGCTTCCTGTTGAGACTGCATCACCATTCTGGAGTTGCCACTTGATTTTATACTCACAGATACGTAAGATTACTAGCAAATCTAGATAATAGAAACACAAAATACTGATTACTTTATCTAAATCTAAATTTTAATAATCACTGTTTCCAGGCCCTCTGAGCATGAAAATACCTTTTTCTATTTTTTTGATGGAATATCATCAAACGACCTTCCCCCACAGTGGGTGGAGCGGGAGGCTGTGTCAGACTTCTACTGACTAAAACCATCAATGTTCCCTCGTCTCGCTCTTCCCACCCGACTGGTCTCCAGCTTGTTGTGGTGGGGAGGCTGAGTACCTCCCGGTAGGGCAGAGAAGCCGCTAGGGCAAAGGTAACACCCAGAGATTGACGACTCTGGGTGCCCTTAGTACAGACTACCCGGGGGAGAAACTAAGAGGGACCTATAGAGGGCGCAGCGGGCGTGCCAGGAGGGTCCGTCAAGCAGCGCCAGGAGGGTCTTAGGCCGCGGGGGCAGGGGGCCCCTGCTGTCTAACCATGGACCCTCAGGGAAGTCGGCCACACACGCTATGGTCGCACGGGAAGGTAGGAGGGGCGCGTCCACTGCGCCTACAGACGCTACAACCCAGGTACTGGCCCCCGCCTTTTTCTCAACAAGCGGCGGGCGTCATCGGAAGATTTTTAGTGGGTATTACTGCTGGCAGTCGCGTCTGCAGGTGGTGAGTCCCACACCCCTTTCGGTCTCCCTTTGGCCGGAAGGCAGTGTGTAAATAAGTGTGTATATTTTGTTTCCGACGTAGAACAAAAAAAAAGTGTCTTGCTTTTCCGTATATCATCAATATACAATTAAGTTAATTTTATTACATATAAATTTTACATTTATAAAGGATTTGACAAACATCGCGCAACACTTCTCGTATTTTTTATTTTTGGGCATAAAAAAACGTCAAGCTCAAAGTTTAAGCTAAAACTTAACAGTTAATTTTACTGTTAAGTTTTACTCTTACTACTAATAAAACAAACTAGTACAAACATATAACAAAGTTACCTAAACGCCCCGACATTGTGTCCCAGCATCTCGACAGGTCTTGTCTCCGAGCATTAACTTACAATAGAGGTGGACGATCTATTCATTGGCGCCACGACGCAATCGCTGGACGAACGCGCGTGATCACAATGCGAATCTCACGATAATCGTTCTTATTCGATTTCTTTATAATCGATATGGCTTCGATCTCCCTTGAATCTCTACGTCTGTTTAGAGTTCCGTATTTCAAAACGAAAAACGGAAACTTTAAATCCACTGAAGCTATTTTTTTTGTCAACTGTCCGCGTGGAGGTATCAAGATAAAACTTACATCTAATATTTATGTTTGTGCCGTGTGATACCTTCTGGCTTAAAATAGTACCACCCCCCTTATCTCACGGGAGTCGTATGAATCGACGAAGAGAAATTCTAGCGGATGATGGGCAGCAACATTATCCTGCGTACTGAACTGCTATCATTAACCCGCCTGGTGATTAAATACTCCTATGATTATCTATTGGGGAGGCCATGTTCAGCAGTGGTCTGCTGAAGGCTGCAATGATGGTTTTTATTTTATTTATTTATTTTATAGATTTGTACATGATGATTTAGATAGATCCTATTCAATGTATTTTAAACCTTGGGGTTGAATGGTCCGTGATAAACGTGAGAGAAGCGCTCGTAGCTCTGCGATGCTAGGTGGTCGGAAACGATCACCGAAGTAAAGCAGAGTTTACAGAGGTCAGTTCTTGGATGGGTGACCGTTTGTGTGGCATTTGATATCGAGCGCTTCCGTGCTTCGGAAGGCACGTTAAGCCGTTGGTCCCGGTTATCACTAAATGTGGTAGTCGTTAAGCCATGTTAGAGGCCTAATGGGCGGCTTGATAAATTCTATCAGCAGGACGCCATACACCTGCCTCCACCAATCCGCACTGGGTCAGCGTGGTGGAGTATGACCCAATACCCTCACACCTTGGTATATGAGAGGAGGCTCGTGCTCAGTAGTGGGACGTATATGGGCTGACATGATGATTTATATTTTTTGCGTGATTTAACATTTTGGGGATGCTAATGATCAGCAGTAGACTTTATAAGGTTGAAATGATGATTTATGTTAGCGGACTCTTAAAACTGTATAAAAAATATGCTTCTAAATCAACATAATACAAAGATATAATAATAATAATATGGGCCCCAAGAGGCTAGCAGGACCCTCGCCCCTGGCTTGCCTTCATTGGCTGTCCAGGGTGGAGTCGCAAGAGCTACATGCTCGCAGGGTGGAAGTGAAAGATGCATAAGTCGTGAGTTGGCGCACTGTCCTCTTGGGCAGTGAGTAGAAAACGGTGTACACCTCTCGACACCCTGAAGCCGAGGATATCTATGTTGCGCTCCTGCCGTTGCACTACGGCTATTTTGGAGTGCCCATTTAATCCTCTGGCTAGTCACCGCCTGCCATTTATAATCGTTTGAGACTGATGATGACGGCAGGTGTCCGGTAGTCTCCTTTATCCATAGTCCAATTTACCCAGTCCTTCAGCTTTCAACCCAATATCCCGGCCATAGTAGATTCCATCTTATCCTAATAGTACTGCACCAACCGGGAATTGTCCTTAGGTGTATTTCTATAATGCACATAGGGATAATCGCCGGTTGGTGTCACATAACCATTAGATTAAAATTGTCTAAGGGGCCTTTACGTGTTGGCTTCGGCCCCACGCATGCCTTCCAAATGTCCGGGTCACCATTGGCCCGAGATCGGAAAAAGACAAACATAATAATTCTTTATTCAGTACCTGATATTACATTTCTGAATTGTGATTGGGGATTTCTTTTAAGTAAATAAATACTTGTAGTAGAAAATCCCCGCTCTCCATACAATTGATTGTCATTTACAAAAATGGTACATATTAAAAAAAAAATAAAAAAAATGTAAGTAAGGTTTCAAATAAATTGCGTTCTGGTTTAAAGGATGAATTAATAGTCTCGTGGTTGGAAAGGAACAATTCGAATCTTATGATATTCGTTCTTATTCGATTTTTATTATCGATATGGCTTCAATATCCCTTGAATTGAAAAGTCTGTTTACACTTGTATACTATAAAAAGAAAAATGGAATTCTTATCGTTACTTAAAGTAATCCTACTATGACTGTCTGCCGGGACCCTTTATCTCAGAAACGCGTGGAAATTAATATCTAGTATTTAAATTAAAGAAGAATTCCCTTGAAGTTGTAAAATTATTAAACATCCCTATTAACGCAATTCAAAAATACTTCTTTCTGCATGACAGCAAGATTATATTACAATCTTCAGTAATCGCATTCAAAACTAATTTACTAATATCATATCCTAGCATTATCCCAGTTGCCCTACACTTAAGCTTAGGGTCTTCTCACTGGTTAAACCAGATTTGACTGAATTTCAGTTATAGCGTGGAGCGACTGCCGTCTGACCTCCACTACCCAGAGGGAAACATCATTCTATGGTTAAAACAGCTGTCAGTCCGTTAGAAGGCATTGACTTTCTAATAACGACTGCCATAGATGTTCATGTCAGCCGGGATCGACGTCTTAACGTGCTTTTCAAGGCACGGAGCAAGCTATAACGCACATAACTTCGAAAATTCATAGGCGCGCCACCAGGGTTTGAACCCGACACCCTCTGAATTTAATGGCAAGGGGTCTCACCACTGGGCTATTGCCGCTCAAAACTAATTTACTAAGTCTAGGCATCTCTGTGACACATGTGAAAATGTCTTAAATTATAAGCAGTAAGTAATATACTTGGACTTAATACTCGTACTAGAAGAAGTTTAGTTAAGAAACAGAACTAAGTTTTATCTCCCGCTGTGACATTCATATCTAACCATCCCAGATGAAAGTCTCGATTGAGGACGTCTAGACATTCTTCGAAATTTAAATTAAATATTATTGTATTCCTTTTCTTTTTCATCTTTATAAGTATAAAATAGACGCAGTGGGTGGTGGCAAGATGAGACATGTCGCTTCTAATTTTTTTGATAATATCAAGCCACTTATTAGAGCTTAACAGTAAAGCCGTTTCACAGAACCTGGTAATGGTTAGGTTATTTTGCATTATTTACATTTTCTAGAACTGATGGTATTGAAAGCATCAGATATTTTATTTAATAAACTTAAATATCAATAGTCTGTTTGAATTTGGTTACGGCTAGAAGGCTATGATTCGTTTCCAATATAAGAGATATTTTTTGTGCATAATATGGATATGTGCGTTGTACCCATATAGTTTGTAAAAAATAGTATTACTGAATCTTTATCCATTGTCCTTTAAAGCATGCTTGGGGTATCGTCGACAGAGTTTGTTATCAACGCATACATACTTTAAGAACTCGGCATCAAGCAGCGTCTTTCAGTTCTGGTTCAGACTAACATCCTCAAAGATAGCTCTATAGAGCGCCTGGTTGTAAAGAGCACTAGACTACTAGTTATGGATGACCATGTGATGGACAGTTCACATCAAGTTCACATCATTTCGTTTCATGAGTGCACCAGAAGCACTAAGAGCAGAGGCAGATGTATGTTATGAGGCGAGTCTTATCTACGAACTAAATATATACCCCACGGTGTGGATCTCTTCCTCTTCGAAACACTAGTTGTCTAGTGGGTAAGTATTGTACATGCTTTGCCAAGTCCGTATTTTAAGATACCATTCAATATAACTATTCGAAAGTTTGGGTGTTCACCAAAATCACCGCAAAATCACGCAAAAAATATTTAACGGATAAGTACTAAATTGGAGACTTTACCGCCTAATATTATACGCGAAGTTTAACATAAACCATCCAACCCCTAGTTTCCAAATACATTGCATAGGATCTATCTAAATCATCATCATTGCAGCCTTAAGAAGTCCACTGCTGAAGATGGTGGGTAGGCCATGTTCAGATAGATTAGATAATATTCTATTGGGGGGTATTTAATCACCACGCTGGGTAACGGGTTTATGATAGCAGTTCAAGCCAGTACGCAAGATGATGCTGCTGCCCATCATCCGCTAGAATTTCTCTTCGTCGACTCTTACGAAACCCCAAGAAATGAGAAGGGGTGGCACTACATTTAATTCATAGTTAATAAATATTCATTAAATTAGTATTAATTCATCATGTCAGCCCATTAACGTCCCACTACTGAGCACGAGCCTCCTCTCACATACCAAAGTGTGAGGGTATTGGGTCATACTCCACCACGCTGACCCAGTGCGGATTGGCGGAGGAAGGTGTATGCTCCCCCCCCCCCCCCGACTGGTCTCCACCTTTTCGTGGTGGGGGGGCTGAGTACCTCCCGGTAGGGTGCAGAAGGCGCTAGGGAAAAGGTAACACCCAGAGATTGGCGACTCTGGGTGCCCTTAGTACTGACTACCGGGGGGGAAACTGAGAGGGACCTGTGGAGGGCGCAGCGGGCGGGCCAGGAGGGTCTGTGAAGCAGCGCCAGGAGGGTCTTAGGCAGCGGAGGCAGAGGCCCCCTGCTGTCTAACCATGGACCCTCCAAAAAGTCGGCCACACACGCAATGGTCGCACAAGGAGGTAGGAGGGGCGCGTCCACTGCGTCTTTCTGGGGAGGTCCTCCCGGTTTTGGGCCGGGGGACGTTGGCCGCTGGCGGGGTGCCAGAGCTGCGACCTAGGTACTGGCCCCCCGCCTCTTTCTCAACAAGCGGCGGGTGTCGTCGGAAGATTTTTAGTGGGTATTACTGCTGGCGTTCGTGTCTGCCGGTGGTCCTACACACCTCTCTCGGTCCCCCTTTGGCCGGGAGACAGTGCATAAATGCATTTTGTTACCGACGTCAATAAAAAAAAAAGGAAGGTGTATGGCCCCCTCCGACAGGTCTCCACCTTGGCGAGGTGGGGGGGGCTGAGTACCTCCCGGAGGCCGGGAAAAGGTAACACCCAGAGGTTGGTGACTTTTGGTGCCCTTAGTACTGACTACCGGGGGGGGAAACTAGCGGACGGGCAAGAAGGGCCAGTCGAGCAGCGCCAGGAGGGTCTTAGGGGTCCGGGGGCCCCTGCTGTCTAACCATGGACCCTCCAAGAAGTTGGCCAAACACGCTATGGTCGCACAAGGAGGTAATTAATTACATGACATAAAAGTAAGTACACCGGAAGTAAATCCTTTTTGATCCATTAATCTGATAATCCTTCTTAGGTTTTACAATGAGTTTCTTCCTTTACTCAAGTTACAATGATTTCCATAAATCACTACAAAAATTTACAAAAAAATATTATACATATTAGTATATTTATATGTATTCACTATTACTGTTATTGTAATATTATTCTTTTCAATTAATAAATCGGAATAAATATCTGAAACCAAGAGTTCCTTATGATAATTATAAAGTTATGAATGGAGAGACAGACACATAAACAAAGTAACAGGCCAGGATAGTTTATCATAAATGGTGCTGAATTAATGGTACTTAAATAACATGGCAAGAGAGTAAATATTGGCTTAAAACACAAACCATTAGTAAACTCCCCACACCTGGTTAAACTTTAATATCTTATACTGCAGCTTCATTATCTTAAGATATAATCACGCTATTTCCCAGCAGAGGTCGCCAGCAATTAGCAGTGGCGTGAATCGGCGATGCTGCGACGGCCGGCTATTTGTCGCGGTAACGAGCAACAATGCGGCTCGGTCGCGGGGGCCCCCGCTGGCAGCCATTTGTACAGCCATACGACGCCGGTTAGGTGCCAGACTCACTGAGAGAGAACTAGGATACAGCCTGATTTCTGCATCTTTATTTCCTAGTTAATTATATTATCTAACTGCTGTATATAGAACATGACAAAAAATCTACGTATGAAATAGCAATATACAATGTATAGGTATAATGTATTGTCGCATTGTTTTATGTAATATACCAGTTCAATATTTTTTATAGATAATCACCCTATTTCCCAGCAGCTGCAGAGGTCGCCAGCAATTAGCAGTGGCGTGAATCGGCGATGCTGCGACGGCCGGCTATTTGTCGCGGTAACGAGCAACAATGCGGCTCGGTCGCGCGGGCCCCCGCTGGCAGCCATTTGTACAGCCATACGACGCCGGTTAGGTGCCAGACTCACTGAGAGAGAACTAGGATACAGCCTGATTTCTGTACCTTTATTGCCTAGTTAATTATATTATCTAGCTGCTGCTGTATATAAAAGATGACAAAAAATCTACGTATAAAATAGCAATATTCAATGTATAGGTATAATGTATTGTCGCATACTTTTATGTAATATACCAGTTCAATATTTTTTATAGATAATCACCCTATTTCCCAGCAGAGGTCGCCAGCAATTAGCAGTGGCGTGAATCGGCGATGCTGCGACGGCCGGCGATTTGTCGCGGTAACAAGCAACAATGCGGCTCGGTCGCGCGGGCCCCCGCTGGCAGCCATTTGTACAGCCATACGACGCCGGTTAGGTGCCTGGCTCACTGAGAGGGAACTAGGGTCCTGCCGAGTCCTTAATAATGGCAAATAAGCAGCGCTCGTAGCTCTGCGGTGTTCGGTGGTCGGAAACGATCATCGAGGTACAGCAGAGTTTATAGAGGTCTTTGGATGGGTGACTGTTTGTGTGGCATTTGATATCGAGCGCTTCCGTGCTTCGGAAGGCACGTTAAGCAGTTCGTACCGGTTTTCACTAAATGTAACGACTATTAAGCCATGTCGTGCCATGCCTTATGGGCGGCTTAAAAAAATCGAACAGCAGGACGCCATACACCTGCTTCCGCCAATACGCACTGGGTCCGCGTGGTGGAGTATGACCCAATACCCTCGCACCTTGATATGTTAGAGAAGACTCGTGCTCAGTAGTGGGACCTTAATAGGCTGAGATGATGAAGCAACGAATCTTAACTATACTTTGAGTGCATTAATAAAACAAATTTAACGGATAGAAATTAAATACAAAGTCTGTATGTCGATTTGTAATTATCGTATACATACCTTCAAATATGAATTAGCTTGCTCCCGCTGTGCCCCATCCTCCATAGAGTACGTTCGTCGCATCTAACTAAGCAACAAACTATCGGTTATCCATAACGCGTTATTGTGTTCGCCTGAGTAATGCGCCCGCGCACCGCTCGTTAATACAGCGTGCCCACGAGTATTTGTCTTTACCATTCTCATTGTTTACCTCTTTTTTATACTATTTTTGATCATCAAAGAGTTATCGATACGATATTTTGGTTTATTTATATGATATGGACTCCTTCGTCTATGACTTTTCGTCCAATGGATAGACTTGCCCAGAAAAGAGAGATGAAAAGAACAGAGGAAGACCTTTGCCCTACAGTAGGTCATTAAATGTTAAAAAAGATGTACTCACTTGATTGTGTTTGCCAATGTCAGTAATGTGATGCATCAAGTAATTGCTTAAGAATTCAACGATAAGCATCGTTTTTGTAATTGAGTCACAATTAAGTCCATCACAGTCAAGTCCGTCACAGTCGAGCCAAAGTCCTACCCAAATAGAGACTTCAATTGAGTTTTGATAAGAACACAGAAAATCACAATTCATGAATTAATTTTTTTTTTTAAATTTATCCATTTACCTACGCTTATGTACGATGTTGAAGAAATTATGTCTTAAAATATCTTTTAACAAATTACACATAAAATTTGAGTTAACACAATCTATAGAAATTAAAAATATGGGCGCCAAAATTCCCATACTCATTGTTTACCTCCATTTTATTCCATTTTGTATCACCAAACAGTTATCGATACGGTACTTTGGTAATAAATCCTGTGTGTATTTTTTTTAACACATGCTGTGTGCTTGCGAATGTACGGTTTGTTTGAATAAGTGTTTGTAAATATTGTTACGAGACTTTTTTCACTCAATCATTTTGCTGTCAAACTCCTGAAGAGTGATTTAATGTAATATAATATAAATATGATTGTACAAATATTTACACATTATTTATTGTATACCATTGAAAGATTTAAAAAAAACAAGATAAAACAAATAAATACAATGGGGGGAAAATTCTCACAAAATGCTGAAAAAAATTTTTCACGCGGTTTGATTGCATCCATCATATCCTAGCATTAGTTTTACTGAATTTTCAACCAGATTTTGGCTGAATTTTAATTATCACATGAAGCGACTGCAGTCTGTACTTCGCAACTTGGAAGGAAATTAAAAACGAATTGACTAATGTACGTTGCATAGTTTATTTATCCTTGAAGAATCATAAAAACAATAATAAAAGCACTGATCGAAAATAAATCGTGCACAAAAAACAAAGACAGCATAACGTCAGAAATGTACATGCGTTAGCATCCCCGGGCGGCCTTATCACTATTAGCAATTTCTTCCAAGCAGCTATTAACGAACAAGAAAGCAGAGGTTAAGATACCAGTTTACCACAAAATATGATAATATTATGAGATTTGGAACAATTACGGACGACCGATATAACGCGGTGGTGAGGATACCCGCACTCCGCTCATGAGGTCGTAGGTTTGATTCCCACACAGAAAGAATCTTGTGTGCCTAAATATGAATATTTGTCGTTTCTTGTATTAGTATCTGGTCTGGGTGTATTCCTACGTATATTAAGTAGGTATGTACATATTAACAAATAAATTAATATATCAAGAGCCAACTTAACAGAGCGTTCATGTTAAAGAAAATATAACCTGTAAATGACGGAAGATCTTCATTACAAGAAGTCTGGTTAATCGGTTTTAAAATTTCAACCGTTCTTTGATTATGCGTGTAAGCTTCACATAAATGTTTAACTGCAGTTTCAACAATAAGCAATAATTATGTCATACCCGCGAAACCAGAACGCAGTGCGAGCCGAATTCTACGAAATCAAAATTTGAATTCCGAATTAAAAAAAAAACGTTAACTTTTTAAATTCGCATTCCAGAAAACAATGTCTGAACTGACGCGCCGGCCTCAAGGCAGAATGCATTAACGAAGTACACCTTTGATATTAAGCGTATTATTTTTAAGTTTTCCTTTTTTCTTTTTGGCCTTTGTACGACGCACTGGTAGCTCTCTGAGTCGCCCGGAGCAAATCGCGGTTTATTACCCACCGCCCGGTAATTTATTATTGCATTTTTTGTATTATCAATAGCGTGTGCTCTTGCTCGTTTTGCGATATTAAAATGGCTATTGTTTATGAAAAATCGCCAGGAGATTCTTATCGGGGGGTAGTGCACGCTTCAATCAGTAATCGACCGTGTTCGGAGTATATTGTTAGCTTCTGATTTCGCTCGCCAAGCTTAAGCTGATTCGAATAGTTTCTTTTTTATTTTATATGTGTTTAAAACGTGCCTGTTGTACTGACTTTTGCAGTATTATGATGTTTTTTTTGTTCCATCGAGTGCCGAGACGAGCAAGTATACAATACAGACAGAGTGATGGTTATCTGAATGTTATAATTTCTTTATTTCTACTAGAGGAAACATGTACATAATTCCCGTCACATATACGTCTCATTTAAAAAGATTAATATAAAATAAAAATTCATCACTATTGAAGCGATTTGTAGCTTACTACTGACTATGATCGTTCATTGACTTCTCCATTGTTCTTTGATTTGAATCACATACTTTTTTTGAAAAATAGAGTTCCCTAATATTTTACTTTTAAAACTATCAGACAAAGCCTCTTACTCCAACCTTTTTTAATATGTACAGTACAGTGGCAGAAAATATTTTTAAAATCCATTCATTTTAAAAGATGAAGCAATATTTTTATGCAAAACATCAATTTGCCAGAGTCAACTCAAAAAAGTAGTAACAACGAATTGTTTCCTCTTGGTTTCTGAATCACAAAGAGTTTCTGACAAAAGAGTTCTCACTGTCTACCGGTCTTTAGTTAAGCGACAACCGTTCGCATGACTGAACTGGCCTAATTTGGTTGCCAAAAAAAACAAGAAAAGTAAGACATTGTTTTGTTGTTTTTCTTTTTTTGTGCTCGGTGAAAATTACGCTACTGTCCATTCCAAATTCAAAATGAGGAAGACGCGGGAATAATGACTCGAGTTTTTGAAACAAGAACGGTAAGTTTAAAAAAGGAATCGGTTAAACGGTGGCCGTTTGCAGGTAATCACAGGAGACGGCACCATACATGTGGGCTGCGTTCACAGTGCACGAACTTATTTCATAATTATAAATTTATGCAACAATATTTTGCAATGATTAAGCTATTGATATTTAATGATATGATAATGATAATCATTAGTATAACTATGTTATATGTATAATATGATCATTTAATGGCTAATTTTTAATTTATATGTTCGTATATTATGTGTGATAGCCGTAAGTTACTTCAAAATAACTAAACATTCATTATGTAAATTCCGTTCATATTTGTATTTTTTGGTCCTCCCGGTTTTAGTCCGGGGGACGTTGGCCGTAGACGGGGTGTCAGAAGCTGCAACCCAGGTACTGGCCCCCGCCTCTTTCTCAACAAGCGGCGGGCGTCGTCGGAAGATTTTCAGTGGGTATTACTGCTGGCAGTCGCGTCTGCCGGTGGTGAGTCCCACACCCCCTTTCGGTCCCCCTTTGGCTGGAAGGTAGTGCGTAAACGCATTTTGTTACCGACGTAAAACAAAAAAAAAAAAAGGTACGAGACAATTACCCCCCCGACCGGTCTCCACCTTGTCGTTGTGGGGGGGCTGAGTACCTCCCGGAGGCCCGGAAAAGGTAACACCCAGAGACCGACGACTCTGAGTGCCCTTAGTACTGACTACCGGGGAAGAAACTAAGAGGGACCTGTGGAGGGCGCAGCGGTCGGGCCAGGAGGGCCCGTCAAGCAGCGCCAGGAGGGTCTTAGGCAGTGGGGGCAGGTGGCCTCTGCTGTTTAACTATAGACCCTCCGAGAAGTCTGCCACACACGCTATGGTCGCATAAGGAGGTCGGAGGGGCGCGTCCACTGCGCCTTTTGAGGAGGTCCTCCCGGTTTTGGTACGGGGGACGTTGGCCGCAGGCGGGGTGTCAGATGCTGCAACCCAGGTATTGGCCCCCGCCTTTTTCTCAACAAGCGGCGGGCGTCGTCGGAAGATTTTTAGTGGGTATTACTACTGGCAGTCGCGTCTGCCGGTGGTGAGTCCCACACCCCCTTTCGGTCCCCCTTTGGCCGGAAGGTAGTGCGTAAACGCATTTTGTTACCGACGTAAAACAAAAAAAAAAAAGGTACGAGACAATTAACAAAAATATGTATATTTTAAGTACAATACAGTGTGACCGCGTGGTTATATCGCGTGTGGCGGTACAGGTGCGGCCGCACGCCTGGGGCTTCGGCGAGCTTCATTCATTGTTGCCACTAGAGGGGGGCTGATGAACTACCACTGTGTCCCATGCTTTCTCTCGTGTCTCTACATTGTAGTGTGAACGCGAGGTTAGATCGCGTGTGGCGGTACAGCGGGGCTACGCCGAGCCTCATTCATTGTTGCCATTCGAGAGGGCTGATGGACAACCACTGTGTCTCATGCCCACTGCCGTGTTTCTACATTGTAGTGTGAGCGCGTGATTAGATCGCGTGTGGCGGTAAAGTGGGGCTACGCCAAGCTTCATTCATTACAATGCAGTGCAGTTTACAATGCAAGAAATACAGCGGTATCCCTTCAAACATCCAATTCGCTGTTTGAGGTGGAGTTCACTAACATCCGTGGACTCCATTCTAACCACAACGCCGTCCATCAATATCATGAGACGGCGCGGCCTGCGTTGCTTTTTCTGACGGAGACTCAAATTCGTCGTCCTGCTGACCCGTCGTACTTGCAATACCCTGGCTATCAGCTTGAGGAGCGTTTCCTCGCGAAAGCTGGGGTATGTTTGTACGTGAGGGCTGACATTTGCTGTCGCCGTCTGTACTGCTTGGAAGTCAATGCCGAAGTGCCGCAGGGATCGATACTTTCGCCTATCCATTTTCTTCTGCATATTAATGACATGTTGTCCTTGGGCAATATTCATTGTTATGCGGATGACAGTACGGTACATGAGCGGTACTTGGGACATCCTGCGGAAAAGCAAGCCGATATCCTGGTGCAAAAGCAAGACTTGGTTGCCAAAGTAAACCGCAATCTCGATCGTGACTCTCAGTGGGGATCTAAAAACCTGGTCGAGTTTAATGTTACAAAAAACCTAGGTTTTACCACCACTACCTCCTTTACGCCTTCCTCTCTTCAGAACGCTCCGTTACCCAATTCAGCGGATATCAGCATTCTCGGCAAGGAAATCGGCCAGGACCTAAATCCGAAATGCTACATCGAGGGTGTTATTGTAAGTTGGGTTTACTAAATAAGGTGAGGCGGTTTTTTACTCCCAAGCTGCGCTGTTTGTTGTACAAGACTCAAGTGCGATCGAGTGTAGAGTATTGTTCCCATCTTTGGGACGGTTCTGCTAAGTACCTCTTCGACGCACTTGACAGACTGCAACGGCGAACGGTTCGCATTATAGGGGATGCTGAGGTAACAGCCTCACTCGAGTATCTACAGCTGCGTAGAGATATTGCACTACTATGGCGAGTGTTCTGAGGAGCTTTTCGATCTCATCCCGCCCTCTCCTTTCCTATCCCGAACAACACGTGCTGGTTTTAAAAACTATCCTTATACTGTGCCGACTATCAAGACTCGAACCAAAATTCGACTCGAAATTTAGGAAGTCGTTTCTGAGCAAGACCACTAAGCTCTGGAATTCGCTACCGGCTCATGTGTTACCTAATTCCTATGATCCCGGGTTTTTTAGGCGGGGCGTGAAACGGCATTTTTGCAGGCCGTCATGAGTGGGTGCGCTTTGTATTGTGCTTATTTCACGACAGCGCTTTCATTTTTTTTTGGACTGCATCGACTGCTTAACATCAGACTGAATGTAGTCCTTATGACGTGTCGCATTAAAAAAACATTGTATTGCCACCTCATCCCTATTCGAAAGGGCTGATGGATACCCACTGTGTCCCATACCTACTGCCCTATGTCTACAGTATAATGTGACCGCGTGGTAAGGTCACGTGTGGCGTTAGAAGTGCAGCAAACAGGTCTTTATCCCACTACTGAGCACGGGCTTCCTCTCATTAGTCAAAGAGAGAAGGTATGGGGTCATAGTGCTGATTGGCGGAGGCAGGGGTGTAGCGTCCTGATGTTTCAAGCCGCCTAATTAGGCCTCTAAGATGGCACATTTAGTAACAACTGAAATCGAGCCTTTTGAATCTCGGGGTAAACCGACGGCAGAGCTAAAGAAGATAAAGGTTAATAGGCGCAAAAAAAGCTAAAAATGTATGCCAGGTGCCAGGCAAGTGGATGGATGTGATCTATGCTTACCCCCTGTGGGAATAATGCGTGACATAATTAGTATGCATGTTGCTCTGAAGTAAAAATTTTTAATTATTAGGTGTATAGGGATTCTTACAACATCTAAGGAGCCCAAGCCAACCTCACCTCACCTCACCAAGGTGCACTTATGATTAATGTCAGACAAGTAAACACCACTATTAAAATAAAGGAAGATAAGTTGATTCTTGTGGATACTACCAAACTTTTGGGTCTAACATTAGACTCTAAGTTGCAGTGGGGACCACATATTAGTGAATTGTCGAATAGACTCAGCTCTGCAGCATTCGCGGTAAAGAAAATTCGCCAATTAACAGCTATTTATCTTTTCCATAGTGATAAGTCGCATGGTATTTAAACCGATAGATAATTTAAAAGAAAATAGCCTGTGAGTTTCTTGCTAGTTCTTCTTATAGAGCGGTGGCTCAGATTGTGCACTTAAATTAAACTTAAATATTTTTTGTTTTTTAATTGTTTTGTTGCATGTAAGTGAATCTAAGCTTCGTGATTTCAGTGTCATCATATTTAGATTTTTTGTTATGCTTATATTTAATTTTGACGTTGGTGCACCTGCTGATCAACAGACGAGGCTCTGGTGAACGTAACAGATCCCGGATAGAGGCAATACGGTCGCCGCCTATTAAGTGGGACCAACTTTATAATTGGCAAATTGTAGGCGTATAATATGACTCTTGCTACGGGGAAACAGGCGTGACAGTATGTATGTATTAATTTTAATAGTATGTTTTTATTTAGTAGCAGGACCCGTCACGGTATATCTTAAGTATACAAACAATTCTCTTGCAAATCACTTACTGCTCATTCTCGTCACGGGCAAAAGGAAATTATTATTTATAAAGAGCAAATAAAAAGATTACTGAACCTATAACCACAGTCAATGTTAAAGCAGCTATCTCGTTGTGATATTAGTATGTGTTTCAAGCTTTCGTGTTGAATTTTTACCCTAAAATTTTATAAAATTACGGCATTTTATGCAGCATATTTTTTTTGTGATTTCACGCGATCGACGTTATGTCTCAAACATAAATATCATTATTGTGTTTCGAATAAAGTAAGTCAGAAGTATTGTTTAATTTCATAACCTAAAATAAGTTAGTAAGAAATATTATTATCAGGTAATTACCAAAAGCTGATTTGGACCACGTTATTTTATCATCTTATCATGGGGGCCGCAAGTAAGTTAGGTATTTTGATTGAATAAAACAAATAATTAATAAATATTTTCTGACACTGACATATTTTTTTTAGTTCCAAGACTTATCTTTGATACTTATATCGTTAAGAACTTGTGTAATAGATACTAAGTAACGGTATAAGGTATAAGTTCTTTTTTCTATTTTTATAAATTCTATCACAAATGTTATTTCCTCTTCCCGCTTTCATCTATATGCAGACGACCTTCAAATATATAGTAATTTTTCTGTGGATAATGCTGCCTCAGCTTTAGCTGAACTAAATGAAGACCTATGTCGTATAAGTGGGTGGGCTGTGGCGCATGGCCTTGCTTTAAACGTCAGCAAATCTCAGGCCATCATAATTGGTAGCAGGCACTTCACATCCTCTACATCCTTGCAGCAACTGCCCTCTGTGTCTTTGAACGGCACTTTAATACCGTACTCTATTGAGGTCAAAAACTTGGGCATCTACTTAGATACCACCCTGTCCTGGAGAACGCAAGTCAATGAAATAAGCCGTAAAGTGTATTTCACTTTACATTCTCTCAAATGTTTGCAAGGATACTTACCCCAGGCTACTAAGATTTTGCGTGTACAGACACTTGTTTTTCCTATCATAGATTATGCTGATGCGTGCTTTCTGGATGCTACCGAGGAGCTTCTTGGTAGACTTGAGCGTTTGCAAAATGCGTGTATTCGTTTCGTGTTTGGCTTAAGAAAGTACGATCACGTGTCTTCCTTTCGCAAGACGCTTAATTGGCTTCCTATACGTCGTCGTAGGGATTCCCGTATCCTGTGTTTGTTGTTTAATTCCTTATTTAACCCATCTTACCCTTCCTACCTTCGGGAACGATTCTTCTATATTCGTCCTCCCGACGCTCTGTGTCGGTCAAATGTCCTCTTTCTTCTTAAATTCCCCTCGCACAGTTCCGACTTCTTCTCCTATTCCTTTTCTGTTCATGCAGTTAGACTGTGGAATGCGTTGCCTCCTAATATTCGCACTTGCAAAAATGTGGGCCTGTTTAAGAGAGCTGTAAGATGTCATTTCTTACATGACTGATGAATAATATCAAGTCATTGAGTTTTTAATCAGTAAATTATATAAAACATTAAGTACGATATACGTGGTAGGTTAATTTAATTATTATACATATTGTTTATTTTGTTTCCTTTTATTTCAATTGTTTTTTACACATGTCGTCTACTATTAAATGTTTTTTCCTTATTGCGGACTGCTGGAAGAGATTCCTTTTGGAATAAGCAGCTCCATTGTACATTGTTATATAATTTTTTTTTTCCTTTATATGTTTTGTGTGTACATAAATTGTTAAATAAATAAATAACGGATAAACATACAAAAATACTTTTTTTTAGAAAATACCATTAACCACCCCAAATACACACCCAGACCAGAACAAATATTTATGCACGCATTAGATTTGTCCTGTATGGGAATCGAACACACGAACTTAGGAGCGGAGTGCATGTATACTCGCCACCACGACAAATTGATGGTCAAAACATCTGTGCTTATTAGGATCAACGTTCGCGGTCTTAAAATCACTACCAGACGGCTGGTATATTTATATCAATGGTTAAGACTTTTTCAGAAAATGTAAACGAAATGGCAATTGATTTCAGTTTTGTTCCACGAATACGCATGTTAGTGATATGATCGTCCTTAAAGGTATTTTAAATGCAAGCTCTTCATTCATCGGCATGACAGCCAAATAACGTCCATTGCTAAATATCTCTTCTTAATAGATTTCCACATTCAGCGATCCTGAGTCGCATCCACCGGCTTCCCGCGGCTCTAGCTCTTCATTGGCCGTTACTAAATATGGGTAACGTAACGTGTTACCTAGATGACTGTTACTGATAGGCTGCATGTTAAGTCGAAGCGCATCGGATGTGAACATGACATCGCAATCGCTCACTGGTCGGCATATCGCCGTCATGTGTCAATGTGTAATGACGGAGAGCGAATTGATAATATATTCTAGTTTACACATTTTTCATTTAGTTAACCTGTTAGTGTTGGTTATATTGCAATAAAAACGGTTGCGGTTAAACGGGTATAATTTTTTTTTAGTTTTATTGTTTAGCCATGTTAAAATTGATTAAACTTGGTTGCAGCAATAATTAGCATCATCAGTCCATGGAAGTTCCATTACTAAATAAATAAATATTTTCTGACAATTACACCAATTATTTAGTTCCAAGATAAGTATCATTAAGAACTTGTGTTATGGATACTAAACAACGGATAAACATACTTAAATACTTTTTTTTTTGTAAATACATACTTCATATACATAGGAAGACACCCAGACCGCAACAAATATTCATGTTCATGTACACAAAGATTTGTCCTGTGTGGGAATCGAACCCACGACCTCTGGAGTAAAGTGCAGGTATACTGACCTCCACGCCATATCAGTCGTCAATTACTGAACACGGCCCTCCCCTAACAAACTAATGTGAAAGGAATTAAAAGTTCTTTATTTCATAAACTAATATAGCACTTGAAAGCGTCAAAACAAAATATAAATAAAAACAAAACTAAATATTACTACCTGAAATTACAAAGCTTAGATTCACTTACATGCAAATAAATAAAAATAAAGTGTAAGTGAATCTAAGTGCCTGTTTCGAGCCCCTGTGAGAAGAGACAAGAAACTCACAGCCTATGCTCTTTTAAATTATGAATCAAATATAACAATACAAAACACACACAGTGAATATTTGAAGATATTGAAAAGGTCCCCAGATGCCGTAACCAATAAAGTAGCACTAAGGGAACCTTTCATCACAGTCGAGTAATGTGAAACTGAGCAGAAATTGTACAATCGGGGATGGTCACGACAATGATCTGGTTGACTTTTTATTCTAATTTACACAAATACAAGTTGAAAATGTTCAAGGTTAATTATTCGATAAGTAATCATTTACAGCATAATACCCCTTTTGTAAATGAGGAATGAATGAATGAGGAAATCCGTAGGAGAACTAGAGTGACCGACATAGCAAAGCGCGTTTGCAAGCTGAAGTGGCAGTGGGCGGGGCACATAGCTCGAAGAACCGACGGCCGATGGGGCGTTAAATGCTTGAATGGCGACCACAAATCAGCAAGCGCAGTAGAGGGCGGCCCCCCACGCGATGGACCGATGACCTGGTCAGGGCGGCGGGGAGCCGGTGGATGCAGGCGGCAAAAAATCGATCTACGTGGAAAGCAATTGGGGAGGCCTATGTTCAGCAGTGGACTTCAGATGGCTGATATGATGATGATGATGACCCCTTTTGAAGAAATTGCTTTTAACTACAGTTTTAAAAGTTGTCAATGGTAGATCAATTATTTATTTTTGATTAAGGATGTTGCCACGCAGATCTACCACACATATGTTTTGTATTCGTTTTTCTATTGACATGGACTTACACGTTTGAAGTATTAGGCAGACATAATGACACTTTACTTCAGCAATTTACTAAAATCTTCTATGGAGTTTTGGAATCAACAAGGAAATTTAGAGTACCCGATAATATTCCACCTTCCTTCACGTATTTTTTAGAGATTAGAGCTTACTCACACTTACCTGTATATTTTCCTATGTATATTAAGTATGTATTTACAAAATAAAAAAGTATTTAAGTATGTTTATCCATTGTTTAGTATCCATAACACAAGTTCTGAATGATACTTATCTTGGAACTAAATAATTGGTGTAATTGTCAGAAAATATTTATTTAATTTTTTGTGAAGAATCATCAACAGTGTTCTGATTTTAAGTAAATACTAAAATCAAATGTTAAGTTATGTTGTTAAATATATGATTTTTTACACAAGTGCCTGCGTATCGGCCGCACGGGCTTATAATACCTTACCTACAATGTTGAAGTCCTTAGATTTCACAAAGCTTAGAACCCATTTAAAAATCTGGTTGATGGCCAAGACATCATACTACACACGTCAGGAATATAACAATTATAAATGATGTGTAAAATACTAGTCATAAGTACACTTATATTTTGACTTAAATGTGTAATAGTAATGAAATGTTGTTAATATTATCTTATTTACTGGAATCAACAATTATAGTAAATTATTAAATTCAATTGTATGTAGATTGTTTTAATGTTAATTTTATATTGTATTGCTGACTGACGAATGAATTCTTGCGATGCCCTGTCTGGGGTAAATAAGTTTTAAGTACTATTTTATCGTAACACTTGATATGTATTGTATTTAGTATGCAAATAAAGATTTGATTTACTATTGTGAGCGTTATAAGAAATTATGTATAAATATCCACCATATTTACGTTTAAAAACTTAAATTCAACCAGTTTTAGAAACTGAAACACTGCCTACAGCCGTCTTTTCACACAATGGCGCTAAAACTCTGTGTTGTAAGTTTCTATTTTCTTCTCATTCTTTTTCGTGCTATGTCGAAGGATATAGGTATCAGACTATCTGGACCATACAGACAAAAACTTCCTCTTGCCATAGACGACGTAGAATTCAACGAGTATTTTAATTAGGGCTTAGTTTTTACGATAATCAATTCAATTAAACGTGCTACCCGTGACGGACGTTCTCGGTCACAGATCATAAGAAACACAGAGCAATTTTATTTGAAACCGTTATAAAAGTACTTTATTAATACATACCGATTTACTTGACAAATAATTAAATTTACTATGATTTACAACTCGTTTCTTTTTTTAATATGTAAATATATCTAAGAAAAGCTTAAAAAAGGTGATCAGCCATTAGAAAATATTTTATAGGAAATATTTTTATAACTGCCGTTTTCTAAATAAAAGCAAGTCATAATTTCTCGCCAATCCGCACTGGGTGTTTTGGTTTTTTTTTATATATATATGTAAAATAATATAGTAAAAACTAAAAGATAATCAAGTAATTTTAATCATAAAACTATGGTGCTTGATGATTTAAATTTATTTATCAAAAATATTTATGCAATATTTTTTCTCTGTCAAGTATAACGATTAATATTTGATTTCTGTCCAAAGTGGTAATTCCGCAGTAAAATGTAATAAATCATACTTAAAAATAGTACTCATGCCAAATTTTAACCTTCATTATTAGGCTCAAATATGTAAATATGCCAACTATTATGTATGTATTTTATAATCATACTAAGCCCTAAAATAAATTAAATGTGTAAGTATTATAATACCTAATTAAGCATTCTACCAACAAAACTATCTGTTCTTAATCTGCTGTAAAGTCGTCACGTAGCCGTTCTTTATAGACGCTCTTAGATCATTCTAGAAGTGTACGTGCGGTTAGATTTCACAAGTACCTAACTCTAAAAGGTAAAGATCATAGAATAGCATAAACATATGAAGTGCTCGTACCGTGTTGTATCAAATCCCACGGAAATGGTCACCCACCACGGACTGATCTATTGTTTTTTGAAACGAAGAAAACTGCCTATGTGAACCTCAATGTAATATCATCATTTCATATCATTATCATAAATCATTTATTTCATAAACTATTACATAGTACTTGAAAACGTCAAAATTAAATATAAAAAACAATCGAAATATTATTACACTGAAATCACGAAGCTTAGATTCACTTATATGCAACAAAACAATTTACAAAAAATATTTAAGTGTAAGTGAATCTAAGTGCCAGTTCCGAGCGACCGCTCTGTAAGAAGAACTAGCAAGAAACTCACAGGCTATGCTCTTTTCAATTTATCCATTGGTTTGGTACTTGAATTACTATCAATGGAGCATAGGGCTATACCAATCAATTAATCAGCCAATGCCGTTCGCAGATGTTTTTTTTTTGTGACACATTATGATGATCCTTCAAGGTAAGGATTATCAGTCATTGTTGTCCAAAGAAAATACATAAATATTCTACCCCAAAAATACATAAAGAGCGCTAACCATCCCAGTCCTTTGCAGAACGCATACATACTTCTGTAATACTGGCACGACATCTCAATATGCCAGAGACTCTTCTTTCGTTTTACGGGGAGTTGCGCTAAGAACTTTGTAGTCTTCTGTACGACACGTCTGCTGACGGTCCTATTAACCCTTCTTCATATAATTATGTCCCCTGATGGGAACAACCGGTGTAGCAGAGGACTGTCTTCTTAATGAACAGGAAATGTGCCTTAAAAATTCTTGGTCTTACACCGTCACATGCTGCCCTGGTTAGGGTTATTGAAGTAAGCCAAACTGCCTTCTGCTCCGCCCTGTATACCTTAGGGGGTTCAGAGGCGCAAGGGGGAAGATAAACTCTCGCTTTCGCTTTTTTCCTTTTGGAAAATGCCCAATTTACAGAAGACAGTAATTACTTCCCAGAATGCTTCCCTTCTCTGTCTCGTATGCTTCCAATAGACCAGCACCGCAAAGAAATCATTCTCTCGCCCCCACTTCCTTTCTTTCTGTAACATGACCCGTTTACAGAAGATTGCAATTACTTCCCAGGATGCTCCGGACCATAGCTCTGACTTTAGTAGACAGCGAGAGAGTTGGTCCACGATGGCAATGTACTGTTGTAGCCATTCTTAACGGGTTATCAGGCTTGCAGGGCTGTCTTACCAGCATCATCTGGCACAAGCAGGGACTTGACTCTCTCCTGATAAGTCCGAACAATATCTGCAATAAAAGAGAGTAATGTAAGAGTAGGCAATACAAAGACTAACCTAATTGAACGTTGCTCATATTCGGAGATCGTTTCCGATAACTGAACTTACGTACCACGAGTGCTTGCACATTATAATAGATATCAAGTTTAAATATTTAATAACTTAATAGCATCAATGTGCTACTAATAAATCTTAGCAGTTAAAGTGAAATTTCTAGTGATAAATTAATAAAGAGAAAATATTAATAAGGGAATATTGCATGCGTGAATTGAAACGTGCGAGCCAAAGCACGTACCGAGAAAGGATCTGATAAAGTTTAAAATTGAATTGTCAATAATTGCAGAGGGCGGGGAGGGTCAAAAGCTCGCGCATAGTGTACTGACATTAATTATCTAGCTTTTGGATGTGGAATCGCAAAAGTTAAATCCTGATGGCAAGATATTTATTGATTACTAAGCAAATTACTCTGATTTATAAAAAAAACACGATGGCTATTGCACTGCCCGTAGCAAATCAAACGCCCCTTTGATGAGGAAAGAATTTTTAATATGCCTAATAAATTTACTCGTAAAGTACCTTTCAAAATGTCACGTATTTCAAAACTTTGAGCCGAATAAGTCACTGCGAGGCTCCGATAGCCCCTATCGACTCTGTTCAAGCTCTCTCTACTCTTAAAGAGAGCTGAAACTCCAGTCTCCAAAAATCGAATCCAGTTCTAAATTTAAAGAACTTATACCTGGCCAACACTTTTGGCAACACTGCCCTCTTTGATGTCTCTACATCAAACCACTGTGTCATTACTAGTGCAATATTTTGTTTAACGACTTCTTATAACATTACATAGATTTGTTATTTTTTATTAATAGCAACAGAATTAACAACTTCATATTACTTAAATATCCTACTGATGACTAATTTTAACTATAGGTACATCAAATGCGTTGAGAAAGTACTGTTAAGGAACCAAACGTTTGGTATATTCATAGCAATCACATTAATTATGCGTGCGTTTGATGAGAGCTCTTAAAGTTCCCTGAAAGATAAGTCTTCGTGTTTATGTCTATTGGTGGGAACTTTCTATACTTCAAAAATAGTGAACTCTGCTTTGGTTATCAGTATAGTGTGGTAAATCAGATATGGATTGAACATCAATTATCGCAGATTAAAAAATCTATAATGCAAAATGTGTTTCGTTCTTCTTCTTGTTTTTTAATAATAGTTTCGTGCGTTTAGCACATTTAGACTGTGCCAAGTAAAATATATATTAATCATATATAATTCATAGTAAATGAGACGGAGTGGTGATAATGATGATAAACGGTAAGTAAGATGCCCTCCCCCTAAACTCTTTGAGTCCTCAGTAAAGAATACTGAGATCTCATATAAACTTCGTGAGAGAATTTGAAAACTGATGTAGAACTGTTTTGTTTCATTTACCCACACTCATGTATCTACGTTTAAACGTTACAAACTCTTAACGGTTAATAATCCACCGTTATTATACATTAATGTTCCTAATATCACAAATTGTAGAAAATAAAGCAAAAGTGCAAACATGACGCTTAACTTTCCCGCCAATAAGTCCGCAAAATGTGTTATTATTCATAACATTATATACGTTGTTTAATTTACATGTCATTGACGTCTTTATGTCATAATTTTTTAAAATTAATTAATTATTTCACATTGATTAGTCGGATCGTTTCCGATTACTTAGCCCGGTGGTATAAAAATATTATACGCGACTATGCATAAGGACAGCCGGTCCGTATTCCTGCACTCCGCTTCCTGCTAAGGTCGTGGGTTCGATTCTCGCTCAGGACACACATTTGAGTTCCTGAATATAAATATTTGTTGTGGCCTAGCGGCTTTCCTTCAGTTATAATAGCATACAAAAAGAAGTATTAAAGTATGTATGTTTTTCCTCTCTTTCGAGCAAGCATACAAATAGAAGTATCAAAGTATTAGGTCGGGGAAAAAGTCTTTTCGCATAACGTAGGTATAAACTTATTATAAATTTTTTTTGACTGTACTATTTGTGTCTGGCTGGTTTTGGTAACATTAAAAAGGTTCCATTATAAAGAAAAGAAAAAAATAAAAAAAAGTTGTTTTCCGCTATTTTTCATTTGTTTTTCTCTCCGTTAAAATGAGTGAATCTAATGAAGAAATTCGATACATTTTAAAATTTTATTATAAAAAAGGCAAAAATGCAACTCAAGCAGTGAAAAAAATTTGTGATGTTTATGGACCTGATGCAGTGTCAGTAAGAGTAGCACAAATTTGGTTCAAACGTTTTCAGTCCGGAAATTTTGATGTTAAAGATGCACCTCGCTCTGGTCGCCCTGTTACGAATAAAATGGACGCCATTTTTGAAAGAGTGGAGCAAGATCGGCATATTAGTAGTTACGATGTAGCTGAAGAATTGGGAATTGACCACAAAACAGTTTTGACCCATTTGAAGAAAGCTGGTTATACAAAAAAGCTCGATATTTGGGTGCCACACGAGCTCACTCAAAGAAACTTAATGAACCGTGTACTCATTTGCGATTCATTATTGAGACGTAATGAAACCGAGCCGTTTTTGAAGAGATTGATAACTGGCGATGAAAAGTGGATCACGTACGACAAGAACGTGCGAAAAAGGTCGTGGTCGAAAGTTGGCCAGGCTTCACAGACTGTGGCCAAACCTGGCCTAACACGAAATAAGGTGATGCTGTGTGTATGGTGGGATTGGAAGGGCATTGTTTATTATGAGCTTTTACCGCCCGGCAAAACCATCGATTCTGATCTTTACTGCCAGCAACTGATGAGATTAAAGGAAGCAGTCGAGAGAAAACGGCCGGAATTGATCAACAGGAAGGGTGTGGTCTTTCATCACGATAACGCTAGACCACACACATCTTTAGCCACTCAGCAAAAATTAAGAGAGTTCGACTGGGAGGTCCTAGTGCATCCACCATATAGCCCTGACCTTGCGCCTTCAGATTTTCACCTGTTTCGGTCTCTGCAGAATTCTTTAGGTTCTGTAAGGTTGACCTCAAGAGAGGACTGCCAAAACTATTTGTCCCGTTTTTTTGATCAGAAGTCCCAAAGTTTCTACAGTAACGGGATAATGTCTCTGCCCACAAAATGGCAGAAAGTTATTCAACAAAACGGTACATATATATTGTAAATAAATGTAAATAAACTTTAAAAAAAAAGGTCTTGACTTTTCATACAAAAATACGAAAAGACTTTTTCCCCAACCTATTATGTATGTTTATCCTCTCTTTCGAGCAAGGCTCTGTGTTAAATGTTCGAGAGTATATTTTTCTTTGTAAAAAATATGTAGAGGTATCTTCATAATGCCGCTTGAAACAATTACCGTTTGCCAATAAAGTGTGGATATTAAAGCATAAATGATGCGTGTAACCGAGTCCTTTTATCAACAATCTATTCATGGTTCGCAACAACGGAGATTTTATCCAATAAACCCGTTACTGACAAAAGATTCCGTTACCCATACAAGATCGAACAGCATTGCATAGGCTCGATAATGACTTTATGAAGATAATTATTTAATGGCGACCGTGGCGAACGGTGACTATACCGCAGACAACTGAGCTGTAAAATGCAATTTACAGAACAAGCGATGTGAATATGTCTTAATGGGTATAGGGCTCCTACCAAGATCTGAGGGTCCAAGCCAATTTCACTTGCAAGTGGTGCACCTGCCGATAACGGACGAGGCTCTGGCGATCATAAATAAGCCCGAAAAGCGGCAATAGGTTCTCCACCTATTACGTGGGACCAACAATATAAATGGCGAAGTGTGGGCGTTTAGTATGCCTCTGCCCTTCGGGGAAACAGGCGTGGTATTATGTATTTTTGTATGTATGTATATGTCTTAATAAAGCAACTAAATTATGTGTTAGTGAACCCTGTAAGGACTTCCACCACCCCATGTGTTGCCCGAGGTTTTCGTAAAAGCGCATAAGAAAATAGAATGTCGTCTAATGTCAATATAGACAAAGGCATTTTGACAATTTGGCAAGTTTCATCTAAAGATCGCTATGCTAAAATTGAAGTTTGATAGGTACAACTATGAGATTACTTACTTATGTATGTAAGTGTATCATAAGTATGTTGTTATAGTAGATTGTAGAAAATAAAACAAAACTGTAAACATGACGCTTAAGTAAGATATAAGTAGTTAGAGTTAGAGTAGACATTAATTCGTTTATATACGTGTAAAAAAAGTGAATTTTCAATCAAACCTAACCATAATGTCTTAAAATGCAAACAACTTTCCAAATTTCCTATTAGATTCTCAATAAATATTTTACAAACACAATCAAGTCATTCTAAATTACTTTAATATTTTCCGATTTCATTTGACTTTAATTTAATTATGAAAACAAAAGATCTAAACACTGAATCTAAGGCTAATCATTTACCTATCTAGAGAAGCTCTCTTGATGTTTCAATGACGTTTTAATAGTAACCTTTTGATCTTATTGCGAGTTAGAAAATAGTTAAGGCCTGCTTATTAAATCAAGTTTCGCTTACCATTATGCAACACTTTACGGGGTATTCTATTAAAAGTACACGTCAATGTTAATGAGTAGGTATTACGCTCTCTTCAGACTTATTAAGCGAATCGGAACAAATTAGACTCATCATGAGAAAGATTCTAACAAATTTGCCGGAGTGGGATGATCTTAAATATTTTCCATGAACCTTGAAAAAGGGCTTTTTCTGAACAACCGCAACCATTCCGGTTATCAAACTACTTTTAACTAGGTATAATAATATTTTTTTATTTTTGTATAATAACTAGACTTATTAACTAGATTACCTAATAATAAGTGATGGATTACAAATATCTTTGTAACAATTCCCGCGCAACTATAATTTTCCGAAAAAACGAGAAACAATTAAACACGACACGTGTTTTGCCCTTACACAGGGCATCTTCAGGTAAGATCAACAGACAGGCATCAGAACAACGATGTCTTCACGACCAACGCTGAAATTAGAGTGAGCAGCTGAGCGTATTTTTACTCTACCCACTTCCATCCTCAACGTCCGCCGCGTCATCTCGGTCTGAGTCAGAGTGACCGTTATGAAAATATCTGGAGCATACGTATTAAAAGGGGTAAGGATTTGTTTTTAATAACGACACCTTTAACAGTTGTCAGATTTTACTAATTAATTATTAAAATATGTTTATTTTATTTTTATAAGTAACTTTATAACCAATACTGCTGTTTGAAGCTCCTAGTTTCTGTCACAATTAATTGATATAATAGCGTCAAAAGTGTCAAAAAAATAAAATCAGATTGATTACAGCGTGTAAAATGATAAAACCTCTCGCTACTGAAACAATAGCTTGGATCGAATCGATAATCTCGCGTATTGCCGCGCGTTTCCCACGTGCGCACACGCATACCCCGTTGTATATAAAAGGTCTGGCCACAAAGCGATCTTTGGCGGGACAGGAATTAAACGGTAGATGTTTTTATAGAGAATTTAATAATGGTTCAGTATTACTTGGTCTCGGGAGTAAGACTACCCAATGGTGAGCAACCCAGACTGAGCTAAGGCTCAATGTAATATCTATTGCATAAAACATTTAGAAGAAATTGTTCACCATGAGATAACCCAGTTCCATCAGTTTTGACCATAAGTTTATTATTAATCCCTTTTTATGTTTTAACTTTAGCAGTGTGACGAACCTGCCATGTTTAATTCAATCTCCATAGCTCTTCTTCTCGTCGTTACCTCTAATAAAATATGGCGCGCAACTAATGCATATGTCTGCGTGGAATATGATAATTATATCGATAGTGAGGCGAGAGCGGCTAGTCAGACCAATGCCTTTGCAGATATGTTATGATTCGAAGTTTGCCAACATCATGAGTAACCTTAAAAACTGATATCACAAAATGTAAAGCGCAGTACACAGCTATTAAGAGCCACAGAGCTTTAAACAGTGATACATATGTTTAAAAGAAGCAGTGGAAGTTATTAGCCTTAAGGTGAACATCACGTTAATCAAATGTATTTTTTTTATAAAAAAAATAGCTGGCTTACATTTTCCTAATGGTTCTGTTCGTCTTATTTTAAGATCCTCTGATAGTTCCGTCTAGCATGCATGTTCCTTGACTCGCCTTAAGTGATTCATTTGTTTCTAACACTTCATTAGATAAGCATTTTGTATAAAAACGCTAGCAGTGTGACGTATCCTCTGCGCTTAATTCACCGGATCTCCATCGCGCTACGCCAGCAGTAAGTCGTTCCCTCAAATAAAATATGGCGCGCAACTAATGCTAATGTCTGCCGTGGAATATGATATATCGACAGCGAGACGAGAGCAGCTAGGCAGACCACTGGCTTTACAGACATGTTATTATTTTGAAGTTTGCCATCACGATGTATTGCCGCGGATGGATTTGTTCCTGGGATTTAATTTGACGCGTAATGTTCTTGTTTGCAGTGCTTGATGGACGAAGCGGATGTATGTAATTGACGGAGCGGACCTGAGGGATGGTGTACGTGAGGACATGCCGCTGTTTTAACTATTGCTAATGTAATTGCGTGGTCATTTATGACAGATTGCACTTGCTTCATTTAATGTGGTATCTAATGATTATACTGGTTTTGTAAGTTGCTTAGAAAAATGGTAGTAGTAGTTTATAGTGCTGTAAAGAGAAGTAGGTATCTACTTACCTATAATATATTCTTAGAAAATATTCATTATTCTAGCCCGGTTGTGCTCTTAACTTTCGCGTAGGGCCGAGAATCAAAGATATTACGCGACTGCAATTTTGAATCTGAGGCTTTTTAAATTGCTGTCTATGGTGTTGCCGTTGGCCTTACACTGCTTTTTTCCTTTTTTTTACAAAAGTAGTAAAGAATAATAAACGGAAATGGAGTGGATTGTTAACCAATCGCCATGACAGCCAAGGTCGAAACTCCATCTAAAGTTCAGCTAAAAAAAACTGTCAATGTCATACCCGTGTGTCATTGTAACCTAAAGGATTGACTGCTATTTAATCTATACGTTTTTCGACGAATCATAAAGTAACTTAGCTTGCGATCCCCATGATACATAATTGCTACATACATTTACTTTATTAAATGCATCGTACAATCACGTACCAGCGTACACGAATCAGAGATTAAGTACTGGATTTAATGGCACAATAATTAAAACAACAGACCCAATAAGAAGTCTACGCGCGTGCCGTGACTAATATATTCAACAATGACTGTTGTCACACCAATCTGCGCAGCCATCATTATTTTGCATTTGTTTCGTGTCGACCAATCACAATAAAGAACGCTCCTCCCGCGTGTGTCGCAACCAATAAGAGCCAGTCATTTGAAAAACAATAGAACATAAAAAATGCTCGTCACGCTTAGACGCGTGCGACGTATCTTATTTGTATTTAGAATGTTTTAAAGTCATAGTAAACTGTTTAATGGCTTTGGAAAAGGTTTTATGTCAGGTCAAGTATACTTCACAGTAATTTTTGGACAACCTTGACGATCTGTATGCTAGTAATCGTTTCCAGAGGTTATGGGTTCGATTCCTACACTGGACATATTGATATCTGAATTCTTACCATATACTTTGTCTAAACTAATTCTTGATCAAGGTTTTTACTACATAATAACATAAACAATATTAATTTAAGTTTATCCGTTGTCTAGTAACCATAGTCATAGGTCTGCTTGGTTTGGGGCTGCCCTGTGTGTGATATCCATCAATATTTATGAATGGAATCTACTTAGTATAACAGTAGTTCAAATATAATAAAATGATAATAGAATCTTCAAAGTAATAAAAGATAAAAACTGCTTACTGTCTAAGACGGTATTAATTTAAATAAGCGAGAATGCAAAATTAAACAAAGGTATTTGCCAACACGATCCAGAATCTCAGGAGTACAGGGATTCCAACACCTAAGCTCTCCTAATTAGGGGTGGGAACACCTACGGTTTCTGTGTTCTAAGACTCCTGAGGTATTACGTGCAGTAGGGTTGTGTGCACTCACAAATTGTTATTTAAAACATAACCAACTTTGTGCCACGTTTTTTACGGACGGAAAATCATTGAATGACCAAAGTAAGAAGAAGTTAATGTGACATTTAATATCGAGGGCTTTCATGATTCGGAAGACACGTTAACCGTTTATATCGCTTACTATCACTATTTGTGGTAGTCGCTAAGACATCTTAAAAGCCTAATGAATGAATGAATGAATAAACACTTTATTGTAAACTAAATATAAAACTAATCAAATCACATTAAGAAATGTATGGTACAATGAACGGCCTTATTGCTAACAGCAATTTCTTTCAGGCAACCTTAGAACGGACAGGAAACATGAAGAAAATTATATTATAGAGTAACAACAGAGTAACAACAGAATTCTCTTTCTTACTTATAAGTAAATAATACATTCACACATATATATATGTATACTATTACATATAAAAAATAATCTAAGATTACATACATAGTTCTTAATGATACTTATCTTGGAACTAAATTATTGGTGTAATTGTCAGAATATATTTATGTATTTATTTTATTTTATACATAATATAACATATTTAAAATTACAAAGACAAGTAGGTATTGCTCCCAGTCTGATTTTTAAATAAAACTTATGTAAGACGAACAGCCTGCACAGTAAACGACGAGACGTAATTTGTTTTACATGCATTGGCATATTTCAAGTCAGATTGGGCGGTTAGCAAAACACTAACAGCAGGGCTACACTTATGCCTCTACTATTTCGAATGGGTGTGCGTTTAAACCCAGTACCCTCTCAACTTGGTTCACGAGAAGAGACGCGTGCTCAGTAGTGTGGACGCTATGTACCTATAGTTATCAGATAATGATGTTGACTGTAAATGTCAATCAATTTGCCAAATGCCATTCTGCTAAAAATAGGCCTCCGCTAAAGACCTCCAGCACTCCCATATCCTTGAAGGTACTATACTTTGATACAATAGGAGTCATTATACCAAGCGCCAACCAGGCGCCGCCAACCCTGCACAGTGGAAGGCGTTGCGTGTAATTAAAGATTGTATACATTAGCAAATACAAATAAAGCACAATGCGGCGAGCAGGGCCCGGCGCGAACATTAGTCTCGCAGAGGTCGCGCCGGACTTACCCCTGCCGTTTGACCGGCTTCACCGAAACAAATTAGTCTTGATTGTCTGTTAAATTTAATCGGATATGCAACTTTGTCCATTTAAAAAAATGTGTATCACTAGCAAAGACAGTTTGGTCTTGATAGCCCGCAAATTTTTTTCAGGAGTGCACATTATTCCAAAAAAAATACTCGCTTAGCACCAATTAGACATTGTTTATTTAATTCTATCATCAAGACATAGATCTTATGAAATCGTGTCTGTTTGCCGGGAGGCGTTTAGTTCATGATGTATTCAGTTAGAAAGCTTCAAGGGGCCGCAGATATAAGTTATTGATTTTAATACCTCCATGCATTCCCGAGATAAAAAAAATTGCATAACACAGACAGACAGAAAACAAAGTGATAATTTTTTCGTACGGTACCCTAAAAATCAAGATAAATATAAAATGCTCATAAATCCAAGACCAATGGAACTAAGTGCACGTAGTCCGTCGAATTACAAGTAAATACATTCGTAATACAATTCATACACTCACACATCAAGTATACCTGATATAATATCCTGAGACAAAACTAACAGTCCAATTAAAAACTTAACACTTCGTTATCTTACCCTGATCCCAACTCGCAGTTCGTACAACCGGCCCCCTACCTTCGCGACTGTGGCATCAGCCGGTCTAATTAGCATAAACACCAGTTTTAGCTTATTTATATTTAACACACCATTATATATTTGTCTCAAACAACAGCCAGCGAAGTGATTATTCACGGTAAGAAATTGTTGGTAAATTGATCTAGATTTTATCAGGATCTAAGGGACAGTATGTTAGGATAAGTGGTTGCTACCAGCTAGGTAGTTAGTGATACGTTTATCTGTACAGTGTCATGGTATACGTCTGGAGAATGATTTAGATGCTGATAATAGACCAGCTTTGTCTAAAGATAGTTATTTATTTGAAGTGTTGATCGTACTTTTTGATTATACTCTTGCACTTTGTTTTCATAACATGGACGACATTATTGTAAAAGATGTGTCTTGAAAACGGGTCAAGTGCGAGTTGGGCTCGGCTGCGAGAGTCATTGTGTACCTATATGGCTCAAACATCTTTTTAAAACCACCACCACTGGAACCAGGTGCAGTCTGATTAAATAGGCTCAAACCTCTTTTTAGGACCACCACCACTGGGACCCAGTGCAGTCTGATTAAATAGGCTCAAACCTCTTTTTAACACCACCACCACTGCAGTCTGATTAAATAAGTGATGTCTTGCTGGTTGAAATAAATGGCCTTTTTCTTTAATCGCACTACTCGCTTTCGGCAGGGAATTCATACTCACACCTTAGGAATATCAAGAGCATATTTTTCTGAAGGAGGAGAAAGTTTATTTTGGTTCTTACCGTGCACGTTGAATAAAATACTTTCTGCTCTTGGGTTGTTGAATGATCTCTCTGGGGCAGATTACACCTCTACAAATAGGATATAAACCGTTTTTTTAGGGTTGGCCATGCGCTACTGTTTCTCTTGATAAGAGTCTGTCGGCTACTGTGACACCTTGCCATCAGGTAGGCTAAGTAGTCGGACTTGTGGTATAAAAAAAACAGAAGATTACGTCTAATCTTAATTATTTTTAAATAAGCCTGAGAAAAAAGGGCTTAAAAGTAATAATCACTTATTTTTCCCCTGACATTATCTCAGCAGTGTAGATGGCCGGATAATGTCGAACAACCACAGAAAGGTTCGTTAAGGACTAGCCGAAGGCTTTCCAGGAGCTGGTTCAAATCACGCGAGTGTAATTAAATATGTTGATGCGTGCACTCGGCGGCAAATTTATTGTGTCGAGACATGAATGAGTGCCGAAGTTCTATGATCTATGCTGTGAATGAGTGCGTAGGATTGAATTGTGTTGTGGGAAATAAATTGTATGGGACTGACGTGTAGTTATATTACACCTACTAAATAAAGCGTTTTGTTATAGAGTTTGCGATTTTAGTGATTTCACTTACTAATGCGCATTACTTTTGAAGTTGACTATCATAAGACTGATATTGAGCCGAAATTGAATTAATGATTTTGACTTTGATAGACCGATGATCCGGTCAAGGCGGCGGGAAACCGGTGAATGCCGGCGGCACAAGATCGATCAACGAGGAAATCTATTGGGGAGGTCTTTATTCAGCACTGGAATTTATTGGGCTCAAATAATAATAATAATAATGCCGCTTGTACTTGAGATCCACGAGTTTAATTTTACCTGTTAAACAAAGCGACCCGAGGTTTTTGGGAGCCTGATGACCTGTAAAACAGGTATGTACTCATACCTATCTCAGGCATCAGTCTCACACAAACAAACTGTTACTTAGTATCTAATAATAATAATCATCTACATACTGCTAATGTACCAATTGTTTGTGTTGAGAAAAATAAACATTATTATTATTATTATTTTAGGTTTTTTCGAAGCACTCTAAACTGGATCCACGTCTTGAAGTATGACTTGAAATTCTTGCAACCTTACTTTGCGATTGCAAGCCTGAATCCAGTAATAGGATGTTAATAGGCTAAAATAAATGAAACATTTAGCAGATATGGTACCTACCTGTTGGTAAATTGTACCTAAAGGTTACCAGCACAAAGTGCCTTTAATGTGATGTCATACTTTAGGATCCTCTCTTATATAAGGCCCTACTGAATACTTTACAATTATGATGGATTTTTCATGAAACTCTGAAAGTAGAAAGATAAAATTTTATGAAAGAAGAAAGATGAAATTAATGATTCTTCCTATATATTTTCTATTTCCTTTTTTACACCCATAGGTTTATTTCGGGATACCTAATCTTTTTACCTAAATCAAAACAGTCATTTAAGCGTAAAATATCAAAAACCAAACGAATAATTCTTGCATTTATATAATTTAATATGGATATTAAGAGAAGCACAATGTCCGCTGAGACCTTTAACTTTTTATTACCGTCCCCCATTTTATGGATCAATTAATTAAGCGAATACACTAGTGAGTAATGTAACACTACCTCGCAATTATAACTCCTAGCGTCCTGAGAGAATATGCTCGTATTTTTCATAAATAAATTTAAATATCCGTTTCAAAGGGCATAAATTTCGTAGGACAGAGTATACGGTAGCCGGGCTCTCACGCGAGCTAATTAATATGGAGTATGCATCGATTTATAGGTGTTTGACTCGGAGTTACGCGATGTACGCTTGGGGATATACGGTTGGTATTGCGTCGAGCGACATAGTTACGGTTTAGGCGTTATGTATTTTCCGATTTATTTAATGACAAAAGGGTGAAGACTGCACTTTTTTATGCCATAATTTAAGATTTTTGTATCAGCTTTCGTATTAACAAAAGGATAAAGATAGTTATTTTGTCATATTTTAAGATTTTGCTATCAGCTTAATATTTATTATTAAGGTTTTATTTACAAAAAAGCATCATTAATATACATATAATACGAAACCTATTTTGATAAGTAGGAACAATTTTATGTCTTTCGTTAAATATTTAATCATAAAATTATGCCATAAAATCCAAACGAGGATGTGTTAATTATTGCACAAAGTTAAAATGTCATAATCATAGAGAAATCAACAAATCTTTCCCATTAGTAAGTTTAATATGTCACTACAACCTTTTTATTTACCGTTTATTATTTTCATTGAAATTAGTAAAAACTGCGGTCCCCCAAACTTTATAGAATTACACAAAAATATCAGGGAATATTTTAACTATAATTGGAAAAGTGCAGTGTAAGTTAAAAACTAAGTTTGCACTTAAGTAAGTGTTGTTGAATTGCGACCAAACAAGCTCGATGAAATATAGAGTCGTGAGTCTCTGAATAATGGAATAAGCCGTCTCAAATTACAATCTTGTCTACACAAAGCCGTAGACGGGCAGATGCTATCTCGGTAGGCGGGTTTGGGTTCTGTGTGTACACTTATTGACGTCTTTTCTTTATTTAATTATGATTATTTATTAATAATCCTTATTTAAACTACATACCTCCTGTTAAAGCGCCTTCTATGTTACAAAGAAATAACAAAACCTCTTTATGAACCTAAGTTCAGAAAAGAAAGAAATTTTCTTTTCTTTTTTTTAGAAATGGACTTATTTGTTTAGAATATTTGCCAGTGTCAAGTAATACAGCGTTTAAATATTGTCATTTAGGCACAGTCAAAGTCAAGTTAAGTTCGACATAGTTAAGTCGAGTTCATCATAGTTAAGTCGAGTTCGTCATAGTTAAATGGGAGAGAATTTACTAGAGGCGTTTATGGAGTTCTGGAGTCAACTAAGCAAAATCACAATTTGTTATGTTTTGTTGTTTGTAAATAATTAACTGTGTTGTAATTAATATAAAGTCGTAATGTAGAATCTGTTTATTTTGTTGCATGTAGTTAAGTTCTTCTAGGAAAGCGACGTTTGATTTTATATACGTTAATCGTCCAAATTATATTTGTAAAATTTTTTTGACGCTGGAAAATTTTTAATTGCCTATTGAACCTAAATTAACCTTTAAATTATGCCTTTAAATATACAATTCACATAAAATTTATATTTTATATGAAGTGTAACTTAATTTCATCATCTCAGCCCTTTAACATCCCACTATTGAGCACGAGCCTCTGACATATAATATGAAGGTGTGAGGGTGTTGGGTCATACTTCAACACGCTGACCCAGTGCGGATTGGCGGAGACTAACTAAATACAAAGACATAACCCAGGCTGGCCTAAATTTTCAGTCATATACACAATGTTGTCCTGAGCAGGGAATTGAACCCACGACCTTATAAGTGGAATGCAAGAAACTGAGCCATCGGTCGTCATATAAACGTATCAAAAGGAATTATTATAGTAATTTTATCAGACATCTTTGGTCTTGTAACAACTTAACGGCACTCGTTTTAACTGAATTCCATATTTTTATGAAATGAATTTCTAACAAATCACTCGTAAAACTATTAAATTTTATTAAAAAGAATGTGACACTGACGTTAATGACATTTCTCCAAAGCCCCATCTCGTATCAGACAGATGAATTGATAAGATTGCCTGTTAGAAGATAAAGCAAATAGATGTTTTAGTGTATGATATATCAAAGATGCTTATCAAAAACTGGCTATTACGATTAAATTCAACAATTTACAAGTTATGATGTCTTCTCGGGTTTCATATATTATATATTATTAGTAGCGAGTTAAATAGTCATTATGAATTATTAACAACCAATTTGTTTAATTCAAACAATTTAAAAGATTTTTTAATTTATGTCTTTTTTGCATTTACGTATAATTTTGAGACGAATTTTTTTGCCAGAAAATATCAACTCTGAGAGGAAACACTATTCTAACGACGGAGTACCCGTTAGCTAGAGCAGTGGACCTTATCCAAAAGTCAGAGGTTCGTTTCTTCTCAGGGTTACTGCTGATGAGTTCATTTTTTATAGTAAAAAAATCGTCTTATAATTCAGAAGATTTTCTGAAAGGTCTTTTTTTAAACTACTAATCATTTTGGAAATTTTGATTACGGAAAACGTGTTTTAAAAATGGCTCTATTACCGAATGTTCACAATATTTTTATTTGGTTCTATTGTGTTCTTACTAAACCATATACAGGTATAGTAAAACTCAGTAAATTTATACGATTAATTTATTAGGTACTTACAGTAAGAAATTTAAAAATTTACATTTATTTAGACATTTCTTTTAAATATTTAATATTACTTACATTTTTTTTATTTTTATAAGGTTTTTATATGTACTTTTCCTCCTTTTCACTTGTGGTTTACATCATAACCTCTATCATATTCTTTTATAATCGTTTTCTTAGTAAATACACGAAGAAGCAGGTAAAATCCTGGCTTTTTCTTGTTTATTATTTGATTTATATGATAGTGCCACACTTCTGTTGAATTTTAAGTTCGGGGAATTTCCATACTATTTACTATTTCGCAACTCCAAAACTCAGCCAAAACATTGCCAGTCAGTAAATTTATTATTACAGATAGGTTGAAGTGTCGAATTCGACTCTGTAAGTTACGAAATTCTACATTTCCCGACGAATCCCTTTAACTGCTTGACGCACTTACATCCTACAGATTTCTAAAACCTTTTTATAACTTCTGGGCTTAAACTTAACTTTAGATTATCTCCATATTTCAGAGTTGGGCTTTCCTTTTGCGGAGACCTATTCTATCTATTCTAAAATATCTAAATATAATATTATTAACAGTGTTGCTTTTACAAACCTCTTTTTCCCAACGAATCCTGTTTAAAAATAACCATTCGGTGAATCAGACCTTCGGTGTCGTATTTAATTGGATCGAGGATACTGCGTCTCAATTTATTGCTCTCCGGACGCTGAATATGATCGTTTCTTCAAATAAGGGGCTTGAAATACTAAATCATAACAAATTGAACGAGTTTATTAAAAAAAAAAAGCGTCAAAAAAAAAATTAAAACAAGGCTAAATATTTCACAAACAAATAATTTAATATATTAACTAGTATTTTTTTGTCTTAGAAGTACCTGATTATTTAAGTACCTACTATGCCACTCTAAGGAGAAGGCTAGTTCAGTGAGTTAGATCCATAATATTAATGCACCTATGAGTCTGACAAAGTACTAAAATTTGGAGTTAATATCTTTTTACTGTAACTAGTAGGCCAGTTCAGTGAGTTCAAACTTTAATACTCAAATACATCTCAACCAAATTTTTTTTGCAACCTAGCAACGTAACTCAACGCTGCTTTTAATCTTTAATCACTTCGCATTAATGGAAACTCTAGTAAATCAATATAGTGCTAGCTACAATCCCTTTTGCCGATCGTTTCATTGGCAAAGATGCCATCAAAGAGGCATCGAGACTGATATTAATAAAAGTCCAAGTATCTTAATAGACGAACTTATTGAGAGACTTCCAAGTCAGCTGCATTTTCTTAAAGGAGCCAAGAAAATGATGTCCGATCAAACGTTAGTATATCATTGATATGCCCCGAATATACTAATATACTAAGAATTTTTTTTTAGTTTCTGTAACAAGTAATTATATGGAACGGACTGGGTTGAATAACATTCAAATCTCATTATGAAAATACCAACATTCTATATTCACAAATACATACATAGATTCACGCCTGTTTCCCCGAAGGGGTAGGCAGAGGCATATAATACGCTCACACTTCTCCAATTATAATTATATTAGTTGGTCCCACGTTGCGAGTCTGGCGAGCCTATTACCGCTACCGGGCACAGCTGTGTTTGCCAGAGATATTAACAAATAATATTTTATATTGCCGTTTCAGTATCAAGAAGTAAGTTCACTTATTCTTCATTAATTTTCCTCAGAATATCCCCTTAATTCTCCTAATCGTCTTCATTGATTTGTATAAGATAAAGTTTTCGTTAGGTATACAAATCAATGGTATAATGCTTTTAAAATAAATTCTTTTTTTAAAATGAGACTCAATAAACTGTCTCACGGTATGCTAACAATACAATACGCAAAGTTCAAGACATCATTTCCGTGCAAGAGTTTAGCTGTGTGCCGTTGTTGCCTAGCATGAAAGTCGTTTTACAGCCTGTCTATTGTATAATGAGAATAATATTTAAAGAAGAATTTCTAAGCCAGATCATCTGACAAAGAAGGGTTAACCATTTCTGGCTCGGATGCTAAAAAAGTGAAAAGTATGATGCCTTATTTTTAAGATCAGCAAGTGTAGCTTAAAAAAGGAAAATTTAAATAGGTATAGACAATACTAAAAAGTTTTTTAAATCACAATTATTTCTATTTTTTACTACTAACTATTGTTCTCTATGAAATTAACCAATTTATTCAAAATGTATTTTGGTGTAGACATATGCTATTTTTTCCCAATTTATCAAGTAAAGACATTAAGATATTATTTCAATTAATACATAAATAGATTCACACCTGTTTCCCCGAAAGGGTAGGCAGAGGCGTATTATACGCCCACACTTCGCCATTTATATTGTAAGTCCCACGTAATAGCTGACGAGCCTATTGCCGCTTACCGGGCACTGCTATGATCGCCAGAGACTCGTCCGTTGATCGGCAGGTGCACCACTTGCAGGGGAGGCTTGGGCTCCTTAAGTCTTGGTAGGATCCCTATACACCTTAATTACAATTAATAAATCATAAAAAAACAAGTTTCTTTTCAATTAATCGGGTAGCTCTCCAAGGAATATCCACACTAACATCAACATCACAAGTTCATAGCGGCAGTGGCGGATAAAATTGCAGGTAGCATAAAGGAAAGCGGGCGGATATAGAAAATCCCTCAATACCTGCTCGACTCAAAGGCCCAAGCCTGGCCGTAATCACTACGGATATTATGTAATGTTGGCACCATCTCTCCTGTGGCAGCTATGGATTGTGCAGGTATTTTTGGTTTTGAAGATCCTACGTTATTTTTTGTTTCAGGCTTGTTTTGGTTGTACATGCTTTTATTCGGTCCTAAGGATTGACTTCCACAGTAGACAAATCTTCTTGTGCATAAACATTAATGTTTGTTCTGGTCTAGGTTTTTCCTATGCATGATATGTATGTATGTACAAATAAAAGTAATTATTTATTTTTATTTCTTATTTAGCACAAGCATCCATAGCACAAGTTCTTAATGATACTTCTCATGGAACAAAATAATTGGCAGAACAATTATTTATGTATTGTGTTGCTTTTGGTTTTATTCGCACAACACGGAATACCATAATCTCAATAGCAATAAAATAAAAGCCGTCTGCATCACCATTTGAAGGTTTATAGATTATTTGATTATTATTATTTCGATTTTCGATATTTCGATTGATATATATATTTCGATGTTAATCTAATTTTATTAGGTCCCTCAATATGGAATTGATTATTTGTATGAATAAGGAAAACAAAATTATTTTTTACAATATTTTTATGTACTTTTGGCATTTTATTCGAAAGTTATTGATTCCTTTGCTGAAAAACTTTTAAGACTTACATAAGGTGTAATTACTATTGTTTAGTAACAGACATTACCTAAATCAACACAATCATAAAAAAGAACTTTACGTCAAGAGTTAAAAAATGCGTAAAAAAATTGTAAGAAAAAAAATCTCCCTACATGACAAAGAATAAAACAATATCCACAAAGAATTCAAAGCGTGCTCCCAAACAATCAATTACAAAGTAAAACTGTCAAAGAAAACTCGTCGAGAGGGGCAGGTGGAAACCCGGCACAGAGAACTTGGGCGCGAGAACGCCAACAAAACATTGATTAATGACGAAATGCACTCGAAAACAAACTGTCGAACTTCTTCAAATTCGCGATACAAATGTTATTCCAAACCCTCGAAAATAATGGTTTCCTTTATTGGTATATTTATCCTAAGTACCCTATAATTTTGCAAGCGAATACCTTCTTACAATCTAAGTCGTGAGAGATGATTTTGGCTTGACAAATAATAGTAGGGTAAGCATAGAAAAATCCGGCTTAACATTTTGCTCGGTTACTTTTTTTGTTGTCGTAAGGAAACGGAACTACCCTGTAGAGACGTGTGTTTCCTCCTTTTTTGTTGAGAAATTGTTTCGGAGCCATTAAGCTGTTGACATATAGCCGGCTCTGAGTAATGCCCTTGAATTGTTGAATGGAAAACGCGCACAATGGCGCCTTGGGAGCGATATGTGTTTTATGGATTTCTAGGAAAGCCTCTTTGGAGGTAAATAGCGGATATAGGGGGCTTGGACAGAGATTTGTTAACTTATAAATACCCTTAGAGTCCCCTTTGATGGATGTTGGTAACTGTTTCTTTGTATTAAGAACTTGATACTAGGATATTTTCGGCGTTCACATTTTCTACAGTTAGGTGTTTGTTTTTCCGTCTTCAATATTTGAAATGTCTGTTACTCTTTTTTCAATTGATATTTTTTCTAAACTATACATTTAAACTAAACTAATGTGACTTTTTGAAAGCTTTCTGACTCGCCATATTTATGACCAAACCCGCGTGATGGTCAGAAGCCGATTTCGTTAGAAAATAAGAGCACTTTATACCGTGGAACGTTCACGGGAATAAACTCACTCACTTATGGTGGTCTGCATAAATGCCAGTTCCCGCTTAAAATCCCAGGACTAGCGCATGAAACTGTCTCAACAAGGAAAGAAATTTCCGAAGCCGATAGTCTCACAAAGGAATTACTGCCATTTTTTTTTGGTTCGAGTGCTGATAGTCTGTACATCATCATATCCTAGCATTATCCCGGTTGCCCTAGACAAGCTTAGGCCCCAGGGTCTGCTCACTGGTTCAACCAGATTTGACTGAATTTCAGTTAATACGTGGAGCGACTGCCGTCTGACCTCCGCAACCCAGAGGGAAACATCTTTCTATGGTTAAACCAGCTGTCAGTCTGTTAGAAGGCAGTGACTACCTAATAACGGCTGCCATAGATGACCATGACAGCCGGGACCAACGGCTTAACGTGCTTTCCGAGGCACGGAGCAATCGATTATTCCGCAAATAACTTTGAAAAGTCATTGGTGCGCCACCAGGGTGGAGGTCAGTATTCTTACACAGGACAAATACTTTGTGTTCATGAATATGAATATTTTTTCTGGTCTGGATGTTTTCCTATGTATATTAAGTATTTATTTACAAAAAAAAGTTTTTAAGTATGTTTATTAGTTGTTTAGTATCCATAAAACAAGTTCTTAATGATACTTATCTTGGAACTAAATAATTGGTGTAGGTGTTCGAAAATATTTATTAGTTTATTTATATTGTAAAGCTTTTATTATTACAAAGGAAGCTTTTATAATGCACCTTCTCCTTCCATCGCTACTTTCGTACGTACAACGCTATACAAATTATTAAAATAACATTAACTTAATGTTTTACGTCTTAAATTATCTTTATCTGGTCAAGCCATGTTTCTTACAAAATACGTCACACAATAAAATATCCAATAAAAGCGATATTCTCACGGTGTACATGCAATAAAGTTAAGTCCATCGTAAATCCGGGGCGACTGTACTTCGTCCGCCATTTGTTACAACCGTTTTAACACTATGTGTTTCGGTTGAGGGCATGTTAACGATGAAATAGCGGTAAAATTGGTCATGCAAAGTGTGTTCTTACACGAGACCACCAGAGGAGTAAGTTTGCTGAAATAAGGACTAATGTTGTGAACTGTGAAATGTTGTGTATTACTTATAATAAAATATGTATAATACATAGTTAATGCGCATGTTAGTGTGTTTAGTGAATTAAATTTACTTAATATGGTATAAAATAAGTTTATTTGTCATTTCAATATTTCTCTACTTCTATTAAATTGATTAATACAATCGCAATGACACAAAATCAAACAAAATATAAAAAAATTTACAAATATCATAATTGGCATACAATACGCCAGAGTTCCATGTTTACCTAAGTAATTATAAGTAGGCATTTAAAAAGACGTAATTTTAAATACAGTTAAGTAGTAATAAATTAAACAGAATATGATGTCTCGGTCATCAGTTTTAAATTCACACAAGTCACTTTTCAAGTAAACAAGTCAATTTCATCATCAGCCTAAGGAGGCCTATGTTCAGCTGTAGACGTCTACTGGTGAAAATAGGCCTCCACCACAAACTTTCAATGTAAATTTCAAACTACTACGGCTACATCTAGCGTGATCCTGCAACCTTTATCAAGGCACACTCTACGTTTTTTGCCAATTGAATTCAACCATTTTATTGCATTCCGCAGTGTAACAAAAGATCTTAAATATTTCATAGTACACTTCATTTTCATAGTAAAAGTACACGAGTGCTTCGGAATAAAGTATTGTTATAAAATGTAATATGTTTTTTTTTTAATTTAAAAAGCTACAAAGCTTTACAAATGACTCTAAATTTTGCTAAGAAAATACGCGGCCGAATTGATTATTCGCAGTAAAATTTCGATTCCATAAATAAATTTGATATTTAGATAAAATAAAATTACAAGGTTACCCGCTACTCTTCTGCCATTAAAATAGGCCTTAGGTCAGAAGTCGCCATCTGTAACCGCGGCAGTCAAATATTATCTAAATCTCAATCTTGTCGAAGGGACAGACAGAGCTATCAACATCCCATTGAATTCACGCATTGCCTCGTATTGTCTTCTACGTTTCAAATATTGATTCATAGCCCCTTCTAATGCATGGCCAGATAATATCTAATAATAAATTTAACCAGCCTAGTCAATAACGAAGTGAATAAATGTTCATTCAATTTATGTGATGTTTGAGTAGTAAAATACAACTTTTTGACGACTCTGGTAGTTTTGTTAGTGTCTGCAGTATGGTACGTATTTCTCAATACTTGTTTGTGGAAATCTAATTAGTTAAAGTGGTTTATTTCCACTGGATCCTCTCATCAGCTCCACTGCTAGAAGTTATCAGAAAGGTGGTGTAGGGTCTGAATACTTCGCACCTTAGTTTGAGAAATGAAGCTAGTGCTCAGTAGTGGGACCTTAATGGTTTAAGATGACGATGATTCTTAGTATATTGTAAAAAGAAGGACGCACTTGCTTGTTAGTGCGTCACCTATTTCTTTTAAAGTATATAGGGGTGTACATAGGAGGAGCCCGAGCCAACCTCAGCTGCAAGAAGTACACCTGCCGATCAACGTACGAAGCTCTGGCAAACATAAAAGTTCGCGGCAAGCGGCAATAGGCTCGCCACCTATTGTGGTGGGACCAACAATATAACTGGAGAAATGTGGACGTATAATATGCCTCTGCCTTCCACTTCGGGAAAACAAATAAGATGTACCTACCATTATGATAGAGATAGATTAGATATGCTACCCATGAATCCAGCTGGAGCTTGGTCGTATAAGAATGAAAATCGTTAACCTACCAAGGTGATAGGGGTATTGGGTCATACTCCAATACGCAAACCCAGTGCGGATTGCCTGAGGACTGGTAAAACTGATACTATGCGTAATGCCGATAAAATAAATAAATAAATATTTTCTGACAATTACACCAATTATTTAGTTCCAAGATAAGTATCATTAAGAACTTGTGTTATGGATACTAAACAATATAGATATTTTTTTTGTAAATACATACCTAATATACATAGGTAGAACAAATATTAATGTTCATGCACACAAAGATTTGTCCTGTGTGGGAATCGAACCCACTACCCCTGGAGTGAAGTGTAGGTATACTGACCTCCACGCTATATCAGTCGTCAAATGTGGATAAGAACTATGTTATCTTGCAAATGACTTAATTTCAAAGTATTATTCCTATCTCATCGCCTGAACAACAACTTCACCTTCTAGTTGTGTAAACATACAATAACTCCTTAACTACAGCCTGTCAATCTTGCAATTCACATACCGAGAGCATAAAATCCATGTTTGTAATACTAAGAACCTTACTTTATGTCTCCTGTGCCAATCAAAGCAGCTTTCTGAAACCTCAATCTACATCACATAGTCCATGACTATATTTATATGTAAATTTTCCGTACTTAGTTCGAGTTTCTCACTTGCCCCCTCAACTTTGAACCCGTGACTCCGGTCTTAATGGATTCTTATGTATATGCACGTCTCTGGACAAATAGGCATTGTCTAATGCATAATAAGTGCCTGGTTTGATAACAAGATTTGTATAGAGGTAGCATCTGAGTTATGAAAAGGTTATACATGGTACAATGTTGCTTTGGTACCAATTAACGTTTGTTTAATTTTAAATTGATTTTTATTTGTAAGAACTATTAATCATTATGTCCGAAAGAAATATTTTTCATATCACATTAATCGAAGCGGCGATAGCCCAGTGGCGAGACCCCTTGCCGTTAAATTCAGAGGGTCTTGGGTTCAAACCCGCCACCAGGGTTGAAGTGTTCAAGTTGAACAATGACTTTTTGAAGTTATGTGCGTAATTATCGCTTGCTCCGTGCCTCGGAAAGCACGTTAAGCCGTTGGTCCCGCCTGTCATGAACATCTATTGCAGTCGTTATTAGGATGTCAGTGCCTTCTAACAGACTGACAACTGATTTAACCATAGAATAATGTTTCCTTTTGGACTGCGGAGGCAGTCGCTCCACGTAATAACTGAAATTCAGTCAAACCTGGTTTAACCAGTGAGTAGATCATGAGCCCTAAGCTTAAGTCTAGGGCAACCGGGATAACGCTAGAATGATGATAATCGAAAAAAAAGTCAGCAGTCATCAGCCCATTAGCGCCTTATATTGAGGACGGCCTTCTCTCACGAACCAAGGAGATGGATTTTCAAGACAGTTATATTGCACCACACAGACCCAGTCAGGCCTCTGATATGGCTTTATTACTGTCACATAGTGATAACCGTTTTTTTGTTTTTGTTTTACGTCGTTAACAAAATGCATTTACGCACTGCCTTCCGGCCAAAGTGGGACCGAAAGGGCGTGTGGGGCTCACCACTGGCAGACTCGACTACCAGCAGTAATAGTTGTTAGTACTTTGGGCACCCAGAGTCGCCAACCTCAGGGTGTTACTTTTCCCGGCCTTCGGGAGTAACTCAGCCCTCCCATCACGCCAAGTTGGAGACCTGTTCGGGGGGAACGGGGGGACCAACTGCATAATGAGCTTTTCGAAGCACGGATGAGCTTAATATTAAATACTATACTGATATTTTGTTGCTATTTTAATGATACTTATAATGGCACTGACTGTAAATAAATTAATAAACCTGAAGAGTGTACCTATATTTTGATATTTTTAGTATTGTCTGACGATAAAAAAAAATATTTTTTTTATCATGAAAAATACATTTAAAAATTTAGTATATCAAAATAAATCTGTGAATTTTTGGAACGTAATTAACTAATTTATATTTCTAAACGATCACCAACATAGTAAATATTAATAATACCAAAAAAGAATTCACCATAGCAGTATTTAGCTCTATGTTATTATAATTATAGGCGAAGACAGCATGCAATTAAAAAAATATCACCGAATATTCCTAATTAAAGTTATAGTTTAAAAACACAATAATAAAAAGTAATAATAATAAATTACATTATTAAAAAAGCTAAATTAAAGATGTCATGAATAAAATAAAATATAATTATAATGTAAACAAGTATAATTTAAACATTATACTTAATGTAAGCAAGTAACATAAGTAAAGTAAATATTTCGTGTAACAACCTAACAACTATTTAATATCGGCGGGTTTTCGGCGACAAAAAACCATGACGCGAAATAGCCTTTGCGGTCGGACGGACGCGTGATCTCTTGTAATTGGCAACCTGATGGATGGGTGACCGACGGTTTTCATTACACCACTACCAAGATAGATGTGCTGTCGAACCTATCCTAAAACTAATACCAATAACATACATTATACACTATTCGACCAGCAGAAATAACTTGGTCATTCCTCAGAATAGTTGGATAATTATGTATTAGCAACATCTTTTAAGGAGGAAATCTATCAATAAGGCCATTACTTAAAAGGGCTCTTGACTTTAGCTTTCTGTTCGAAAATGGTCAGCGTTCTCGTAATTGATATAGGCAACTAGCTGACCCACCCGGCTTTGCGCGCATGGCCTTTTAACCTGTGGTAACCGTTGTGATTCTATATCGTGTTGACTGTTCAACTTTACTAATTACTTCATCTATGTCATTTAAAGATATTATCGAAAACATATCTTGCCTTCACTGCTGACCACTCTTTGTGCCTTCAATTATTTTATACAAAAAGAAGCATTATAATTTCATACAATTACTTACTGCATAAATAAACTATTTAATGTGGGCTCATCTCACTAACCAAAGGTCAAGAGATTTGGGTCATGCAATTAAGAGGAGGAAATGAAACACTGCCTTTTAGTGGAACCCTTTTTTTATAATTTTTTCTAGATATTACTTAGTTATACATTGGAAAACACCCAGACCAGAACTGACTTTCATGTTTATGCACACAAAGATGTGTCCTGTGTGGGAATCGAACCAACGACCTTAGGAGCGGAGTGCGGGTATACCACCACCACGCCATATTGTCAATTATAAAAATTTGTGCATTATGACAAAAATATTTTATTCGAGAAATCTTTTATCACAATATGACTTTCACTTACTTGCACAATATTTATAAAGGTTATAAGTAAGTACCATAAATCGATTATTGCGACTTTATAAAAACAACGTTACTACATATGATTCGAATAAAAAAAGGATAAAAAGGTCAAAAATTAAATATTTTCACTTTCATCCCATTGTTTCGGTTTTAAGGAAACCTGCACTTTTGGCAATGTTGCCATATAATTGGCACTATAGCCTTTAAATCGCGGCACTAATAAGGCACCTTTTACGATGTTCCAAAAACATTTATTACAACACCGAACCAAATTGAGTAGTGGCAGATTCGTTAACACGTTATAAACAAACAACTGTACACAGGTTGTCTTAAAAACATTTTTGTGAAGAAACTTAAAAAGCTAAATTATTATAAACAGTGACACGTTCTCAAAATTGTGTGTGAAAAAAGATATTGAAGTGACATACAGTATTATTGTAAAAGGACCAATTTTATTTCATACGTCGACGTGTGGTCTTGGTAAACTTCAAACCGCTTTTTTTTCGAACTGTATACATAATGAAGATTTTTCACATTCACTTTTTATTTTAAGTAATTTTGGAAAAAATTGTACTACTTATTTTATTTTTTTATACAAATCTTGTCCTAGTAACGACGCTTTTAGTAAAAAGAATTATTCGTTTTAGTGCAGTCGTTGAGAAGTTATGCGCGTACATACATTTCGGCGATTCATTTTTGGTAATGTTAAAATAATGAGATAGATAGAAGAAAACAGAAGATATACGATTATTTGAGGCGTCTACTTCGTTACATCAGCCATATTTTTTTCTGCTTCATTATGACGGCATAAAAAAAATACATATTAATATTAATAAAACCTTTTTACAAACCTTTGATCATTAAAAGCAGACATTATCTATTATTTTTATAGTTGTTCGTGCGTGCTATTTTTTGTAATCTTATTTCAATCTATATATTTCCATCTATAGGTATATGTATTTAAAAGATCTAAAGACAGTAATTATACCCCGATAATACCAACACACCGAAATATTGCAAAACAGGAAAACCAGCAAAGCAATATGCTATGCAGGATAAATAAAAGGCAGGATAAAAATTAAAAGAGTGATCTAAGTAGGTTTAAATTGAAAGCTTTTAATCCAATATCCTGTAACCCATACAAAAATCAACGAAAAATAATCTTGCAACTTGTATACTTTTATGTAGATATTATTCAAAAGCATATCTTGACGACCGATATGGCGTGGAGGTCAGTATACCTGCACTTCACTCCAGAGGTCGTGGGTTCGATTCCCACACAGGACAAATCTTTGTGTGCATGAACATGAATATTTGTTATGGTCTGGGTGTTTTCCTATGTATATTAAGTATGTATTTACAAAAAAAAAAAGTATTTAAGTATGTTTATCCGTTCTTTAGTATCCATAACACAAGTTCTTTGTGATACTTATCTTGGAACTGAAGAATTGGTGTGATTGTAAGAGAATATTATTATGATTATTATTATATTATATCTAACTATTTCCTTATTTTCTCTATACTTAATAATTTCCCTTGCAAAATCCATATATGTTGGGACATCTGTACCATGCAAAAAGCACCTCAGTTACCTTATTACCTTTAAAATCATAATGCACATCCTGTACAACCACACATACAAAGCCTCAAAGGAAGTATAGCCCAGTTAAGACAGCAGATTATCATATCGAGTAGGCAATACCGAGCCTATCCCACTCTGCGCCTGCGCATAGGTGTGGCTGATTTCACTTTACATAGCATTTATGTACTGAACTAATTAATATATTATTCGCATAACGAAAAGTTTGTTCACAATCAATGTCAATATGCAGGTGTGAATGTATGAGCCATATAAGTTTGTCACTACATAAGTGTAATGTAAGTGATAAATGGTAATAAAAGAGTGAGTTTGTTGTCAGTATTTTCTTACAGAGCGGTGGCTCGGAACTAACACTTAGATACACTTACACTTATTTTTTGTATTTTGCATGTAAGTGAATCTAAGCTTCGTGATTTCAGTGTAGTTATATTTAGATTTTTTTGGATATTTCATTTTGACGTTTTTAAGTGCTATATAATAGCAATTATAAAATAAAGCACTTCTGCTAGAAATACGCATTTTTTTTATTGATATGCACTCAGTTGGTTAGGGTATTTGCCAGTGTATATTTTTGTTAAATCAAGTTCTGTACAAATAAAGAAGTGGCGATTTCATTTTTTTAGAGACTTCCATGGAGTTTTGATTTCAACACAGAAAGTCACAATTTGTGATTAATGCCACTTCTATATTTGTGTATATTCTCGAAAATGTCATGTCTAAAAATTCACCATTTTATCCATGAAGCTGAAATTGACATCAGTTTAAGAAATTGAATTGATGTGTGTCATTTTCCTGGTTGACGCTAAAACTTAGCGTTGTAGATTCTTGCCTCGCACATTAGCTGTGAGATTTTAAGGTTATAAAAGAGGTTGAGGTTGCGAGCAAGCAATGTATGCATACATTGCTTGCTCGCCTCTATTAACGCTTATATTGGTATTCTGTTAGCGTTGAACAGTAAGAAGCAGTTACTATGAAAGCCTTGTTTTCATAGGCCCATAAGTTATAGGACTCTAAACTTGCCTTTGTAATTAATTAACTTACTAATTATTCGTTTACTACCAGATGATAAGCAGGGTTCCTGGTAATTTCTCTAATTATTTCTTGACATCTCGCACAGTGCCACCAAGCCCTAAACTAATTAAAGTCCATAGTACAAAGGTGCTTAAGTAGTTACATATTTGTTTGCTAGTATTTACTTGACGTCCGATATGGTGTGGAGCTCAGTATACCTGCACTTCGCTTCTGTGGTAGCGGGTTTGATTCCCACACTGGACTAATATTTGTGTATATGAATATTTGTTCTAATCTGGGTGTCGTGTATAAATATATAGTATATAAAAACTATTGTGTATAAAAGTATGTCTGTATACATACTTTTGTCTATTTACAAAAATATTTTCATCTGTTACTTAGTTACAAATTCAGCCATATCTTAAGTCCAGGGCAACCGGAATAATGCTAGGGTAATTATGTATAATGATACCTTATGTGGTATCCATTTTTATCTTGGAACTAATTGATTAAGAGTTAGATTGATAATTATTATATATTATGTTAACAATATATAGAAAACAGAAAGATAATGCAGAATCATATAAATTTCACAATATTTATAACGATTGAACAGTTAAATATTTTATTCATAAACAATTAGCTGTAAGTACATAGGTAGGAGGGGAGGTCCTCCCGGTTCTGGCCCGGGGGACGTTGGCCGCGAGCGGTGTGTCAGACGCTGCAACCATGTATTGGTCCCCCGCATCTTTCTCAACCAGCGGCAGGCGTCGTCTAAAGATTTTTAGTGGGTACTACTGCTGGCGTTCGCGTCTGCCGGTGGTGAGACCCAAGCCCCCATTCGTTCCCCCTTTGGCTGGATGGCAGTGGATTTAATTAAAAAAAAAAGCAGCACGCATATAATCGCTGAGATGTTTATATTATTTTTAAATAGATTTTTCATATCATGAATAATAAATTTTTATGAAAGCTGGACTCCAACGAACTTTTGTTTTAAGCGTCTAGCTCCAATAGAATAGAACAATAGAAATTCGTAATTCAAATTCAAGCGCACTCGACCTGCGCACGCGCGGCATCCGAACAAACTGCGCTGTAATTGGTGATTGACATGTGAGCACTCTCTGATTGGCTATGTCTGAAGCTTCGATGAATTTTAAAATTCTGAAATAGTCCTTAGTGTTTTCAAGAGATAGTTTTTTGTTTCTTTTAAATCATGGCTTCGTGCGTTTAGCACATTTAGCCAGTGTCAAGTAAGAGATATATGAGTAATATTAAATCATAGTAAATGAGAATGAATGGTGATAAAGATAGTAAATGAGATGCCCCCTTCCCCAACTTATAGGTACTTAGATCTCACATGGACTTCTTGAGAGAATTTGAAAAGTGATGTTACACTGTTTTATTTCATTTACCAACACTCATGTACGTTCACAAACACTTAACGGTTAATAATCCACCGTTATTAAACATTAATGTTAGAAATATCACAAATTTTAGAAAATAAAACAAAACTGCAGTCATGACGCTTCACTTTCCCGCCAAGAAGTCCAAGACGTCTCCTAACAAACTAAATATTTTTATTCTTTTTAATAACATAGAGTGTTTTGGAAAACAGTACAAAACGCAAATAAGTCGTATATCCAATATATTTAGATAAACGCAAGTATCCTGTTTTATTTCGCTGTCAAAACTTAATCGCTGAGCAATTTGATTGCAATTAAATAAATAATAATAAATAAATAAATCTTGACAATTTTTTAAAAATTAAAACACATTTAAATACACTTTATATAATAGGTATAATATGAAAAACACAACAATATGAAAAACTTAGCAATTGGTTCCTTCCATCTAAAATATAAGAGTAAGATAAGATAAATTTATAAAGACTAAAAAACTATTTCCTGCAACACTGTTAACATCTTTACTTATTTAATAAAATCTTTTATTGAAAACTAAGTAAATTGATACTTTAGATATCTGTTTGTAGTTTTGTCAACTTTCTTTGTATGTGTGGTCACGCGTTGTTAACTTAATAATGTATATAGCCTTGTATCGGACTGCTATAAACAGTCCAATATCAATAAGTAACTGCTTTGTACACCCTTGTTTAAGTTTTCTTTGCTGTATTTTTTTGTGTATACATACATACAATCACGCCTGTTTCCCCGAAGGGGGTGGTAGAGGCATTATATATATAAAAACATACGCCCACACTTCGCCAATTATGTTGTTGGTCCTACGTAATAGATGGCGAGCCTATTGCCGCTTTCCGGGCGCTTCTATGTTCGCCAGACCCTCGTCCGTTAATCGGCAGGTGCACCACTTGCAGGTGAGGTTGGCTTGGACTCCAGAGATGATGGTAGGATCCCCGTACACCCGTGTTTATACATAAAAATAAGGCAATTGTATCGCATCTAGTGCCTAGCTAGCCACCTCTCACCATTGACACACGATCTCTATGCTAAAAGTATACTTCGCTGCAACTATATACATCCCTTTTTAAAGAGTTGTAACAAGGTAACTGTCCACCTCAAATGCGATACAATTGGGCGTAAGATTATGTATATATAAATGAATAAAAATGCATATCCATCTCCATTAACGGCGTAATTTTTATGATAAGTAAAGTTTCCTCACAAAGCTTCCAACTAAATATGCGCGTCTATACGTTCCTAACACTACATACCAGCAGCTAAAATGGTCGTATCGTTATATTGAATAGGGGAAGGCATCCAGTTCCCTCTTGCCTGCTTTAGGTGGAATAATAGCAATGCACTACTCCATTCCTTTAAACAGCGGCTTCTAATCAACTAAGACATAGCTCAATTACAACAGCATTATATAATCCAATTATATCATATATTTAGTTTCATCTTAACCTATGAAGAGAACTAAGCGAAGTGTACGTAAGCCTTCATATTATAAAGTATTTAGAATTTGTATAGTTATCGTTGCAAATTATTTTTTAAGGTATGAAATTTTCTTAAAAGATAAAAGACACAAAATATTTTATTCATTAAATACATATTACTGATGAGAAACGTATTCTTAAATCGTTTTCTAGGTATATTTAAAGAACCTCCATGGAGTAAGGATGGTAAGTAAGGCTATTAATTATAAAGATAATAACATTTATTTGCAATATCGCAATATGATTGCGGGTACTGTAAGTTGTTGAGTACTTCTAATAATGTAGATCTTCTTCATAATGATGAAGATTTTATTTCAGGTTACACTAAAAACAATTCGTGTCTCATTGACTTGTCATCCATTTTGTATTAGGTGAGTGGCTGCTTCAGCCATTTCCATTATTTTAGTAAAGAGATTCCGTTCCCTACAACAAATATTTGTTAAATAAATTTAATTAATTTAGCATCAAATAATTTTGTGCGTAATAATAGATAAAATAAATAGATGTACGGATGTTTGCAACTCTTTCAAACATACTACTAAACGGATTTGGATGAAGTTTTAATTGAGATAGCAACTGACTATTTGGTACTGAGATATTGGCACTGAGATAGTTTATAACCTGTATTAACTAACATATAGGATATTTTTTATCCAGATATTCCCACGGGAACGGGGACCAAGCAGGTGCTAGTACCGAATCTGAAAACCTGATAAACTTAAAATGGAAGATTTTCGTCCTTTTCTATTTATTCATAGTCAACACAATAAGATAAAATAAGATGTTTATTTATTTAACCCAAAGAGAGTGTTTACAATATGTGACCTTTTACAATTTACAGGCGCTTCAGTTAACACTTAAGATATGTACATTTTGCTTTGAGAATTTCTATAATTATGCTTAAACTGGGACACCCCGGGCTATAAGTACCAGCACAATAATAAAGAAAAAGACGAAATAATAAAACAGTTAATATCTTAAGAGTAAACAAGCTGTTCCCAACCACTTGTAACAGAAGCCACAACCAGATGGATTACTTTTTCGATTCCACTTCTTGACTTAGGAATTAGCTCGATGGAAATAGTAGTGACGTAATCGATAGCTTGCTGTTAGATGCACTACCAAATCTAGACGACTCGGGTATGTTTATGTATTGTACGTCAGGCCCATTACCATTACAAAACCTGCTTAGTCTTAACCAAAGTCCAGTCCTGATGACTAACAAAAAGTGTATTCGAATAAAATAACATATTTTTATGTATAATTGCACAATAATACTATTCGTTTATGGAATCTGGAAGGATGTAACCCAGAGTAGAATGTAATGCTTGGTATGTTTTCTAACGTTTCGAGTTTTTCGCTGTAATGGTTTATTTGACTAGTCTGGTCTCGTATTAAAAATGGTATACATAAGAGTAATATAACATTTTATACGTTTTCAGCCGATTTCGAAAATAGGGATGTATGTGTAATTTTTTTTAGGTTGACTTTAAAAAGTTTTTTAGTCCGAGTAATTAACTGAACATTAAGTGACATCTAAGATAATTTTATATAAAATTGATTGTATGTGACATTTCGTATTAAGTAATTTATTTTCATTTCTAGTGTATTGTAATTTAATTATTAGGTATGATTGATATTCATATGACTATTAGTTGACATAAATGAGTTCTATTCTATTAAAATAAAAGTTTCGGACTGTTCCCACGGATTACGCGACCGAAGTCACAGGCTGGCTAAGTCAAATACCTTTTCTAAAGATATTTTAGAAAAATTATATTAAAAACAATGTAAAAATAAAATTATTTTTCCTATAGAGATATAGCAATTAAAACAAATGCACCTACATTAAAAAAAATCATACCTATCAAATGTCACAAGAATCTGGACAAAATCACTACAACGCGATACAGACAAATATAAATTTAATTTATATGAAAATTACGGATCATATTACCAAATCAAAGTTGAAATCTCCAGAGTAATGAAATGCATAATTAAACATCAATTCTATGACCCTACTTGAAGGGCATTAGATGTAATTTGACTGTCTTAATTCAATTTTGATTTTAACAAAGTGTGTTATTAATTATTCACTCAGATTTAGGGTGGAGTAAGGGCAATTGGTTTGATATCTGGATGCTCCTTTTTATTATAACGTTACTACAGTTAGAACAGTATCTACAATTAACGTACAATCGTATATAAATTTAACAACATTTGTATGTTATTTCTTGTTTTTTCATTTACTATGTAAAAATGTTTTAAGGTTAGATCCAGTCAATCGGATATGACGTGGAGGTAAATATATCTGCAAGAAGTTCCTGAGGTCGTGGGTTCGCTACCCACACAGGACAAATATGAATATTTGGTCTGGTCTGAGTGTTTCCTATGTATATTAAGTATGCATCATTTAGAACTTGTGCAAAATAAGTAATTGAGTATGTTTATCCGTTATTTAATAACACATGGTCTTAATGATACTTATCTAAGAACTAAGTCATCAATTATTTTTTTTTAAGTAAAGTAAGGACAATTAAGGCAATAATATTCTTATTTCATTTCCATTTTAAGATGGAATGGAACTGCTCAGAACCCTGGTCGGCTTTATAATTTTGCTCTAAGACTACAACATAAAGTGATAATCGAAACCAAAGGCTTAACTTGTCTTCCAAGAACGGAAACGCTTAATATCGATTGATGACTATGAACTCTACTTAACTTTGCCGTTATCGATCACATAGTCTAGGGGAACTACTAGAACTTTACATATAAAGTACCATTAGTATAAATAAAATATTTAGTAGTTACAATGTATAGGGCCAAGACCTAAGAAGGATTTGGATAAGGTACTACTTATTGACAAAACTTAAAACTAAATTAATTAGTAATTGTAAAAGAAGTTGTATACAATGTTGGCTTCTCATGTATGAATTGTACCAAGATTGAAAATAAAACCTATACCTCGCTCAAAACCCTTTTTTTTAACGATATATCATTACATTCTACTTACTTAGTACTGTACCCCCTAAATGCCGACACATCAAAGATTTTAACCCCCCCATCCAACGCCGAGCGCTGCATATTTGTCAAAACAAACATCAGTCGCGCCCTCAGCGAGGGTTTAACCCTTCATTGCTATCAATTAATCGGCTCAATTTATGAATTATTGCTATGAAACAGCCCTTGTCATACACGGAATAAATAATTGACAGGTTGCATTCGCTAATGTGCAATAAGCTAGCATTCTGTCATTTATTTTGCGAGTTTTTTGCTTACGCTTGTACTATCGTTTGTTCTATTCCTATGCAGTTCTTTTGTTTGTGGATAGTCTAATTCTGGAGGTCTAATTGTACTGTAAATATGCATTTTTAAACAACGTCTGTAATTATTTTTATCCGCTGTAATATGATGTGGCACTGTTTTGTTCCTTCTTCCTTTGATCTACCAACACTCATGTACGTTTACAATCCACCTTTAATAGTCCACTAAACGATTAATAATCCACCGTTATTACACATTAATGTTAGAAATATCACAAATTTTAGAAAAGAAAACAAAACTGGCCGCCAAGAAGTCCCCTACATCTATTATTCTCTATAAAATGGTTTTTCTTCCTTTCTTTCGCTCCAAAAAGTTTATTATGATCAACTGCGTCATGACATTTTCAAGTAATTAAAACTAAAGCGCTCGTAGCTCCGCGGTGCTCGTTGGCCGGGAACGATCACCGAAGTAAAGCAGAGTTTACAGTGGTCAGTCCTTTGATGGGTGACCGTTTGTGTGGCATTTGATATCAAGCGCTTCCGTGCTTTGGAAGGCACGTTAAGCCGTTGGTCCCGGTTATCTCTAAATGTGGTAGTCGTTAAGCCATATTGTATTTATTATAAAATTGCTATGCTATCGCATTAGGTCAAGACACCTGTAATGGTAGCATATGATTATAAATAAATAAATGTTAGAGACATAATTGGGCGGCTGCCACCTGCCTCCGCCAATCCGCACACACACACTGTGGTGTGTGAGAGGAAGCTCGTGCTCAGTAGTGCGATGTTAACGGGCTAAGATGATGATGATGAAAATTAAAGTTTACAAATTTTACGTATCTATATTTCATAATTATGACAACAATAACAGTGTACCTACAATGTTACTGAAGATACCAGGAATATGTTAAAAAAATATTTTTTTTGAACTAACAAGCATACAGAAATATTTTTTTTCTGTAATTTGAAGTACCTATAAGATTATTAATAGTTTCGCCGTACCGAGACGAAGTGACCTTAATATAAATAATAACGTAATGTATCCTGCGTCTCGCCGACCTAACGCGTGTCACGTGACCCCGGATAAAGGGTTAATCTCGCCAAGGGGTTGCCCTATAAATCAACTTACGTTTCGAAGCTGTAGGGTTGCCTAGAGCATTAAAAACAATATATTTTATTGTCTCTAAAAAATTTCGATTACTTAAAAAAGTGAATTATTTTCTAACCATTTTGTGCTAAAATATAAATAATAAAAAATATTTGTTCGCTCACGTTATCAAAAAAAAAATTGTCTTGGACTAACTAGACTGTCTGTCAGTTAGTAACTGACAAAATGATACTACCCGGAACTGACATAATCATACTTATTAATTCTAAGGGTTAACCATACAAGTTTACTAAAAAACAGAGGTTATCCCCTTATAAAAGAAACAATAAAACTATATATTACAATTAAACTGATTACTATTGCTGTGTAGGACTACTAGCTACCACAAGCGAATCCATTCGTACTTATTAATAATAAAAGAACTCGTTTTATAATACTATGTTCCCAAACGTTATGACAAGATCTAAAGTTAAGCCATGGTTTTAACCAGCTAGTGCCGTCACTTATATTTGATAAAATAAAGAAAGTGACAGCACTAGTTTTAAACCTGGTTTAACTTTAGATATTGTTTTGTAATAAGCTCTCATATGTTTTTTATAACCAAGATACCGCATTTAATCTGATCTCAAAAGGACATTCCTTTTATGACATGAATAACAAAAAACACGCCTTAAAGACAGTCCTTAATGACTCGCAGAATCGCGCCCGTCAGAACTGCCATTAATTAAAGTGAGAACAGTAATTACTTGAAAAAGAGAATAACACCGAATAAAACTGTTATGTCCCAGCCCTAATATAGAGAGTATAATAACTCATTCAGTTGACACAGATGGCGCTGTTCGGATCAAAATGGCCGCAGATTACTGTCTAGTGTGATTTATATCCATCAACTATTTGTATGCAAATGTTTTATGCTTCTGAATTGAGAGTTCATAGAAAAGCAATTAAGTATTTGCTACTTGCCTCGCGAGGGATTTGTCGACCTTTGATATTGAGCTTATGGAACAAGTATATTTATCGTGTTATACTAAACAGATTTCTTGGTATAGTCAAATAGGTAAATTGTATAGAAAAACTGTGTAAAATATTGTACTGTGATGTCAGAAAATGAGATTCAAGACTACATTACAAAAATAAGTATGACAGGATGCAATAGAATAAAAAAAATTGAAGTAGTTACTCAGTTCCTCATTACTATAGCGGCGATAGCCTAATGACAAGACACATAGACTTCAAATTCAGATGGTCTCGGGTTCAAACCCTAGTTTATGTCTATGGTTTCTCGATCTATTGACCAGTGAGCAGATCTTTGACCCTAAGCTTAAGTTTTTTCTCACGTCGGTCATAAAATGCATTTATTTACTGCCTACCGGCCAAAGGGGGACCGAAAGGGGGTGTGGGATAACCGGCAGACGCGACTGACAGGAGTACCACCCACTAAAAATCTTCCGACGACACCCGCCGCTTGATGAGAAAGAGACGGGGTGCCTGTACCTGGGTTGCAGCGCTGTACCCCGCCCGTGGCCAACGTCCCCCGGGCCAAAACCAAGATGAACTCCTCAGAGAGGCGCAGTGGATGTATGGAGGAGGGGCGCCTCCTACCTTTTTGTGCGTGCATAGCGCGTGTGGCCGACTTCTCGGAAAGTCTATGGTTAGACAGCAGGGGCCCCCTGCCACCGCCGCCTAAGACACTTCTGGCACTGATGACGAGCTCTCCTGGCCCGCCCGCTGCGCTCTCCACAGGTCGCACTTAGTTTCCCCCCCGGTAGTCAGTACTAAGGGCATCCAGAATCGGCTGATTGTGTTACCTTTTTCACTAGCGGCTCCCTCGCCCTTTTTTTTATTTACATCGGTATCAAAATGCATTTACGCACTGCCTCCTGGCCAAAGGGAGACTGAGAGGGGAGTGTGGGGCTCACTGCGGCAGACACGACCGCCAGCAATCCTACCCACTAAAAATCTCCCGACGACGCCCGTCGCTTGTTGAGAAAAAGACGGGGGAGAGTACCTATGTTGCAGCTTCTTACACCCCGCCTGCGGCCAACGTCCCCCAGACCAAAACCGTAAGGACCTCCTCAGAGAGGCGCAGTGGACGCGCCCCTCCTACCTCCTTGTGCGACCGTAGCGTGTGTGGCTGACTTCTCGGAGGGTCCATTGTTAGACAGTAGGGGCCCCCTGCCCCCGCTGCCTAAGACCCTCCTGGCGCTGATGACGGGCCCTCCTGGCCCGCCCGCTGCGCCCTCCATAGGTCCCTCTTAGTTTCCCCTCGCTAGTCAGTACTTAGGGCATCCAGAGTCGGCTGTTTCTGGGTGTTACCTTTTTCCTAGCGGCTCCACCGCCCTACCGACCTACCGGAAGGTACTCCACCCTTGGCCCCCACGTCAAGGTGGAGACTAGTCAGGGGGGAGGAGTCTAAGCTTAAGTCTTTGGCAACCGGAATAATGCTAGAATATGATAATTAAATGAAATTGAGAAAAGATAATAGTTTCTCAAATTGTAATTACACCCGTATAAAAGCAATACCTATTTTAAAAAATCAATGAAATTATTCCAAACAACTTCACACCGCAATATTACACAAACGCGAACGCTAAGTTACCAATACATGTTTGCGCTAAGCTGTGCAATTATAAGACATTCCCCGTAATGGAAACTCATGGCGGCGGTATGGGGTACAACAAGAGGCAGCCTTAGGGGTGTGCTGTGAAGATGTATTCTTTTAATAATCGCTCCCACTCACTGTGCTACACAAATAGCTTAAAAGATTAGACTCTATGTACGGTTGGCAAAAAAGTGTAAATAAAACTTGAAAGTATATGAAATGTTCGGTGCAATGCCCCCGAACACCTGATCTAGCACTTTTCGCCATAAGCGACGTTTAGGTATCAGTCCAGCATCAGATATCATTCGCGACTCGCATATCACTTATCATTACTTAATTAGTCATAATCAATAAATTGTATTTTATCGGGAATACAAGAGTTATCAAAGGAATCATTTCGTATCATTTTATCATACCCCAGCACTACCCTGCACATTTTTTGGTCCTTCGAGCTTAGTAGCAGGACCTCGCGTTTCGGGAATTGACTCTTGGAATTCGGGGTGAACCAGTGCAAAGCAGTGCAAAGTAGTGCTGAACATTATCAGTTATCAAGTGCTAAAAACAAATATTTTGAAAAGTAAAATTTCTAAGTGATATAATAATAAATATAATGCCATAATACATAATACTATAGTAAAAGTTAAATTTGACAGTTACATATATGTTATACTCGTATTAAAATAATAATAAAACGATTTGTAAATTACTAGTAAGAAATTAATTTAAGTGCATAATTAGTGCATAGGGATCCTACCAAGGTCTGAGAAACCAAAACCAACCTCACCTGCAAGTGGTGCACCCGACTAAGCGGGGGCGCTCTGGCGAACATTTCAGTTCCAGGTAAGCAGCCATAGGCAAGCCACCTATTACCGTGGTGGTATTACGGTGGTAATATATTTATATTACTAGCAAAAAGTGGGCGTATGATGAAAATACCTCTGCTTATCCCTTCAGGAAAACAGGCGCGATTGTGTGTATGTATAGTTAATATCATCAATGATGAAAAAATGCATGTCCTGGTAGCTTAACATGCATAGTTTTAATAACGACGTACGCATTTATACCAGACTTCAGAAATAAATGATATGCAAAAGAGAGAGAGAGAGAGAGAGATAGAGTTTGACCTAATATACAAATTAGGTAGTAGTAAAAGATAAGAGGCAATGTGGAACGCAATAAAGTATTGAGTATTGAGTATTGAATCTGTATCTCTTTATTTAAAAATCTTCATATCAATTTACTTTTACAATCTTGAGATGTACAATGCAAAAGAGGGTATTTACAAAATAGGACTAAACTATTACTAGAGATATTTACAGTAAGTACAGAACAAAGGGGATATTATAAAAAATATTATTTCATAACAGAAATAATGCTTTTCGGTAAGTCTGTAAAATATTTCCCATATAAGTTTTTTCCATTTAGTGAAAAATAAGATAAAATGTAAATATTCCCTTTTGAAAAGACTCTCCTTAAGTCATAAAGAGTAAGGGTTACGAATAAGAGAAACACGAGGTTCGTTGTTGGGTGAAATAAAATTTTATGACAGAGGGAATATTTTAAGTCCACTAATTGTGGCAATGAGGAAAGTTAGCGTTTAAAGGGAAAACAATTAGCAAAGTATTTAGCTATTCCAGGGCTTTCTACGCGTTTTCGCTAAAATGTTAAAGAAAGTTGTCGGTAAATTGTTTTAGGCGGTACTCATTTATTCTCTTCGAAAGGGTTCGAGTGTTTATGTCAGAGAAAAACTAATTAGCTATTTAAATTGTTACTTATTATAGGGGCATCTCATAAAATATTGCCAGCGGTTTGGGGCTTATGTTAGGATTACACAATATATATATTAAATTAAAACCGCCTATGTTCAATGCTATTAGATTTTATTTAAATGAACAGTTTCAATCAAGCCACAATTCGAAATAAAATTTAACTACTACTCCGAATGCTATGAGACAGACATAAAATTACACATACAAAATAATACCAATCTTATACACAACTCCGTTAACGTTAAGTATTCAGACACAAATTTTAATTTTACATTTTAATTGTAAAGTTTTGACTATTATTTGTATAACACACATGTTTTCATGACCGATATGGCGTGGTGGCGAGTACATCAGCACTTCGCTCCTTAGGTCGTGGGTTCGATTCCCAAACAGGACACATCTTTGTGAGTATTTGTTCTAGTCTAGGTGTTTTTCTATGTATATATTTTTTTTTAAAGTATCTTCATTTGTTATTTAGTATACATAACACAAGTTCCTAATGATACTTATCTTGGAACAAAATAAGTGGCGTAATTGTCACAAAATATTTGTTTTACGTGCTAAATATATATTAACTCCCCTTGTGCTATTGATACTGAATTGGAACAATATTTTATAAAGTAGCGTCAATCGGACAGTTTTTATATGTGATTGAAAATAAAATATTTTATTTATTGTGAAGAAACGCAACAACAACGCATTCGCAACAGGCGAGATTGTATATACCTATATATGTATGTAAATTTATTGTTATATAATTAAAGCTATTATTCAATTAGTAAAAAAGAAAACACTAATTCTAGACTAGTATGAACACTAAGATAGATCGAAGTGTCGTGGCAACATTATTATATAGGTCTTGCGATTACTATAAATTTTTAGTGAAAATATCTCATGTATCTGTTTATATATTAATTATTTCTGTTAATTAATATTTTTTCATTTGCCGACCGTACACCGTAATGTCTGTTGCGCCAGCGCATCTCAGGTAGCCTGATTTACTGCTGTCTTAATGAAACCTGTTATATAACTGGAATTATTTATTATTTCGTCCTACGAACCAGTCCAGTGGAAATTGCGAGCTTCTGTGTTGGATAATAATTAACTTTCTATGAGGACGTAAACCTCTTTATGGTCAGCAAATATGCTGATGATTCTACTAAAATGACTTCGCTCCATGGTCTTAAAGGTTACATCATATTAAAATAATACACATCTATGAGCGATATATTCATCTGGTGGTTAATTGTTTTGGGGCTGGCTTTGGTATTTTTTTTTTCTCTGGTTGAGAACGTCGGGAAACAGGATAAGAATATAAAACCGCTTAAATTTAAAAGTCAATTCTTAAAAATATGTTGAGGCAAAATCTTGCCCTAGTTGATTTTACCTCACTAAATGCTAAGTGAAGTCCTAAGTAGAGGTCAGCCATATTCACAACAGACTTAGAGATTTTTCATTGCACTTTTCTTGGAATAAAAGTAGTTTCCGCCGCAAAATTGTTATAATTATATTAATTACTAAATTATTCATAGAATGAATGCAATCTTTTAGTGAAATTAAGTAGTTTTTTTTACAACATACACACATACATCCACGCCTATTTCCCCAAAGGGGTAGGTAGAGGCATATTATACGCCCACACTTCGCCAATTATATAGTTGGTCCCACGTAACAGGTGGCGAGCCTATTGCCGCTTATCGGGCACTGCTTTGTTTTTTTACTACGGAGACTATTTGTCACATCGCTCTCTTTTTGTGACTACTATTATTACAAATTAATCAAGCATAATAATAATAAATAAATATTATATAAATTGTACCTACATGACATTAATATAAAATTATATAGCATAATTTATAAATTTATTTCTGATTAATGTACCGTATAATGCATTTACTCCACTAAATTAGACTATTTTTTGCATTTCCTGCAATGTTATTTTGCATTTGCTATTAATTTAATATTATATTTTCTTATTTCACTTTTTTATATGTCTTTGAATAACGTGTTTGTTTGTTTGTAGTTATTTGAACATTCTCGGATAACCAATTAACATTACCTGATTATAAAAAATACCGTTAAAACCATAACACACCGGGAAAAGATTAAGTTTTAAAAATACACTAAAATTAGTATTCATAAGGTCACTGACTCACTAAAGTATAGTTTAGTTACAATCACTGGTCAATCTAACAGGGCGGCTCTAAAAAACTTTAATTATGTTATTTAAAAAACAAAAAAGGTGTCCCTCTATAGACATTTCGTCGGCTTCTCCGTATAAAGTGGCCATTAAAAACACGTATCTAAATATCTCGAAAAATCTATCGCATGTACTGGCTAAAGACCGTAATTAATTTCGTTAAAAATTCAACTAAGAAATTCAAGGCATTTGCAGCTTGGATGACTGTGTGCACTCGAGTATATATATGAAGCTGTTATTACCTACAATATAGTAAACACAAGCTCTATAAAATTTGTCAGTATTATTATTTTTATATTGATAATAATTTAATTATGTAGGTTCCTTATGTAGGTCAAATCTCCTTTTACTCCTGAAATTCCCCTCTCATAACTCCGATTTCTTTTCCTATTCGTTTTCTGTGCATGCGGTTAGGCTGTGGAATGCGTTGCCGGTCATTATTCGCACTTCCAAAAGTATTTCCATTTTTAAGAAGGCAATAAAGGAACACTTCCTTGCTGCCTGCTAGCTGTAAATTTTTGTCTTATTGCTAATTTTAGTATGTTATTGTTTGATTTTAGTTTTTTATTGTTGTTTTATTTGAGTTTGTTTTGTGACGTATTTTGTGCACGTGTCTACTTTGTATATGTTTTTTTCCTTTTTTCGGTCTGCTGGAAGAAATTCCTTTTAGGGATAAGCAGTGCCGTTGTACATGTCTTTCATAACTTTTATCTTTGTATATGATCCTTATGTGCATAAATTGTTAAATAAATAAATAAATAATTCGATTGAATGCAGTGCATAAAAAAATACTATAAGTTGACCGATATGAAAAAGATAAAGTTAAAATTACATTGTCTTATCACAAAAATATCGTGATTAGAAGTATTGATAATATTATAACAAAAATCTTACATAAAAATATATTAGCCACTTTTGATTGTTATTGATTTGTTATAATCCAACTAAAACTTACCCAAGTAAAATAAAGTTTGATGTCACTCAAGCCCCACCGAAATATTGGCGCCTTGATTGGCTCACGACATTGGCCAAACCAGACATTATTCAAGTCAGCTAAGTTTCTCGCCCCTCTTGCCCTGGGAAGATATTATCCTATTGGCTGACGACCAATAACGAGAGAGTCCTAGTCAATTAACAAACTACTCATATTGTCTCCTGAACAAAAATACATATTATTATACATAAATTCATACCATTCCGCTTGCGATTTTACTCGCGTCCCCCTGGATCAACTAAAATCAATATTCTTAAAAGTTGAAAATAGTTTTATTAAGTATAAAAAAACCACACACGACTCGAGTGTTAATAAAATAACCATAAAACATACTACTCTGAGATGAACCAACGTGAATAACCCATAGAAGGCTTTTACTACGAGTATATCAGAAAATAACTATCAGCACTACGCCTTCACTTTTGAGCGGTACAGGTGAGTATGTGAGTAAATGGAATGTCACAGGAACAAATAAGGAATTACGACTAATTATTCGGCATTCTTATAGTTAATATTTTCTGATATTCGGTTCTGATTCTGATTTCGGTTTATCTCAGAAGGCAATTATTGCCATGAGCTCGTTGTCAATAGACATTTAATTATTGATGTAATAAAATTGGGTTGTAACATCTTCGTGAAATCCCATCAAAAGCACATTGTTTTCGGTAAAACGTCTCGAAACGTCCAGTCGGTAATGATCATTTATTCAAAACGATCGCATCTCGCAAGCGACGTCAGACGACGGTGTTTATTTATTAAAAGATGCCTCTTTGCCTTTAATAAAGAAGCAATTTATTAATGAAACGATTATTTAAAATGTTATCTTTGAATCGATAAAAGTACGCCGCCTTTTCGTGAAATCTCCTTGTACTTATATTGATTGAAATACATGTTAAGCATTTTTGAAATATTCGATTTTCGTGTTGGTGTTTTGGGCATGTTTTTCGATTATTACTACCTCTGTCACTTTGATAAATATAACTTGTTATTTTATGAATTAAAAACTACTTTAAAATTATATAATGAAACCTAAACTAAGTCACTGACCAAAATGCATAATAATTATGTCTGTACATAAAAAAGTATGTATGTACGTTTGTCTGTCTTTTATTTAGACTTGACGTGATTGTATGAGGATTTTGTACTATTTATTTATAATATGTTGGATTAAATTAGATTTTTACTTACCGTGAAAAGAATCTACTTTATTGATAAAATATAATATTTTAAAGAAAAAAAATTACAACGTAGGTACCTATTTAAACAACGATAAAAATATATAAAAAAAAAAAAAATAATCCTTACACTAAAAAATCACGTGTCCAAATCTCCCAAACAGTAAAGCCATTTCAACTAAAGACATTCAAGGTTTATAGATACAAATCCTCGTGGTCTACTGGCTGCAAGGTCCTTTTAAGGGAATATCTTAACGAAGCGGAGACAATGCAAATATCAAATTACAAGCGGGCACAAAAACTGACCTACCGCACCAGACTAGTTGAGAAGATCTACGCGCGGACATTCCCACATCTAGATTGTGACAGGGTGTTCCAATGGTTGCGACACGAAAATAACATTTAGTTAGCTTCGATTTTAGCTTAGGAATTCTGCATTTTCAAGGCTGTCTTTAAAATAGTATTTATTTTGAAACATAAACATAAACTATAATTTGAAATAGGGTTTAATGCTCTACCTAGCTTAAATTAAAAATTTAGGAATTGAATATAATAGGTTGGGGAAAAAGTCTTTTCGTATTTTTGTATGAAAAGTCAAGACATTTTTTTCAAAGTTTATTTACATTTATTTACAATATATATGTACCGTTTTGCTGAATAACTTTCTGCCATTTTGTGGGCAGAGACATTATCCCGTTACTGTAGAAACTTTGGGACTTCTGATCAAAAAAACGGGACAAATAGTTTTGGCAGTCCTCTCTTGAGGTCAACCTTACAGAACCTAAAGAATTCTGCAGAGACCGAAACAGGTGAAAATCTGAAGGCGCAAGGTCAGGGCTATATGGTGGATGCACTAGGACCTCCCAGTCGAACTCTCTTAATTTTTGCTGAGTGGCTAAAGATGTGTGTGGTCTAGCGTTATCGTGATGAAAGACCACACCCTTCCTGTTGATCAATTCCGGCCGTTTTCTCTCGACTGCTTCCTTTAATCTCATCAGTTGCTGGCAGTAAAGATCAGAATCGATGGTTTTGCCGGGCGGTAAAGGCTCATAATAAACAATGCCCTTCCAATCCCACCATACACACAGCATCACCTTATTTCGTGTTAGGCCAGGTTTGGCCACAGTCTGTGAAGCCTGGCCAACTTTCGACCACGACCTTTTTCGCACGTTCTTGTCGTACGTGATCCACTTTTCATCGCCAGTTATCAATCTCTTCAAAAACGGCTCGGTTTCATTACGTCTCAATAATGAATCGCAAATGAGTACACGGTTCATTAAGTTTCTTTGAGTGAGCTCGTGTGGCACCCAAATATCGAGCTTTTTTGTATAACCAGCTTTCTTCAAATGGGTCAAAACTGTTTTGTGGTCAATTCCCAGTTCTTCAGCTACATCGTAACTACTAATATGCCGATCTTGCTCCACTCTTTCAAAAATGGCGTCCATTTTATTCGTAACAGGGCGACCAGAGCGAGGTGCATCTTTAACATCAAAATTTCCGGACTGAAAACGTTTGAACCAAATTTGTGCTACTCTTACTGACACTGCATCAGGTCCATAAACATCACAAATTTTTTCACTGCTTGAGTTGCATTTTTGCCTTTTTTATAATAAAATTTTAAAATGTATCGAATTTCTTCATTAGATTCACTCATTTTAACGGAGAGAAAAACAAATGAAAAATAGCGGGAAACAACGTTTTTTTATTTTTTTCTTTTCTTTATAATGGAACCTTTTTAATGTTACCAAAACCAGCCAGACACAAATAGTACAGTCAAAAAAATTTTATAATAAGTTTATACCTACGTTATGCGAAAAGACTTTTTCCCCGACCTAATATGTATTTGTGGAATGATAATTATCGTATAATTCGATGTTCTGTTGTTCTTTCAATAATTTAGAAAATAAAAATAATAAGCATTAATAGGTATATAGTATTTGTCCAGCTTGTCAAAGATTTTTTTTTTTATGTAAGTTTGTGATTGTGCGTCTATAGTGCTGTAGATTGCTTTTTCTGTTGCAAGGACCCGACGACGGTTGGTACCCTTTTATTCAGTCACAATATAAAAAATGATGTAAATGTGTTGGACTTTGATTATAACTATGTCTATACTTATTATTTTGTAAGTTGTTTGTTTGTAGTAGATAACTTTCTGTATAATATAGATTATAAAATTATGTCATTGAGCTTTTAACTTGAATGTAAATTTTATCACACATTGTAAAGTAAATTTAAATTTGTATGAAATATATCTGAATTTGCACAGCATGAGCTCAATTGAAAATTTCGATTTGTTTTCAATAGACAAGTTTAATTTTATTTACATTAAATTGAAATAAAACTACGATACACTCACGTCCTGTGTCGTCAGCATTGGCAAACGACAACATCGTGGCCCCAAGCATCTAGGATCGTCAAGATCGATGTATGTAGATCTGTCCCCTATTTACATATGCCACCGTCTATTATTTCGCGAATACCCCAGACGAACGGTTCTCGAGGTCGCAGTTGGCACATGGAATGTACGGTTTTTGCATTGCCAATTGTATAAAGTCTTTGGTATTTAGTATACGCGTATATTAAACGACGACGAAGAGCAGGCCGCCACAGACCTCCCTCCGCCAATACGCTCTGGGTGAGCTCTCTTACCGTGGCTTGTGAGTGGGTGCCTGTGCTCAGACGTGACGTTAATAGGCTGTTATGATAATGATGACTTAGTATACAATTTGCTAAAGTCTCGTGATTAACTCATGGTTAAATAAATTATTATCATATAAGCTGGACTAATTCTATCAACTATCAACATGGACCAATTCTGCGAGGCACCAAAGTTACATTTTTGGAAAGAAATACACAGAAAACTTTAAATGTTTCAATATTATTTATTTTACTATTCGAATAATACGATAAATGTTTTATTTTGCATTTGGGTGAGTAGGTAAGAATATTACAATTCATACATATACAGCCACGTCATTACATTTTCCATACACGGAAACCTCACAAGGTTTATCTGTCCATGGGAAACGATCCGAAATGTAACATTTTTTCACTTAAGTCGTGCGTAATATATTTCATACATTTTTAAAATACACCTAATATAACTAGGCAACATATTCAGAAATGTGCAAAATTTTAAATAACTACGTAAGTAACAAAAACCGCGAAACCAATTGAGATAAAAATGTTCTATAGTTAAATTTAATATTTTTAGAGAACTGTTATTATTCCATTACTGATTTTTTAAATGACAAATTGTTATCATATCCTAGCATTATCCCGGTTGCCCTAGACTTAAGCTTAGGGCCCAGGGTCTGCTCACTGGTTCAACCAGATTTGACTGAATTGACTGTTATTACGTGGAGCGACTGCCGTCTGACCTTCGCAATCTAGAGGGAAACATCATTCTATGGGATAACCAGCTATCAGTCTGTTAGAAGGCACTGACTTCCTAATAACGACTGCCATAGTTATTCATGACAGCATGGATCAACGGCTTAACGTGCTTTTCGAGGCACGGAGCAAGCGATAATTCCGCACATAACTTCGAAAAGTCATAGGCGCCACCAGGGTTTGAACCCGAGACCCTATGAATTTAAAGGCAAGGGGTCTCGCCACTGGGCCATCGCTGCCCTAAAATAAAAATGACAAATTGTAATAAGATGTATTTTATATTTTGTGAATTGGTAAAATGTATACGGGACATCCGGACATCACATAATTGACATCTTGTAATACCTGCATTTATCACCATTATCATTAGTCCAAGGAAGTCTACATCTGAATATAGTCCTCCCCCATAAATTTCCAGCGTGACCTATTGTAGGCCGCCGCCATTGTGATCTTGCGACTTTACCAGATCGTCAGTCCATGAGGAAGTCCCACTCCAGATTTTCTGCCGAAGGGTCCCTAATTTAGGACTTTTCGCCTGTCAATACCTGCATTATAGCAAATAAGTAATTAGAATTGATCTTTAGTTTGACATGATAAAAGTTGCGACATCAAGTTCGATATAGGCCACCTTTTTTTCGGATGGAAAATTATTAAATGACTGTCTTCCGCTGTGGGTGAAGCGGAAGGGTGTGTCAGACTTTTACTGACTAAAAACCATCCATGTTCCTTCTTAAGCCTGTAACACCAAGGCCGCGGTAACCATTTCGAACAGTCCCGCACTCGATATAGGCCACCTGAGGTCGGAAATTATGGAAATGTAAGTAATCCTCTTATCAGAAGTGTACGTGCTTGGGTTGATGATGATAGATTCAGACCTTGCTAAAAAACAACTGTGTTAATCCTGTAAATTATCACTTAAAAGAGTTAAAAAGGGGTAGAATTTTATATGGGGAACCAATTACTCCATCAACATCAACTATCTGACCCCTGAAAAAATTTTAAGTTTCTAAGTTACTATCTTTGCCACACAGGCGAAGAGTCGTTCAAATATTTCTTACAAATGATAATAAAATAACGTATTTTTTTTTTATTGAATATAATAATAAGCTATAATAATAATAATAATAAGCATTTTTAGTAGTTATCATTCATTTGTAGTATAAGATTAAATTGGATAATAAAATATGAATGCCTAATCTACCTACCTCTGGGAACCTGCACTGCCGGAAGTTGTGTCAAACGAGCGACTATCACTCATGCGCTGTGCTGTGACGCACTTTCCTTGCGCATGCGCGCGCGCACATTATACCGCGCACGATTATTATTTATGAACGAAGAGATTGCTCTGCTCATAATTTATAATTATACGTTTAATGCACATTTTATTGTTTGATAGTATGAACTTAATTTATGTATAAGCTGTGTAACTTCCTGCGTTTAATACTTATTAACTAATATCTTCGTATTACATATACATTTAATATGATGGCTTGGTCCCTTAGGTGTAGGCAGGGATCACCTTCCACTTGGACTACGATCCTGGCGCACACATTTAGCTTCATTCCACGACGACGGAATAATGGCGCGAAGGTCAGTATACCTGCACTTCACTCCAGAGGTCGTGGGTTCGATTCCCATACAAGACAAATCTTTGTGTGTATAAACATGAATATTCAATCTGGTCAGTGTGTTTTCTTATAAAAAGATTTTATGTGTGTTCTTGAAGGATGAACTTACTTTAATATACATATTTTTTTGTAAATACATATTTAATATACATAGGAAACACTCAGACCCGATATATTCATATTCACGCAAACAAAGATTTGTCCTATGTGGAAATCGAACCCACGACTTCAGAAGCGAAGAGCAGGTAAACTGACCTCCACGCACGAGGTCAGTACCTCCTCGCCATATCGGAATATATGAGCGTCAAATGGGATATATTATTATAAACGTGAGATTACGTATATATGTTTGGTTCAGTTCCTGGTTCCACTTTAAGTTCCGTTAATGTGTTCTCACGCGACCTTAGCCGTATGAGCGATATATTCCTCTAAACGTCTTGTTAACTAATCATTGGTTAACGGCAGTGGTGATTACTGGGCCCCTCGCTGGTTTCGATTCCAGTTTGAATTTGACTGATTTATTCTGAATAGTTAAATTATTTTGTCATGGGAAATCGGCTCGTTTGTCTGTGCGCAAAAATTGTTTTATTTATGTATTTATTTTATATTTCCATTTTTTTTTTTATATAGTTGTACATGTCGGCTTACAGAGCAGTGCACACCACACACCGGCTAGTATGTGCTATGCTAGTTGTTAAATTAAATAACAATTATGTAAATTAATAAATAGAACACTGTCAAATTACAATACAGCACTAAAACATAAATCAATTTTATGAAATGTCAAATTACAATTTAAAAAAATAAGGTTAGTAATTAAATAAAAATTGATTCGGACTTCTTGGCGGGAAAGTGAAGCGTAATGTCTGCAGTTTTGTTTTATTTTCTAAAATTTGTGATATTTCTAACATTAATGTGTAATAACGGTGGATTATTAACCGTTAAGTGTTTGTGAATATACATGAGTGTTGGTAAATCAAACAAAACAGTGCAACATCACTTTTAAAATTTTCTCTCAAGGAGTTCATTTGAGATCTCAGTATAGTCCCACATCTTTACTGAGGACTCAAGGGGTTTAGGGGAGGGTATTTCATCTTCGATTTATCATCTTGATCACCTCTCATTCTCATTTACTATAAAATATATATAATTAATATATCACTTACTTGACACTGGCTAAAAGCGCTACACGCACGAAGCCATTAATTAAATGGAAGAAGAAAAATTGATTCAGTGTATCGTAAAGTAAAAGTCACTTTCATTCTTTGATTGTCTGGCCAACGGCAGCGGCTACTTTCAGCAGCTCATCGCTAACAATTTTCCAAATAATTTTCATTTGGCAATAAAAATATTTGTTAAAATATCTTCTCCCAATTTTACAGTTAGGAAATCTCTATTTTGGTAAGTTATTATATAACAAATAAGAAGCCAATAACTTTGTGAAACTGGGCTTGGCTGAGCGTTGTAAAGACTTCGTGAAAATTATTCATTGTAAACTTTGTAAAGTGTTAAGTGCGGTGTATGAATGAGTATGAATGAGTTTAACAATTTAAAACTCATTCATACTGACTACACAACGAACGAATAAATTATACGTTTATTAAACATCTAAATTACAAAGCACATAAGCTACCTAACGAAATTATTTCTAGTGTTCCTTCTTTAGAGGATAGTCGTATTGAGAGAGATCAAGTTTTTCTTTACAAGATTATGAAAAGTCTTGTCGACACTCCATTTCTCTTGGAATGATTTGGTCTGAGGTACCCCGGTCAAGTTCGCTTCTTAATTGTTTATTTAGTCTACCTCTACGAGAACTAAGTATACTTGCAATACGTCCATTGATATGTTCAATCTTTTTCTCTTTATCAGTTGAAGAATTGTATTCACGAGTTAGTAAATAATATTGGTAAATAGTTAAGGGGGTTATTTAGTAAACATCTTTTTTTTAATGATTTGTGTCTGTTACTTGTGTGCGATATGTAATGGTGGAAACTTTATTGATATATTAGGTCGGGGAAAAAGTCTTTTCGCATAACGTAGGTGTAAACTTATTATAAAATTTTTTTGACTGTACTATTTGTGTCTGGCTGGTTTTGGTAACATTAAAAAGGTTCCATTATAAAGAAAAGAAAAAAATAAAAAAAAGTTGTTTCCCGCTATTTTTCATTTGTTTTTCTCTCCGTTAAAATGAGTGAATCTAATGAAGAAATTCGATACATTTTAAAATTTTATTATAAAAAAGGCAAAAATGCAACTCAAGCAGTGAACAAAATTTGTGATGTTTATGGACCTGATGCAGTGTCAGTAAGAGTAGCACAAATTTGGTTCAAACGTTTTCAGTCCGGAAATTTTGATGTTAAAGATGCACCTCGCTCTGGTCGCCCTGTTACGAATAAAATGGACGCCATTTTTGAAAGAGTGGAGCAAGATCGGCATATTAGTAGTTACGATGCAGCTGAAGAACTGGGAATTGACCACAAAACAGTTTTGACCCATTTGAAGAAAGCTGGTTATACAAAAAAGCTCGATATTTGGGTGCCACACAAGCTCACTCAAAGAAACTTAATGAACCGTGTACTCATTTGCGATTCATTATTGAGACGTAATGAAACCGAGGCGTTTTTGAAGAGATTGATAACTGGCGATGAAAAGTGGATCACGTACGACAAGAACGTGCGAAAAAGGTCGTGGTCGAAAGTTGGCCAGGCTTCACAGACTGTGGCCAAACCTGGCCTAACTCGAAATAAGGTGATGCTGTGTGTATGGTGGGATTGGAAGGGCATTGTTTATTATGAGCTTTTACCGCCCGGCAAAACCATCGATTCTGATCTTTACTGCCAGCAACTGATGAGATTAAAGGAAGCAGTCGAGAGAAAACGGCCGGAATTGATCAACAGGAAGGGTGTGGTCTTTCATCACGATAACGCTAGACCACACACATCTTTAGCCACTCAGCAAAAATTAAGAGAGTTCGACTGGGAGGTCTTAGTGCATCCACCATATAGCCCTGACCTTGCGCCTTCAGATTTTCACCTGTTTCGGTCTCTGCAGAATTCTTTAGGTTCTGTAAGGTTGACCTCAAGAGAGGACTGCCAAAACTATTTGTCCCGTTTTTTTGATCAGAAGTCCCAAAGTTTCTACAGTAACGGGATAATGTCTCTGCCCACAAAATGGCAGAAAGTTATTCAACAAAACGGTACATATATATTGTAAATAAATGTAAATAAACTTTGAAAAAAATGTCTTGACTTTTCATACAAAAATACGAAAAGACTTTTTCCCCAACCTATTATGTATTATATTCTAAGATAAGCATAGATAAGTAATAATATATTGTATGTTTCCCAAATAATAAATAAATAAGCAGCAATAGGCTCACCACCTATTACGTGAGATCAACAATATAATTGGCGAAATGTGGGCTTACAATATGCCTCTGCCTATCCCTTCGAGGAAACAGGCGTGATATTATGTATGTATGCACTCATAAAGTTATCAAAATCGTCCAGACAATCTATTACAACGAAGAGAGAGGAAAAATAAGCAAACACTAAGGCCTCCTTCCAATTTTCCTGCAGCCCTATTCATAAACAAAACAGCCTAACCCGTCGCCCATTAATCCTACAAGCACAAACGCATGCAAACACGGCATAATGCCTACAACGCATTTCTTAAACCGACAAACACTCACTTAACTACCTGATAAATCCGATTGACAACCCATGGTACAAGGTTTAACGAGTCCTCTGTATAGCACAATTGCTACTACTAATTTAAACAGCGGTTCCTTTTAAAGCGGTGGGAGTGTTAAGAATCCACTCTTGATAGGCGTTTGTATGAGTGTGTACTGCGTTTGACGAACTCGAGGTACGCCAAATAGGGTTGGCACAGCGGTGAAAAATTTGCTCTTCAACCCCCCTTAATTGGGTGTTGCGTTGTTTTATCTTTTTGACATAATGGTATTGGGGATGGGTAACTTAATCTTAGGGTACATTAATTAATCTGAAATATTATTGCTCTAAACCTGTGGCCAAATTGACGCGATAACGTGTCGACACAAATTTAAAGTCGAAACGTAATTTGAAAGATAGCATCCGAAAATTATTTACTTTTTAGATTAGTCAATGGTATAAAAAGTTTTTTATAAAAATCTATTTAATTTAATTATGAACTTCTCAATGCTTCGATATGCCGATAGTTTATGCAGCAATGCCGCAGTGAAGACACTACACAGTTTTCACGAGGCGGACATAATAATATATCTTTTGATACACTGTACACTACTTCAACAGTCCAAATATTTTTAAAAAACTTGACGATAAACTTTAATGCGAAGTGACAGCGCTACGAATTAAAATGTCACCTGCGACAGCATAGACAAATAATAAATTGTGTGCTTCCCAAGCAGAAGCCAGTCAAAAAAGTTGTGAAATAAAAGTTGCACAAACTCCACACCCCTGTGTCTCCAGCAGGGTTGTCACTGATTTGTTGTAGAGACGTTTCTTTTAGCGCTGATGTTGCGCTGATTGGGATGTATGAGGTGTTTGTATGCGATTTTGTATTCTTTTTGTTACTAATGAGTATTCGTTAGGGCTGCCAAAGATTTGCGCTGAAAGGCTCAGTGTTGCGTCGTGATCCGATTTCCTATTGATTCATAAATTTTCGTTCAATGTTCTTTTCTGTGTTGTACTTATTGGGAATTCCTATCATTAATATGGCACTAATTATGTTCTAGTATTTTTCATACTTATATAGCGCAATGACCTAAGTAAGTTTTGGTTACAATACTAAGAATCTCTACATACATACATACAATTACGCCTGTTTTCCCGAAGGGGAAGGCAGAGGCATACTATATGCCCACATTTCACCATATAAATAAATAAATAAATAAAAATATATAATGTTGGTACGACGTGAGCCTATTGCCGCTTACCGCTTACAGGTGCATCATTGCAGGTGAGGTTGGCTTGAGGTCCAAAACTCTTGGTGGGACTCCTATACAAGAATCTCTATTCCGGTTCTAAACAAATCCAATCGATTATTTCATTTCATATTTTATATACATAAAACAAGTTTATAATTCCATACGAATATGTATTAGATTCATAGTACTTGACATAATAACTGAAGTTGGCGCAGTGACTCGAAATTAGTCTTGGCCTATGATAACGAGAACCTCCAATTCGATCATAATCAAATTAAATGAAATCGATTGTCCCGTGTCATATTTTAAATACATAAGGTGATATGCAAACTAACTACAGAATGGCTCTACATGAGACAGACAAGCACGCAAGTAACAAATTAGAAGAGCTAATTAAGGGAAAACTTAACTACGAGCTTTTTTGATAATAACTGTCTATATAACTGGCGTAGTGTTAGCGTATAATATGCCTCAGCCTACCCCTTCGAGGAAACAGGTGTAAAATTATAAATGTATCAAATACTTAACAATTTAATAATCAAATTTTTTGCCTATTTTTTTTTGCAAAAAAAGGTTAGTTTTAAAAGGTCTATTAAGGTTTGGTGAATTAACCCCAAATCGTTTGTCAAATAAACATCAGTTTCTATTAGTATACTTGGTCTGAAGCTGATAAATTTACAAAAATCTTGGCAAAATCGAAAAACTCGTAAAGGACCTTCTGCTCATATATAGCTACGTTGACTAAAATGTTCTATGAGACAGTTTAAGCAATAAACAGGCATCAAAAAAAATTAAAGGCTGACTTACAGGTACACCCACCCAGCTCGGACAGTTTGTCAAATAAATATAAGCTCCTGTCAGTAGGCGCTTTTGAGTTGAAGTAAAGAATCAGTTTTTTTATTTAATTTTTTTATTAACCATAATAACATTTTCACATGGTTTTTAACACACAATAAATCACAGAGATTTGTCTGGTGTGTTCGGTATGTTCATAATCACAACAAAACATTCAAATCTAACTTCTAAGTTCTTCAAATCTTCTAAGAAATTTTAAAAAAATTTGAAGTTAAAAATACTTGTTTAGAGACTTCCTAACAATGTACCATTTAGTTAGGTAAGCAACTAATAACATAGCATTGGGTAAATGGTAGAAATGTTCGATCAAAATCCAAACCAGTAAAGTAAAAAAACTGACTAAAGACTATGCAGTCCGTTTTTCATGTTGTCAATGGTCAGTGACCACATCTAGATATTTCAAATAACACATCGGCCTACGGAACTGGTTCTGGGTTATTTTTCTGTCAAATTTTGCTACGTAAGCTAGAATATTAAATCAGTAAACTCAACTAATAATCAACATCGGGTTATTGGTAGAAATGTTCAACCAGAGACCATAACCAGTAAAGCAGCAACAAAGAAAAAATAATTATAGGCTAACGACTATGCCGTTTTACATGTGACCAATGGTCACTGACCACATCTAGATATTACAAAAAGACAGATCGTCCTACAAAACTGGCTCTGAAGCTTAGCTGGGATTACGGAGACAGCGTATTCTGATGACTGGTCTAGATATCTAGCTTTTAATTGCAAAGATAACTTGTATGGCGACTAGGCTTCTGATCTGCATAATAACCATGTAACGGACTTTGAGTAGGTATTACTTAAATAACAAATTTCTGGTATAGAAATGTAACATTGAGAAGGGAACCAACCAAGTACATTTTAAGTTAAGAAACGCTTTTCACTAACGTGTCATATAACGTGTCACGTGTCAAGTCACAGTTTAGTCATATTAGCCTATTAATATCCCACCAAAACACAACTCACAAACCAAATTAAGTCCTACTACAACACAAGGTGTATAGGGATCCTACCAAGATCTAAGGTGCCCAAGCTAACCTCACCTGCAAGTGGTGCACCTGTCGATCAACGGACGAGGCTCTGGCGAACATAACAGTGCCCGGTAAGGTTCAGGCTCACCACCTGTTACGTGGGATCAATTATGTAATTGGCAAAGTGTGGGCGTATAATATGCCGCTGCCTACCCTTTCGCGGAATCAGGCGTGGATGTTTGTATGTACAACACAAAGACTTGCGGGTAGGCGAACGAAGACAAGTGTGATGCGTTGCTAAAAAAGATAAATAAGACGATATTATCTTTAAAAGTATTGATTTCTTTGTACTCTGCTTAAATTAAGTGATAGTTTCGTACCTGCTAAACTTACGGGTACAAAGAGAGTAACAATTCAGTATCTAGCAAGACATTTACAAGGAAAATAGTGGCAGGAACATAAAATATACGTTGTTTCTACTTTATTGTAAGATACTAAGACAAAAGTATCTAAATAACAGTTATATTTTTTTTATTAACAATGTCATATTCGTGACTTTAAGGGATAAAATCACATATTTACAATACAATAAGTAAACTCTATTCTAAACTCTTATAATGCACATAATTAAAATATAACTCCCCTGTAAAATGCATTTACTAGGTTCTGACCCATCACAAAGTCCCACTGAGAGGACTTATCTTCGTACCGACTTCGATTGATGTTTATGTGGAAATAATCCTTTCGCATTATCTTTATGGATATGTTAAAGAAAATAATAGAACGATACATTTCTTACGTTAAGTATATTTATTACAATATTTTATATTATGTAGTGTGGGAATTTTTATTTGGACGACCAATATGGGGTGGAGATGCATACGCTCCAGAGGTTGTGGGTTCGATCCCCACACAAGACAAATCTTTGTGTTTGAACATGATTATTTGAATTCGTCTGGATGTTTCTTATTCAAAAATGTATTATGTTATCTTATTCATATGTTTCTAATTTCGTAATCACAAAATTTCTTATGTGCGTATTTACAAAAAAATCATGTTTATCCGTATTCTCAGTAGCCATAACACAAATTCTTAACAATACTTATCTCGGAACTAAATAACTATTATTGAGATGGCACGTAAATGATAACGGAATTATTGTAATACATATTCTTCCTGAACTGATTTGACTTGAGGGTAAGCATTCGATGTAGACCCAAATAAAAGTAGAATACTCCGTACCATGGGATAAGCAGGTGAGGAAAAAGTGAGTGAGTATTACTGAATGCCTGCTAAAATATGGTTTCACGCCGGTCAGACATGGTCTAGCAGAGATTCTAAGGATATATCAACTAATTCTGATTCGAGTAAAATATGATGGGATGTGTTATATAGAATAGAATGATAGTCTGCACAGTGCGAGTGTGTTTCCGTAGACCAGACACGTATTTCGTCGTCATAACACTCTCAGTAGAAGACACCGAAAGAAGCAACGTTCTAACTCAACTGTAAGCCCTCCAGAGAGGCTTTAACCTCAGCATTTCCAATGCGTACCCTCGCCTTTGTAGTGTACCAAATGTGTCAAGATAGTATTTAGCAGTCATCCCACGTAGGTATGGCAATAATACTCTGCTCTCAAACCCCCCTCACCATGAGTCTAGAACTAGCAAGCAGCAGTTTAACATATATTTTAAATTAGTAACGCCACTTTATGAAATGTGTTTTTTAAAGCTTTTAAATTCTGCTTGTAAATTCTGTAAGAAACGCCAGTAAATTCTGTTAAAACTAAACGCGCGTATAATCTGAATACAGGAGAGTCCCCATCCAATACCCGTCCTCTGCATTTTTGCGAAATTCACTATATCAAAAATGAAATCAAAATCATAATCGAGTGTTTATAAAATGGAGTGTGACAGGAACAAACAGGCGCCTAAAGAGGACGGCGTCGGTGCGAACAAATTGACTGACAGTATCGCACCTATTTACAGCGACTGGACAGTGTTGATAGTTGTGATTTTTGTAAATTTTGTTGTTAATTGATGACCAATATGGCGCGGTTTTCAATATTCGGTTGGTTATTAAATTTGGTGAGATATAATGTTACCTATACTTATGCATTAAAGGTTGTGGGTTATATTCTCGAGTAAAATTCGATCTTGAATGGGAAATAACGAGCCATTAATTGTTAAAGTGGCTCTTCGTAATATTTTTTAATTATTAAATATTTACAAAATCATATAACGCGAAGATTTTTAAACCGCTTTTACTAGCTCGCCTTTAATTAAATAACAACCTTTGTAAGCAAACCAACAAATTGTTAAATTTGCTATGTTAAAATTAATCTAAAAACACTTAAGTTAAGTGCATTTTGTATTCATTTAACTAGATACTTACTTTATATTTATACATATACGAGCAACAACAAATTTCATAATAAACAACGTTTAAATTTGTTATTCGAACTTGTTATTGTTAGTAATGTTGTATTATCGAGCTGTCATATCTGAAATAAATGTAGACCAAAAGCTTTAAGAAGAATTGACATATTTATCTTCATGTATTATGTTTGTATAAAACAAATTACATATTTAAAAGGTAGAAACAAAATATAATCTTATCTTAATGTTTCAGTATACGGAGGACACGTTTACAATGATAACACTTATCTCTGGTCCATAACAAGACTGGTTTGCTTTATATCCCGGTTGGTGCCACATCCAGTAGCAACATTCTTGCACAGCAAACGTAAAACCTGGTCATTAAGCCTCTTTAACTGTTATTACAGACGCATCTAGCTGGAACAGAAACACTTTGGAATAAAATCATTTCATGGTCTTCTTTTATAGCTTTGTTGCATCATATGAATATCACAAACATTATCGAGATTTTCGTCTTAATCTTATCATCAATTGATTTTATTTCTTAAACTTATTTTTACTATTACTAAGTTTCTTTGTTAAAATATCATGTAGGCTACATACAAAAAAAATGTCTGGAGCTATAATTTTTGACTTAAACAATTATTTTGATATGTCTTTTTAAAATAGTCGATGACATCATGGTCACCGCCATAAACATTTGTTAATCCATTTCCAATGTTAACCAGCCACATTTTTCATACAGAACAACGTACTGTAACCAACGTATATTATCACAAATTGTAATTTATTCTGTCTGATAATATCAAACAATGTGATCGCCAGTATTATCTACTATATATCATACAATTTAAAATACATCTACATTTTGGCGTTGTAAGCCTTATAAGTAGAATACACATTGAGGACAGAACGACGAGTTACTCTTATTTAATGCTTGTCATCGAAATTCGTGCCTATCTGATAAAGGCTGAAAGTAAAATAACTTTTTTTTTCAAAATGAATGAATGAATGAACACTTTATTGTACACTAAATATAAAAAAGTAATAAAATCACATAAACAAATATATGGTACAATGGGCAGCCTTATTGCTAACAGCAATTTTTCCAGGCAACCTTAGGATGGACAGGAAACAATGAATAAAAAATAATGATATAGAGTAGTCACAACAGAGTGCTCTTGCTTACTTATAAGTAAATAATAAATTCACACATACATATAATTACATAAAATATATAATTTAAAGTTACATACATAATATAACATATTTAAAATTACAAAGACAGATAATGCTCCCAGACTGATTTCTTAAATAAATCTAATGTATGTTAATTTTCTATCAAAATGAACATTGACTAAATATCAAGTATCTAATATCAAAAACAGCCATCCAACTACATTTCGGAGTGGCGGAAACAATAGGGGGATCAGGTTTACAAGCGGCTCAATTGGCCGGTTGTAATTTCGTCCTATTGTCTTTATTTATTTGTCCCCTCGGCCCCACGCTCCCAGGCCCCAAGGGACGTCGTTACGACCTTTTATTAACTAAATAAAAGGACGTCGAGTGCGTTTTCCTATAAATGGGCTCATTGGCGTATGAATGGTCGACGGGCCTTTGAATTTCCCTTTTATTTTTCTGTTTTTTTTAAATGTTTCCTTGGTAAGGTGATTTGAAGATTGGTATTGGAAGATTGGGTCTGGAAGGAAGTGCTCATGGCTTTTCTTTGTAATCATTAATTGCAAGGACAGTCCTTGGATGGGTGACCGCTAGTTTGCCATTTGTTTACGTCACACACTTGCGGATGGTAATCGGTAGCACTTGTGGCTAATAAGATAATAAAATATTGAAAACGATCAATATGTTTATTAAGCATTAACACAGTGGTGAGTTTATGGATAGGTGACCGCCAGTTTGCAAATTTATATCAAAAGTTTCTGTGTTAAATGTTAACGTTATTATTCAGATCATAATCCTGTGGTAGACATTAGCGCATACTTACAGCCCCTTATAATCGGCTTGAAAGATTCTAATTATACTGTTTGAGTGTGACTTAAATATCTCTTATCTTAATTTGTAATAGGATGCCTTTAGCCAGTCATCACCACAGCCCATTCCCACTTCTGAGCACTGGCCTCCTTTCACGAACCGTTGGGTCATATTCCACCACGAGGACCCATTGCGTATCTATTAGCGGAGGCAGGTGTGTGGCCGGGAGAGTGAGCGGGATCCGCTCTCTCTCCGGCTACGCCGTTTGCGCAGGCGGGCCAGGAGGGCCCGTTCAGCAGTGCCCGGGGGGTCTCAGGAGGCGGGGGCAGAGGGCCCCTTTCGTTTCGAGCTAAAGAGCCTCCCAGAAGTCGGCCAGTTACGCCATGGCCGCACAAAGAGGTAGGGGGGGGGGCGCGACACACTGCGCCTCTCTGAGGAGGTCTTCCCGGTTCTGATCTGGGGGGCCGCTGTTCGTGGGCGGGGTGCCAGAAGCTACAAGCCCAGGCACTGGCCCCCCGCCCCCTTATTCAACAGCGGTGGGCGTCGTCGAAAGTTTTTTTGTGGGTTGGACTGCGGCGGTCGCTTCTGACGCACTGAGCCCCACACTCCCCTGCCGGTCCCTCCATTGGCCAGGAGACAGTGCGTAAACATCATTTTTACCAACGATAAAAAAGGCAGGTGTGTGCAGGTGGCGTCCTGCTCTTAGATTTCTTCCAGCCGCCCAAATAGGCTTCTGGGATTGCCTAACGACTGTCACATGTCCGGGACCAAGGGCTTACAGCTTCTAACGCACAGAAAATCTATATTGAATGCCACACAAACGATCATGCAACCTCTGTGGGCTCTGCTTTACTTCGGTGCTCGTTTCCGACAATTATATGAAACTGAAAATTATATGAAACTGAAGATACTTATATCTATACACGATTATGAAAAGGTATCTACTCAGCATGTGCCGTAGCATCTAAGTGATGCCTCGACGCTGGTCTTCCGTAAATACCTGAACTAAAATAACATTATAGTAAACTAAACAAAAATATTACAATATGAAGAGAGGGCACTGATACAAAGAGTGTTTATTATGAGATATAAACATTACAGATTAAAATTGAATCCAAGTTAATATTATTATATACCCACGCATAATGTGTTTCATTTGGTTTGCCTCAAAATAAAATATTTGTAGTCATTTAAATAAATAATATATAAGAATTTACACTACTACTTAGTTATTCTCCTTCTACTATTATCACAGACATTATCGTACTGAGCAAAGCAAGAGGCCAGGGTTGCGAGACTGCTCGAAAGGGCTCCCGCGGGCCCGGGTCATAGCAGGCTCATAAAGGAACATGGATGGTTTTTAGTCAATAAAAGTATGACACAACAGCGGGAAAAGGTCGTTTGACGATATTCCATTCGAAAAAAAAACAAGCCTTTGAACGTACTGAGCAAGAGCAAAGGCCTGTTCTCAGTCGCTTTAATGGTTTATGAGACTCTTTCTAGAACTAATTTCTGAAAATTCTTCATTGCTACGTTTTCTTATACTACCAAATTACCGCGGAAATATGATGAAAACTATTTCATATTTTACGTTGTTTATCAATATAATAAAATAAAATCAGGACAATTTTTTATAAAGAAAAAACTCTCCAAGGGCTGACCAGCAAGTATCACGAAGCTATGATCGTTTTAAGGACAGGGCCAAGGCTTCGAAGAGCAGTATAAAAAAAAAACTCAAGCTACTGTTTTAATCAGTCCGCGTCTGGGTCTGCGTGGTGAAAAACGGCATAGAAACGTTTACACCAGGTCTGCCTGGAGAAGACCGGCCCTGAAAGTTAAATGAACCTCAGAGGAACTCTTCTCTGAGGTTCGTATCAAGCAGTGGGACTTTAAAATTAATCTTAAAATGCAACTATGACTTGAATATATAAAACTCACAACAAAGTAGTCATTCAAACAGACAATAACAAATCTATACACGAAATGGCTTTTAGCGAGTTCCGAAACTGGAACATTGTGAACTTTTTATAATGAAACAGTGTTCCGTACAAAACAGTACTGATGTAAGTCTATTTTTAATCATTTATTAATTTTATTATAGTAAAGTAAAGTAAAGTAAAGTAAAGTAAAGTAAAAAGTTCTTTATTTCATAAACTATTACATAGCACTTGAAAACGTCAAAACAATATAAAAATTGAAAAAAAATATATATCAACCCTGAAATCACGAAGCTTAGATTCACTTACATGCAAATAAATAAAAATTAGGTGTAAGTGAATCTAAGTGCCAGTTCCGAGCCTCCGCTCTGTGAGAAGAACTGACAAGAAACTCACAGGCTATGCTCTTTTAAATTATTTTTGTTACATGACACACACAGTGTAAATTTGATGATACTGAAAGGGTCCCCCGAAGCTGTAACCAATAAAGTAGCACTAAGGGAACCTTCCATCACAGTCAAGTAAGTATGTATTGTGAAACTGAGCTGAGCCTGTACAATAAGGGATGGTCACGACAATGATCTGGTTGACTTTTTATTCTAATATACACATACAAGTTGAAAATGTTAAGCCCAAGCTTGTTTATCCGATAAGTAATCATTAACAGCATAATACCCCTTTTGAAGAAACTGCTTTTTAACTACAGTTTTAAAAGTTGCCAATGGTAGATCAATTATTTCCTGCGGAATTTTATTAAAAAATCTGATACTATTACCCAAAAATGAATTTTTAGTTTTGTGAAGTCGACAATTTGGCAGAGAGAGCTTATTTCTATTCCTAGTATTAAAATTATGTACTTTTGAATTTTTATCAAATGTATGAATGTTTTTGCGAACATACATTATATTATCAAATATATACTGAGATGCAACCGTTAATATGTTAATTCTTTTAAACATCTCTCTAAGAGAATCTCTGGACTTAAGATTATAGATAGCTCTTATGGCGCGCTTTTGTAGTACAAATATATTATGTATGTCCGCAGCAGATCCCCACAATAACATACCATATGACATAATGCTATGAAAATAGCTAAAATAAACTAATCTAGCTGTTTCTTCGTCTGTTATGAGTCTTATCTTTTTGATGGCATAGCATGCTGAGCTAAGCCTTCCGGACAAATCCATTATATGGGGGTTCCACTGCAATTTAAAATCAATATTGATGCCCAAGAACTTTGTGTCATTTAATAACTCGATATTCTTGCCATTCATTTTCAAGTTAGTTGAGACTTTTGTAACATTAGGCAATGAGAACTTTATACATTTAGTTTTACTTGCGTTAAGAGATAGATTGTTAACCGTAAACCAATGTAAAACCTTCGCAAGAGCATTATTTATCACGTCAGAATGATCCTTGCCTCTGTTCACTTTAAATATCAGAGATGTATCGTCAGCAAACAAAACTGTTTCGCACAGATCTCTAGTATAGAAAGGTAGATCGTTAATATAAATTAGAAACAATAAAGGGCCTAAAATCGAACCTTGTGGAACTCCCATAAGCAATGGCGCGCCAGAAGACTCGACTCTATTAATAACTACTTTTTGAGTTCTGTCACTCAAGTAAGATTTAATTAATTTTAAAGAATGACTATTAACACCATAATATGTCAATTTAGCTAACAAAGTAGGATGGTCAACGCAATCGAATGCCTTCGAAAGATCACAAAATACTCCAATCGCATCCTGCCTGTCCTCCCAGGCGTCAAATATATGCTTCATTAGGGCTACACCAGCATCTGTAGTGGATTTACTCTTAGTGAAACCATACTGCTGAGAATGAAATAAGGAATTCAGAGAGAAATGACAAAGTAATTGATTAAAAATAACTTTTTCAAATATTTTACTAAGAGCTGGGAGTACTGATATTGGTCTATAGTTAGTAGGATCAGACTTCTCACCAGCTTTAAAAAGAGGTATTACTTTACTGTATTTCATTAAACTTGGAAATGAACCATCATCAATACATTGATTAAAAATGACTGCCAACTGAGGAGCAATAATATTAATGATAGATTTAATAATGTTGGTTGAGATTCCCCATAAATCCTCAGTTAATTTTAAATTTATTGTATTAAAAGTATTAACTATTGTAGAGCCATCAATATGTCTAAAACTAAATAATTCACTACAAAGAGGTACATTGTCTTCAAGAAGAAAGACTGCACGCTGAGTAGAGGAGTCAAGTGCTTGAGTTGTCTCTAATGGTATATTCACAAAGAATTTCCGAAATGCGTTGGCCACCTCTTCTTCTTCTACAATATCTTTATCATCGACTTTAAGAGTTATCATGCTATCATTATTCTTGTATTTTCCAGATTCTTGGTTTATGACATTCCATGTAGCTTTAATTTTATTTTTGGAATTCATAATTTTATTTTTAAGATGCATTGACTTAGCAGTGGTGCAAACAAGTTTGAACAATTTTGAATAATTTCTAACATATTGAATAAAATTTGAATCTGTTGAAGTACTTTTTTCTCTATATAAATCAAAAAGTTTCTTCCTACTTTTATAAATTCCGGGAGTAGCCCAATCACAAAACTTCCTTTTGTTTGAAATTTCCACACTTTTCAGCTTAAAGTTATTCTTAAATTCTTGTTGTACAATTCCGAACAATTTATCATAATTTATAGCGGAATTGTTTTCTAACGTGGTAAGCTTTTCGTTGACATTGCTTTGAAATTTCAAAACCAGATTCTTTGTTATTGGTCTAATTAATATTTTTTTAGTTACATTTTGAAAATTATATTCAAAACTAATAATCTGTCCACTGTGGTCGGAAGTTACGCCATACTCAATTGATTTATGTATAATAGTAAAATTACAAAAAATATTGTCTAAGCATGTTGAAGACGTAGGCGTAATTCTAGTGGGTTCAAGAAAAGAATTAAGTAAATTAAAAGACTTGAACAAATTCAAAAACCTAACTGATATTGAGGAAGATTCCAAAATATTAACATTAAAGTCACCACATACTATAACTTTTTTATTACTTTTGCATAAGGTTGCTAAAACATCCTCCATTGCAGTTTCAAACTGTTGATAATTGCCACTAGGCGGTCTATAAACACATAAAACAATAAAATGGTTAAGCTCTGTACAAGACAATTCTAAAACACGTTCAACTGAAGATGTTTCAACATCCCTACGAGCCCTATTGTTTAAACTATTATGTACTAAAATAAGTGATCCACCTCTTATAGATTGTTTCCTGTGAAATGCACTAGCTACTTTATAATTTTGTAGTCCCAGTAGAGACTCATTAACATTTAGCCAATGCTCAGTTATACACATTACATGGATATTTAATGACTCTAATAACAAACTTAATTCTAGATCTTTGCCTGAAATGCCTTGAACATTCTGATGAAATAAATTTAAGAGCGGCTTTTCATTGGTCAATCTATTGCAAGAGAACTCCTCTATTGTCTTATGAGTAAATTTAAATTATTTGGAATTGATTCCAAGTTTGAATTATTAATAATGTTCTGCTCAATAAAAGCAGGTTTCACAGCCAAGTTTTTGGCTAAGTTAAAAAAGTAATAATATAGCGTAGAAGCTAATCGTTTTTTAATATATTTAGGTATGTAATAATTACCATTTGTCAAATAGAAATTAATACCTAAGTTATTTATATCAATAACATGAAATTTGTTATTGTAATAAAATGTCAAACTATCAATTGATAGATTTAAATTATATCTAACATAATTTTCTTTTTGAGATAAGCTCTTACTAAAAGGAAAAGAAAATATAACTATTTTATTACAAGTGACCATAGACAATTTTTCTATATAGTAGGCAACAGTTTTTTTTGTGACTGTACCCCTATTAGCTATACAAATTATGACATTGGTATCCCTTGAAAATTGACTATTGATTATCTTTTCCATAATTACTTTAAATGAAGCCCCTGGCATACAATTGTTTGTTATATGTGATCCGGACTTGTTATAAAATAACTGACCAATGTTCTTTCCAGCTTCATCAGAAAACATTACATACTTTTGTGTATAGGCATAGCTTGAATTGACATTATTTAATTTTATTTCCGTGCTATCAATTTTTTTTAAATCTATATTAGTTGGCTTAATATTAGTTACCGCTAAATCACTGAAGGTGCAAACATGTTCATGAATTGTTTTTTGAGCAAAGTTATAATTTTCTGTAATACTATCAAGAGAGGCTTGCAAATGCAAAATGTCAGACTGTAATTGTTTAATATCCCTTTCATGACTAGTTCTACTTATGTTTAACTTCTTCGCATATATTTCAATAGTGTCTAACAGGTCTAATCTTTCTTTCTTCCAAGCGACATTTTTCTTAAAACAGTTACTGTTTTTAACCATTCTCTCAGTTTTTCTTATAAATTTATTAATATTAATATACTTTTTAATTTTATTATGACTAAGGTGCCTTAAATTTATTACATTTTTATTGTCAGGTGATGAAGCAAGTTCCTCAAATAAACTATTGGAATGCCTAACCTCTTCATGCGCTCGCTCCTTGGACATCTTTCTAATTGTGTTATTAGCCTCACATATTTCAACTTCTAGGTCATTTATGCGACTCAAAGCTTTTTCATATGTAGCGCTGCATTGGTCAAGATCATTTAAGGTGAGCTGAAGTTGGTCACGCTGCCCCAGTACTTCCTGGTGTTTTATAAATAATGCAGACAACTCAGTTTTTAATTCAGAGTTTTTGTCTACAACCTTTAGTATCTCCTGCTCAGACTCATCCCGGTCAGACAACAACTGTTCACACAGCAGTTTTGATTTTTCTAATTCCTTCGCAGTTTGTTTTAGTTTCAGTTCCATACTTTGGGTTGTTGCACGCCTAGTCAGCATGATGGAGACTGTAATGAACACAACAGAAACTACTTAATAATGTCCAATGTGACACTGTTAATGTGATATTAATAATTTGGGACTAAAAGGACTTTATAACAAAAGGCAATGTTTAAACAAACTACTATTCTTTTTTTAAAAATTAATTATTAGAGTAAAAGTAAAAAGAATATTCAAGAATATTGCTGTCTAGAATTAAATATTTTGTTTAGTGTTTTCAATGGTCAGGTCTTAACTTTATTGGGCTTAACCGAGCAAAAAGAGAAACAATTAAGCAAAATTCAGGATTAATTATTAAACTCACACAATGCTTGAGACTTAATAATTGAGATATAATGACTGAATATGAATCACCATTCTATTTATGACTTAGACATATACTTATAATGAACTAATAAGTATAAAAAATTTAGTTTAACAGAGTCGGTCAATAATATTGTCTACAATGGTGAGAATTATATTTGAAATAAGAGGGTAGGTAACAAATAGATATATGACAGAAAAGTATATTATTGGTAACATAGTTTGACTGCAAGCTGAGTCTGGTTGCAACATAATACATGTAAGACGATATTCTTTTTAAAATAATCACTGACACTTAGGTTCTACGAAAATGAACTGGAAGAATATGACCAAAAACAAGATGAGTTTTAAGACTTGTTCTTTCTACGGCCAAGATGGCCGCGACATCCTCCAATAAAATAAGAAAAATCATCATAAAATCATTTTATTTACACGATTATTAATACAAATCATTTATTTTCATTATAAACGGTTTATGTACGGGGGAGACTAAGGTGGTATGTGCATATGTGACAAAATCACATATTTAAAACATCAAAAATGTAACAGTATACAAACACCCGAGATTTCAATTGGCAAATATATTGTAATGGCTTTATATTACAATTATGGAACCCTAAGGCAATCTTCTAAAAAAATGCACAACGAAGACAAAAGGGGCATCTTTCCGCGCAAGTCAGTTACTAATGGCTGCCAGGCCGCGATCACGCGAACAGATCGCAGTTAAAAGCAATTAAAGCATTCAGGATTCCACTGGCATTGGGACGGTGGAACAGCTAGTTTGTTTCTCTAATTTGTTTTAAGGCTAACTCACAATTCAAGTAGAGATCTGCTAATTAGTTAGCGGAAAGTCTGAACAATGTATTATAATTATGATTATCTACTGAAATAAAAGCATTTTTATTTTATTTATATATGTCGTAGTCTGATTTTTAAATTAAAATTAAGATGAGCGTCATTAGGTCCTAGCAAATCAATTAACATTTTAGGTTTAGTTATATATTATTTTCTTGTTTACCCTTATAACAGATACTTGCTAAATAAGACATGCTCTTGTTTCTTAAAGGTAAAAAATAACCATTTGATTGAATCAATCCCGAATTGATCCATATAAGCAACACTTTATAAAACGCCCCAATCTTTTATGATATGCATGAATTTGAAAGTAGGCAATATTAACTACAACAAACTTTTAGTCTGGCTGTCAGTTTACGTGTAGTTCTGAAAAGGCTGGACCGATTTATAGGAAACAAGCTGATGTTATAGAGGGGATATACCGGTAACGATTTTAGTTTATAATAAAAAGGATCTTGAAAATAAACCAGGAACTAAGACTTTTTTTTTTACTGTGGGTAAAATTATCAACTTTTTGAATTCTGGTGGCCTGTACTCAGAAGTGGGACCTTAAAAGGCGCAAAGTTAGTTATACAATATTAAAAGTGAACTTGCTGTTCTTTGTAGGTTTAGCCTACTACCGACCACCGCACCGGAGGCAATAAGGATAATCACGGCGATTTAACACTTTCCTACCTTGCGATACGCCGTCCTGCTCCCAACAAAACGTTGTAGCTTACGGGCACATCAAGTAATCGTCGTAATCATTTCAATAAAAACTTCTTTTTGTCATACAACACTTGGTCTATTTTGTTTCTTGATAGTGGCTGTTCTTCTCACCTTAGTTTGTGGGAGGAGGGTGGCTGTCTGAGTCTTGTGAAAGAAGGTCTGAGTCTGAAAGTGAAACGTTAATCATCATCATCATCCTAGATTCGTCCACTGCTGGACATAGGCGGCTACAATGGCACGCCACTGACTACGATTTTCAACCCTTCGTCTCCAACATTAGGGCTAAGATGAATGACTGCATGTCGCCTTGCATCCGACCCGGTTTTTCGGATCCCACATGAATTAGCTCTGGTATAAAAATTGTTAAAAGAGGGTGTATAGGGATCCAAGACCTAAAAAGCCCAAGCCAACATCACCTGCAAGTGATGCACCTGCCGATCAACAAACAAGGCTCTGGCGAACATAAAAGTGCCCGGTAAGCGGCACTAGGCTCGCCACCTATTACGTGGAACCAACTCTATAATTGGCGAAGTGTGGCCGTATAATATGCCTCTGCCCACCACTTCGGAAAAACAGGCGTGAATTCTCATGTAAAAGTATCATCACAGAGAAAACAGCAACAGCTGATAATTCTGATGTATTTTTTTTCTAATGTACTCGTAGCTCGTAGATCTGTGAGACTAGGTGGTATGTAACGATAACGGAAGTATAATTATTATTCACAGAGTTCAGTCCTTAAATGGGTTACCTTTTATGTAACATTGGATAAATAATTTGTTGATTCAGGCGTTACTTGGTGGACATCCACGAGACGAGATTCTCGCTTCAGCGTTGGTCGTGGAGAGATCATTGTTCTGAGGCTCCTATCTTACCTGAAGATGCCCTGTGTAAGGGCGAGACACGTATCGTGTTGAATTATTTCTATTTTATCGGGATATTATAGTTGCGCAGGAGTTGTTACAAAGATATTTTTAATCCATCACTTGCTAAAATTGAATATCAAGCGCTTTCTTGCTTCATCATCAGCCTAGATTCGTCAAATAAAAGGTCCTGTTTTGCACCTGCCTTCGTCAAACTGCTTTGGGTCTGCGTGATAGAGTATGAGTCGCTTTCACCTTTGTTGAAAAGAGGCGACCTCAGCTCAACAGTAGAATGTTATAAAGCTAAGATGTCAATGAAAAAAGCTGATGCAACATTGTGTGCAAAAATTATACACTGAGAGTGTTTAACATAACGTACTGACATTTTATTTTCAAAAAGAAATGGTTCAATTCACCAAAAAATGAACCACTTAATTGTACCATAAACAACATACAAAGCAAAAAAAAAACACACACACACTGAACCTCTTTTGACTCTCGGTAGCGCAAAATGCAAATCTCCTGCCACTGCTCGCATAAGCAATTTTATTTTCTTAAACTTTTTTTTTCTCTTTTTTTTCTTGAAGGCAAAGGCATCGTGTCGTGCTGGCTGATTGGTTTCGTGAGTTCAGATATTGTTCTTTAAAAATGCCGCTTGATTGAAAGCTAAGAATGGCTTGGATAAAAATATGTTATCATTGTTTAACAGTGCATTAAGCTCAGGCTGCTTATAAAATATTGTTTGAGACGAAGTGCTTTTAAGTGCTTACTAAGTAGTGCAATAAAAGGGCGTTGTTTTTTAAAATTAGGTATATGGTTTTGGGTATGTGTGTTGTAAACTTTGAACACATTTTTTAAGTGAGTATTAAATGGGTTTTGGTACTTTATTGGTTACGTGTGGATTTACTGACCAAACTATACTAATTCACTTGTAATCAATACTGGCGTAAGGTTTGAACTTAATACTAATCGGTAAAGTGCCTACTCTAAACTTTTTTGCTTAACCTTCCTTTTCCAAAAGTCGATTTGCATTATTTACCGCCAGCTACTGTAAGTGTTCAGCTACATCAGCAACCGACTGTACATGTCTGACAGGTCAATGGTTAATTTGGCATTACTTATTCTTGTTTTACGACTTTAGATAATTCAGTAATGGCTAAAGTTTGTGGATGTTAACGGGTAATGCTGGACCCAATTAGTATTTAAAACAATTAATTTGATCAATTAACCTTTTAACCACAGACGTCAGTCATAGGTTAGCTGTATGTCTGATCAAATTAGTGATGTATGCAAATTCTAAGCTAAAGATTTATACATTAATTATTTGCCTAGCTTCTGCTTTAGAAGCGAGTTTTGTATTATGATTTATCAATTTATGTATTGATACATACATGATAATTCTAAAATTTATCGATAATACAGATATGAAGCACAAACCACTTTTTTTTTTATAAATTTTGGATAACTCTTTTAGGACGACTAAAAAGGTCGGAAACGATAACTGCAGTTAAATATTTTTCAACGCGTACACTTTTACTTGAAACAATTTTGCTTTTGATTTTCTTATGTAAATGTTACCTACATAACTTTATGAAAAAAACCAAACATGGTGAACAATCGACTCATAGTTCATAGTTCTTTATTTGCGTCATGTTGTACAGAAAGATCTTAATGTTACATATAAATAATGGTTCTAAAACATGAACCCTGCAAGGGTATTGCAAAAAACATTATAAAATAGTTGAAATTATTATCATTGAATCCTACATTACATACTTACAATTAAAATCAAATCACATTAAATACAATAATTATACAAATTAAAAGTTACTATATGTCAATTAGGTAAATATTCAAATAAGTCATAAAAACATTTTTCTACTAGAAAGTCTTTGAGCCTTTTATAAAATAAACAGTCTTCCTTTACGTTTTTTCTATCATGTGGCACCTTGTTGTATATTCTTATTGTCATATGATATGTTTCCGATCTAACAATATGCAAATTCGAAAATGGTAAGGTTAGTTCTTTTCTATTTTTGACACTGCGAGCATGGGAATGGTCATCCTGGGATTGCTGATATAGATGTTTGTCATAGAAACCTTTTAACTATAGCTGGTACGTGGACAATTAGCGTCAAAAGTAACGTACGATACCCGAGACAGGGGCAATATTTACATGGAACATAACAATAAATCATTCGGTTCACTTTCCTAAATTGATATTGTAATCCGTTCCCGTTTTGTTCTTGTTACGTTTTGAATAAATGAAGACGTCGCCGTGATGCCGCTCCGTTTAAATTGCTATCTCTGGCTATGAGCTACTGTAGAGTAGGTGTTAGATTAAATATATTTTGTTCTGATTACACTATTTTAATATATTTTCGTTACAATAAAATAAATAAATAAAAAATAAAATATTTTCTTACAATTACACCAATTATTTAGTTCCAAGATAGTTTCAATAAGAAATTGTGTTATGGATACTAAACAACGGATAAACATACTTTTTTATTATAAATGCATACTTAATATACATAGGAAAACACTCAGACAAGAACAAATATTCATGTTCATGCGCACAAACATTTGTCCTGTGTGGGAATCGAACCCACGACCTCTGCAGTGAAGTGTAGGTATACTGACCTCCACGCCATAACGGTCGTCAAATGTTATATTTGTGATATAAGACGCCTAGTTATTACTAAACTACTACCATCTGTACTTTTAAGGTATTAGTAGTGTGAAGGATGATACTGTCTTATATGGAGCGTCTCTTTAATCTCGGCAACAAAATATACAAAAAATATTAAGAATAATATTTTGTTGTGACAAAGGGCAAAACAATTGTTGGATGTGTGCGCAGGAAAGGGTAGTGATGTCATATTCAGGACTCGGAAATATATTATGCCATATGATAATATCACACAAAACTTATATTGTTTTGACACTGTTTTTCCATTCACCTAAGTACTAATGAAATTATGGAAGTACTTTATTATTTTCTGCGTAAAAGAAAACTTCGGAATATTTCATAGCGGGTAGATTTGCCATAGGTCTGCTTTCGTTATAACCTATAATATTTTTTATTAAATTTTCAAAGCATTTTTTCTTTTTTATAAACTCACATAATATTATAACAGGACTACCCATAACTTTGCAAGAATCAGTTCACCTAAATCACTCTTTTAAAAAATAGTACAACATTTTAGGAGACTGCTCCATACAATTCCAAGTCCACTTATCGCGTACACCGATACAAAATGGAGAATCACGATCGACTCCGCTGACTTATGTCCCGGCCGTCCCAGTGATATGTTCATCTCAATAATAAATATTGGGGACCAATTAAACGCACGGTGCCACTGAAAGACTGCTACTATTCTATAGTTAAAGATAAACTAAGGACTTCATTCCAAGTTTAAACTTGATTGGATAAATATTCAAAAAAAACGTATAGAATATTATCGTTTATTTTTCTCATCAAATGAACGGTTGTACAAAGTCTGCTTCTTTTATATATTCGTAATAATATTATGTACCGTGTAGTATCGGCCTAGAATACGCCACCCCCTCTCATCTTACGGGTAAGAGTCAACGAAGAGAGATCCTACCGGATGATGGGCAGCAGCGTCATCCTGCGTGTTGGCTGGAACTGCGATCACCAACCCGCCTGCCCAGCTTGGTGATTATGGGCATATATCCTGAATAGAATATAATCTATTGAGGAGTCCAATATTCACAGTTGACTTATAAGGCTGATATGATAGAATATTGTAATCAGAAAAAACTTGTACTATTCAACAGATATTCTTTCATCATGAAAATAATACTTAATTTATACTTATTAGTTTACTCTATACTAATTTTATTATAAAAAGGAAAGATTAGTATGTATACTTTAGGTTATATCCAGTTATGTATGCAGCCAATAACAAATCTCATAATATTACGAATACATTGTATATAATCTTTTTTTTTTTTTTACGTTGGTAACAAAATGCATTTACGCACTGCCTTCCGGCCAAAGGGGGACCGAAAGGGGGTGTGGGACTCACCACCGGCAGACACGACCGCCAAGTAATACCCACTAAAAATCTTCCGACGACGCCCGCCGCTTGTTGAGAAAGAGGCGAGGGCCAGTACCTGGGTTGCAGCTTCTGGCACCCCGCCTGCGGCCAACGTCCCCCGGTCCAAAACCGGGAGGACCTCCTCAGAGAGGCGCAGTGGACGCGCCCCTCCTACCTCCCCTTGCGACCATAGCGTGTGTTAGACAGCAGGGGCCCCCTGCCCCCACTGCCTAGACCCTCCTGGCGCTGCTGAGCGGGCCCTCCTGGCCCGCCCACTGCGCCCTCCACAGGTCCCTCTTAGTTTCCCCCCCGGTAGTCAGTACTAAGGGCACCCAGAGTCGTCGGTCTCTGGGTGTTACCTTTTCCCTAGCGCCTCCTGCGCCCTACCGGGAGGTACTCAGCCCCCCCACCACGACAAGGTGGAGACCAGTCGGGGGGGATATAATCTTGTTTCAAGTAGTATAATATACTAGACTAAATCGTTGCGTATCAGAAGATAGGTTTTGTGGTCGGAACATGGTCAGAAGCTTTAAAACAATATCTTTTATTCCAAATTGATATTTTAATTTGGTTTTATTGAATCGTCACTTGGCATAAATCATCATATAATCGACACTTATAGAAAGGAAGGCATAATTTCAATAGGGCTTAATAACAAAAGGCAACTCACACATTAAACGAGCAGTTTTTAGAGGGATTTGACGACCGATATGGCGTGGAGGCGAGTATGCCCGCACTCCGCTCCTGAGGTCATGGGAACGATTCCGACACAGGACAAATCTTTGTGTACACAAAAATGAATATTTGTTCTGGTCTGGATATTTTCATATGTATATTACAAAAAAATAGTATTGATGTATGTTTATTCGTTATTTAGTATCCATAGCACAAGTTCTTAATGATACTTATTTTGGAACTAAGTAACTGGTGTAATTGTGAGAGAAAATATTAAATTATAGCAAAAAAATGGCCTTAAAGCCAATCTATCTTTAATAATAGAGCTATTTATAATTGCAGTAAGTTTTTTATAAAAAAATATACATGCATTTAAAAAAAAAGTATCAAAAGTATCGACTTTGTCTTTGACTTACGACTTACATTTCGTTAACGCATTGAAAAGTTTGCATAATTATGCTTTCTTACATATTATACCTATAAAAGATATATGCAAACAACAATAAATGTTAAGAGACGACATTTTTTACTAGAAAAAATTTACTTACCCGCGGTGGCACGATGAGGGAATCAAACCCACGATGACCTTTGAATAAACGGTCCAGTGCTCTAACCAATCGGGGACTCCGATGGACGCTCTAGTACTTTCTAGTACTTTGTGATTTGTGTTTCAAGACTGCTTTTTATTATTGATTTTTAACTCTGTAAATTTTCTAAAAAATTAATTCGAATTTAAAAAGAGTAAATGTTGTAAAGTGTTTAAAAAATAGCCACAACGAATCTGAAAAAAAAACACAAAATATTTTAGAAAAAAATATACATAAAATCACGTCTGTTTCCCCAAAGGGGTAGGCAGAGGCCATTATACACGCACACGGCGTGTTGTTGGTCTCACGTAATAGGTGGCGAGCCTATTGCCGCTTACCGGGCTCTTCTATATTCGCCAGAGCCAGAGAGAGTATACTATTTTTCATAAAAAATACTTTTTAAAATATGCTTCCATATAGCTTATATATAGTGTACAATTAATTTTACTTATGACAATAAATAATTTAAACTTTTAAACGTATTAGTCAAGTTTTTTCCATTCACTAAGTTGAAGCAATGTAACAACGATTTAACAGCTTAACCTGTCAACTATGTATTTTTTATCGGTGGTTAACCAACAGCATTCGATCTTTATTTTTATAGATTGTGTCTGCATGATTAATCAATCAATCAATTCAACGACCAATTTGACGACATATATGGGGTGGAGATATCTGCTTTCCGCTTTTGAGGTCTTGGTTTTGATTCCCATACGGAGTAAATATCTGTCTGGGTGATTTTTATTAATTACTAGCGGCCGGCCGCGATTTTGTCCGTGTGACCTACAGGTATTTATAAAAAAATGATTTCCTGGGGGAATATGAAAAGTTGCTTGTAACTTCAGCTATCTGTTGATCAAATTCCTAATTAAAATACTAACTGAACTGATTCTGACCAGATTTTTACAGGCAGACAGCTAAGTGAACCAACTAGTACTACTTTTTGAACCACATAAATTACAAAATTAAAATTAATTATTATTAAAATCAAAATTGTAAAAATGAAAATTACAATGTTACAAAAACAAAAAAGTTACAATAACGAAGACGAAGTTTATAACTGTGTGCAGATTGGCGGAGAATGAACGTCTAGCATAAGAACAGCTTGAAGACAACCCCATATAGTGGACGCCAGGACCAATGGACTTTACTTGCCTTTTGAAGCACGTAAGCACTTGATGCTACACAAGCGGTCACCAATTCAAATATCGACTTCTTTACTTTAATGATTGTTTCCGTCAGCCTCTTTCCGCGAAATAAACGTCATATTTTATCCTAATAGTATAGGTCCAATGACAGTGCTGCAGTTACCCGTTGGTGTGTAGGAATCCTTTTTATTTATTTATTTACGTCGGTAATAAAATGCATTTACGCACTGTCTCCCGGCCAAAGGGGCTTCCGACGACGCCCGCCGCTTGTTCAGAAAGAGGCGGAGGGCCAGTACCTAGGTTGCAGCTCTGACACCCCGCCCGCGGCCAACGTCCCCCCGACCAAAACCGGGAGGACCTCCTCAGAGAGACGCAGTAGACGCGCCCCTCCTACCTCCTTGTGCGACACATTTAGTGATAACCGAGACCAACTGCTTAACGTGCCTTCCAAAGCACGGAAGCGCTCGGTATCAAATGCCACACAAACGGTCACCCATCCAAGGACTAACCTCTGTAAACTCTGCTGTACTTCGGTGATCGTTTCCGACGACCGAGAACCGCAGAGCTACGAGCGCTTCTATAGTGGTCAATATTGGGACGTTAATGGGTTGGTATTATAATGATGACACCACAATTTAATACGGCGAATTTCCCTTATCACAAACATCTATGTAAGAACACAATAGCCTCACCCGCCGTCTGTAAATTGCATTTGTTCTCGCCTGCACCGCGGAGGGAAGGCATCGCCGCCGGCGCATGCCACTCTTTATAATTTGATCACATTTGTACCCCGGACAATGCTGGCCCAAAGCGCGGACGACAGCCGAACAGAGGAAACTGTGGAGATTCTCTTAAAACAAAAAATTCAAACATGTTAAACCAAAATTTTAAAAAAATGCACAAACGACGCTTAACTCTATAAATTTTAATAACGATGCAAAAAACCTTGTAAAGATCGTACAAAATGGCGTACCATTTATTTGCCAACTCAATGGGAACATGTCATAAGTTTTTGTTTTTAATTTGATCTAAGAAGTTTAAAAAATTAGTTTTTATATACATATAGGTAAATGATAACTTATATTATAAAATGTAACTGATGTACATTATAAATAAGAATTTTAGTAGGTTATTAGATTTAAATAATTCGTTAACGTTCAATTGACTTGTAACAACAGATAGGTGATATATTTATTTTTAAAATTTTGAACAAACAGGCTGAGTTTAAGTCTCAATCAAAACATTAGTTTAAAAATTGTCCCTGTCATACGATTAAACTTTTGCTAATCATTTTTAATCGTAACAGGTTGAAATAAATAAGGCTGCTTCACTGTTTCCCTGTTCCCTTATAGGCTCGACTCCTTCAGTGGGCCCGCCCGAGGCAGCACAGAGCGGCTACTTTTTCCTGCACAATAAACATTTGTATTCACTGCGAGCCGCCGGATCGTATCCTATACTCTCATTTTTTATATTACCTTACATTTATGACTTGATATAATAATGGCTAACGTCGTGGAATTATGAGGTTTGGGTTCAATTAAATTCGAAAGTTTTTGAAGTTAGCTTTTAGTTATTGATGATGTTTTTTAAATTTTCATATATTTTTTTATTGATTTAAATGATTGGAGAAAGTTGGTTAGGTTAGTTATTACTCTGAATATACTTCAAGAAATAAAAGAAGTTCTCAATTCAGACGTAAGTTCTTTAATTCATAAACACAGCACTTCAAAATATAAATTAAAAGAAAACGTCAAAATATAAATTAAAAAAAAACAATATATAAACTAAACACTAAAATCACAAAACTTACATGTAAAAAAAAATAAAAAATTGGGTAAGTACCTAAATCTAAGTGCCAGATCCGAGTCACCGCTTTGTGAGAAGAACTGACAAGAAACTTACAGGCTGTGCTCTTATAAATTATCAATCAAATATAACAATATCTTTCATCACAGTCAAGTAAGTATGTAATGTGAAACTGAGCTTAGTTTGTTCAATAGGGGATGGTTACACCAATGATCTGACTGACATTTTATTACAATTTACACAAATACAAGTTAAAATACAAGCTTGTTTATCTGACAGCATAATACCCCTTTTGAAGAAATAGCTGAGTGAAGAGAGAGATATATTCTTTGTTTTGTGAAGCCGTCAATTTGGCAGAGAGTGCTTATTTTTATTTCTAATATTAAAACTATGTGTTTTTGAATTTTTATCAAAGGTTTTAATTTTTTGCGAACATACATTATATTATCGAATATATACTGTGATGCAACCGTTAATATGCAATTTTTTTTACACATCTCTCTGCGAGACTCTTTCTTGACCTATTATATCTCTTATGGCGCGCTTTTGTAGTACGAATATATTATGTATGTGCGCAGCAGATAAGTTTGTTTTTTATGAATAGGATTTGAAGAACGTAAAGCAATGGAAAGCAATTGGGGAGTCCTATGTTAAGCAGTGGACTTCGAATGGCTGTCATGACGATGTTTTAAACAAGTGTTCCGTTTTGTAAAAAATATATTTTCTTATATATAATCTTTTTGTAACTAGCAGGTAATTTTGTTTTGATGATGAATATCATATAAAAATCAGAATAAGTAAATTCCAGTAAAAACAATAACTACCAGTACTAATCCCGACTTTCATCTACATTTTATAACATAACATCACACAATGACACCCGAAATTTAATTTTAACAACTACTTACACGTTTTATTACTGCCTAAATGTAAAATTGTAGCAATTTAGGGGATCCATAATCTTCGATTTTAACAACCGTGAAAGATTGTCGGCGAGACATATCCAAAACACCATTATTATACCGTTTTATTACTAAGCTGCCATAATCTCTGCTCTGAGGCATGTTAAAAACCGGCCAAGCGCGAGTTGAACACGCATAACGATTAACAATAGTTCCGTATATTCAACACCAATAGGAAAACTGTTTTTTAATAGAAAACTGACTGTATTTGCATGATTTAGAAAAATATATTAATAATAGTACTTTAAAAAACATTATACAGAAATATAACTTATACTTAGGTACTAAATAAAACTTTTTTTTTTTATGCACTTTTTGAGCATAAAAAGATATGAATTTCTTAAGTAAAATAATTTGTAGTTTATTAATGCTATTACCCTTTATCATTCACATTGGCTTCAAGATCAGTACGGGACCATAAAAAATTATATAACTTAGACACTTTTGTGAATTGAAATAATTATACTAAAGATACGTATATAGAGTTCACTGAGAACTCCCTGCACATAATATATTTATGCTGTATGGGAATCAAACCCTTAACAATTGAAACTGACAGAAGGTATATTGACTTTGCCCTCCATATCGATTATCAATTTCAATAAATTCAAAATTTAAAATCATTTATTCAAGTTTGGCTCAATAGAGCTCTTATGAGGGTCAAACTTAACATTTAATTTGTTAATAGACTACGTGAAATTACACTAAGAAATACAAAAACACTTAATGGTTTTCTATAAAACCACGGTACCCTAAAACTCACCTATACCATCCGAAGCCGCAGTATTTATGATATCGTTACATAATTGCAATTTATGCCGATTAACTTACATTAAATTAAAACCGATATAATTACAACTGAGAGGCCTATGTCGCCGCAAGAATAGTTTAATTCTTGCCTTTCAAAATGCTTAAATTTAAATTATATTTATGATATAAAGTAACTTTATTAAAACTTGGATGCGAGAGAATAGATTATAATAACATAGAAATCCAATGGAGCATATTAATAAAAAAAATCACATAATTAACGATAATGACTAAACGTTATGTTTGAGTCTTTTAGGAGATTAAAGTTGTAATTTAATAATATTATTTGTGACAGATATAAAATGTCAAAATAACTGTCATAGAGACTTTTCGAGAACTAACTCTCGTAACCTTAATCCGCATTATATGTCTATATTATCTACACAACATTTATAGGAAGGTATTATTCTCATTCATAAGTCGGTGCTGTTTATTGTATATGCTGAAGTTATAGCCTCTCTTGAGGACATCAACCTCCGTAAGGACGTGTTATCTATCAAAATTATTACGGCCAATGTTCCAAAGAGGTTTTGTCTTAAGCTACACGGTCATAGTGGTCTTAAGAATTATCCTTGTACTGTGCAGACTATAAAACCTCGATCCCAAAAATATGTTAACATTCCTTAGCGAGACAACCCGGCCTTGGAATTAAACCTCTTAAGCGCATATATTGACGACCGATATGACGACACTTTGACGACCGATATGGCGTGGAGGTCAGCATACCTACACTTCACTCCAGAGGTCGTGGGTTCGATTCCCACACAGGACAAATCTTTGTGCACATGAACATGAATATTTGTTCTGGTCTGGGTGTTTTCCTATGTATATTAAGTATGTATGTACAAAAAAAAAGTATTTAAGTATGTTTATCCGTTGTTTAGTACCCATAACACAAGTTCTTAATGATAATTATCTTGGAACTAAATAATTGGTCTAATTGTCAGGAAATATTTATTATTATTATATTATTTATCATTATATATTTCTGTGCAGGGTGTGAAACTGTTTAGAGCTACATAACTAATTAAAAAACAATACAGAGTTACACCGCCCCTTATAAGTACAGGCTCGATAATAAGATCGAAGAATTGACGGTTGTTGGGGCAGAAAAGTTCTAGAATAGTGACCCTATGACAGAAAACGTGGCTTGAGACGTCCGCAAGATAGATAGACGACCTGATATAAATATCATACACACAATACATACTATCACGCCCATTTTCCCAAAGGTGACATATTGTTACTAATAAAATTTATTTCCAGTCTACATACTTACATAGAATGTTATAAAAATTTGAGTTAGTAATGCTACATTCTCTAGGTGATACCTAAACTAAGTAAACTAAATTACTTGCATCTTAGGCATTGATTTGGTGAATGTAGGTTAGTGCTAAATTAAGCAAGTGATGGATTAAAAATATCTTTGTAACAATTCCCGCGCTACTATAATTTCCCTGTGTAAGGGCGAAACACGTGTCGTGTTGAATAGTTTCTCGATTTTTCGGGAAATTATAGTAGCGCGGGAATTGTTACAAAGATATTTTTAATCCATCACTTGCTTACAATGGATTTCCGCAAAGTAAAGCCTGAATCAATAAATTATTTAGTGCTAAATTAACTTTTCATAAAATAAGAACAAGACACATTATTTTGAATAACATTAAAATTTTAATAGTTTCACGTTTTTTGGCGAGCTTATTACCGTTTAGTTCAGAGCCTCGACTGTTGATCGGTAAGGGCACCACTTGAGGTTTGCTTGAGAGAGGTCTTGGTAGGATTCCTATACACTCCATACACATTTAACAGCAGAAAGCGACATTAGTTCCGCCGCCAATTAGTGGTGGATCTACGTGGTGAAGTCTGATGATTATATCACCTTATTTTAAGCAGGCCCGAGCCCAACACCTAGTAGGCTGAGAAAAAAGTGACTTATTGGTATAAATCACAATAATCCTTGTAAATGCGATTAATAAAATCGTGGACACAAAAAAAATATTTCTAACAATGTTGGGAACATCGTTCCGTTTACCTCTTTTTGTATGCTCTAAAGCACTTGTGTTATATTATGCGGGCCCACCTTCGAAGTATATAGGTTTGAACTCAATACCAGCTGGGTCTTTGAACCGAACGAACCAATGGCTTACGACCGCTTAAAGCTTAAAATCCCAACCAACCATAATAAAATCGCACGACTACTGTTAAATCGAGGCAATCACGCAATAAACGAGTAAACAGACAAATTGCTGTGGACACACCGCCTATAATCATCGCAATTTCTCGATAAAGTATCGATATTCGATACTAAATTTCAACTGGACATTACGTACATAATGGCATTTTAAATTCGGGCCCGAGAACCTCTCATTACGTCGAACAAAGGCCGATCATCTGAATAAATTTGCTAAATTATTGTTATTTCGAATTTGGCCCTCCGGCTGGTTTCGGTCAAATTATCAGTGGTGCTACTATTGTTACTCGTATTTGTGTTTTTTTCTGTGCATTATACTATAAATCCGGAGCGGTGTTTGTAGTAGTTCTGTAAGACTAGGTGGTGGGTAAATGTACTGAAGTAAAAAAGGGTTCGCAGAGTTATTATCTTCGCATGGGATACTGTTTGTTAAAAATTTGATGAAATCGCCTAGGCCATATATTAGGCGTCTAGAGAATAATAAGTTCTGGATTGCAGACTAATGTTAATTCATGAGTAGGTTAAACAAGACTTGTGCATTACTATTTTTCTTTAAGTAAGATGGGCAAGCGTGTTTATGACCAACAGGTGGCCGTTTTGTTGGCTTCTTCACTAAAAATATTACCAATCATGAATCATTAGGCATCATATATTTATAAAGATAAACGGCAATAGGCTCGCCAGCTATTAAGTGGGACCAACGATATCACTGACGAAGCGCGGGCGTATGGTATGCCTCTGCCTACCCCTTTGGGGAAACAGGCGGAAATGTATGTATATATATTATTAGAACAACCCTTGTCACACTGAGCAGCAAACCAGTAGTTCTGGTGTAAATCGGCGCAAGAAAGTCATCATAACCCTTCTGCTTCTAATAAAAATGACAGTATTTTTTTTAATACGAAATTTATTATCTTCCCTTTTTAACAAGTAAAGTTAAAGTAGAACATAAAAATTTAGTTTTTAATTTTTTCGCCGTATCTCGATATTCGATCGAGTTTGCGTGGTAGCAGCACATAAAGTGCCTATTTTATGTACTGAGTAATCGATGCGTATGCGCACGTGATTTAAAACACAGGTGCGTGGTCGATCTCTTCACGAATAATTGCTTATTATACTATAGACTTGTTTTTGAAGAGAAAAAATAAACTCGCTGAATATCTTTTGATAGCAGATTCTTTTTATTGCCCAACGGTGTTGGGGCTTATTTGTTGCTTTCTGGGTCTGATTTACTGATGGTTTACATGTCACTTTATTTGCAAGATTTAAGTTTTGCTTGATCATCATCTATTTTAGCCCATTGACGTCGTCCTGTCCTATTGCTTTCGTCATGAAGTAATTGTATTTTTTCTAATGTCAAAGTCAAATTACTTTGACATAAAAAAATAAATATGAAGTACTCAAGTTTGGCTGGCTCTTTAAAGCACTTATGAACTGTACCTAAAACCAACTGGATCGCTTACTGCGGGAAGGAGTTTGAGTAGATGGGAATTGGGTCAGGACCTCATCAACGTTACAAAGAGCGTATCTGAAACTAAGGGTACTAAAGAGGGCTTATCTCAAAAGATAGATCTAGATATAATTCAGAGGGAAACAATGAGATTTTAAACCTAAAACCTAAATAAAACCTAAACCCCTTGAGTCCTCAGTAAAGATGTGGGACTATACTGAGATCTCACATGGACTTCTTGAGGAGAATTTTGAAAAGTGATGTTGCACTGCTTTGTTTGATTTACCAACACTAATGTATATTCACAAACACTTAACGGTTAATAATCCACCGTTATTACACATTAATGTTAGAAATATCACAAATTTTAGAAAATAAAACAAAACTGCAGACATGACGCTTCACTTTCCCGCCAAGAAGTCGGAAACAATGAGATCTCTTTTAGAAGATATTGGGCTGTTATAAAACTTCATACAGCCTAGCATGTTTCTATGGTCTAAGGTGACAGATTATAACGTAAAAATGAATAGAATTATGATGGTGATATCTTAAACTGGCAACAAACAATATAAGGAACAAATTATCACACCAGACGGAACAATAATAGAGGCAATCTTAGTATTATTACAGCTTTAATCATGTTGTTTAAGTTGTAAACGAAAACAATTTTTATTGTGACATTTATTAAATATATCTCAGAGTTTGCTTAGAGAGTAGTTAATTGACACAGAATAATTGATTTTAAGGTTTTCATCAAATAAAACCACATTGATATATTGCTGTAGATAAATATATAAATGTAAGTGAACAAAAATTTAATATAATGAAAAAAATATTTTACTTGGCTCAACGACTACCACATATTGTCATAACCGGGCCATAATCTTAACGTGCCTTTCGAAGCACGAAATCATTTAATATGAAATGCCACAAAAACAATCACCCATCCAAGTATTGGCCTCTGTGAACTCTGATTAACTTCGTTGTACACTTAATACTACAAAGCGTCTTACGCTTCAAATATAAGTAAAATACTTAATGAAAATAAGTAAGTAGGTACGCTTAATTGTATGCACTCAGGTTGCAAGCCGGTAGCCGGCGAATTGCCATTCGACAGTCGCCTAGGGCAGTGCTACCTGCATATTATAATTAGTCACTCATTGCTACAATAACAGTAATATTACATTATTTTACTAAACAATTTAATCTTCGATTTCACTTCGCAACTGCTGCTAGGTATGATGGATTTAATCTGATATGGTCGACTTAAGTAGTGGGTAAGGTAAGGCAAAATTATAAGTTACATAATTATAAATTGTTTCAATACTGTGTTTGTGACAAAGTATCTACGTGTAAATATTGTTGAATAGTAGCTTTTATTGAAATTGTTTGAAGAGTGATTATCCTAGCTAAATTATTGGGCATGTAAGACATATATGACTAGTGAGCCGCCGTTATATACTGGCCTAGAACATTTTTTTATTTTTTTTGCTTACGTCGTTAACAAAATGCATTTACGCACTGTCTCCCGGCCAAAGGGGGACCGAGAGAGGTGTTTGGAACTCACCACCGGCAGACACGACCGCAGTATTACCCACTAAAAATCTTCCGACGACGCCCGCCGCTTGTTGAGAAAGAGACGGGGGGGCTGTACCACGAATGCAGCTCTGACAACCCGCCCGCGGCCAACGTCCCCCGAACCAAAACCGGGAGGACCTCCTCAGAGAGGTGCAGTAGACTCGCCCCTCCTACCTCCTTGTGCGACCATAGCGTGTGTTTTCCGTAACGCCCTCTGTGCCCTACCGGGAGGTACTCAGCCCCCCCACCACGACAAGGTGGAGATCAGTCGGGGGGGATACTGGCCTAGAACAGTGCCAACCCCTCTCATCTAACGGAAGTCGTAAGAGTCGACGAAGAGAAATCTTACCGGATGATGGGCAGCAGCGTCATCCTGCGTACCGGCTGGACCAACCCGCTTGCCCAGTGTGGTGATTATGGGTGATTACCCCCAATATAAGAAAAATAATTGGGGAAGCCAAAGTTCGTGGACTTTATAAGGCTGAAATGAAGTGAGCGGCAGTGCTAGCGGTGAAGTATAGTCCTATTGACCTATAGTCAAGTTACCTAGAGTGAAGTTACTATGAACGCTTATCATCACTTTAAATTCAGTTAAGGTTGTCTTTATTAGATATATTTTTTTACTTTGCACTTGTTTCATATCTTCTATGTTGTCTTTCATATCATATTTTTATGATTGACATATTAATGACTGACTTCATAATTATGTAGTAGATAAGTTTTGGAACAAATTCAGGTTCATATTTTCATTCATATTACATATTCTTAAAATTTTAATAGTTTCAAAACTATATTTCTTACAATGTATCTTTGGGTAGATATAGAGATACCTACCCGAGATATTATATAGATGAGAGTATTTAAATTCATAATTATTCAATAAATAATAAATTTCTTACATATGATTGACTGATTAAATTAACTACAGCCGTGTTAGAAATGAAACTAGTATATGTAGGTTTTCACTTCGTTTCGCCCATTTCAACGTTGCATTGCCAGAGGGTAATGTCGACATGTATAAACGAGATAATCAATGTACACTGCAATTTGTGTAATAAGTATACCTACATGTCCTCATATTAAACTAAATATATTGCAACTTGAGAAAGGTGGCCGGTAACAGATGAATGCGTTCTGCAAAATTTCGCGAGCGAGTAAGTTGGTGCTTTTGGGAAAGGCCTATGTGCAGTAACGGACGGCAATGGGTTTATTAATTGGTTAAAAAAGTGATGATAAATTATAGAAGAGCTTATAGTTCCGCGATATTAAGCAGTCAAAACAAGCGCAGATCCACCGTTGTGGGCACAATGCCTACAACCCTGATAGACTTCTGACGTCAAATTTTCGCGATCTATTCAGATTGACGATTCTGATGATATCAAATGATATAAGATAAAATCAAACCAAAAGGAGGTAATTAAAAAACAAGATCTAAAGATAAACCAAGCTTGAAACTAGTGTTGTCACTTTTATTTGATAGAGTGTAGTGACAGCACTAATTTTAAGCCTGGTTACAACAACAATGCTTTTTGGGTAGCTGTGACCACAACCCACTGTTTGAAGACTGCCCGCCTGAGTCAAAAACAATTATCGATACAGAGTTACATACAGATACAGCAGAGTTTACAGAGGTCTCTCCACGATTGGGTAACCTGTTACGTGGCATTTTATGTTGAGGGCTTCTGAGGTTTGGTAGGTACGTTAAGCCTAATCATATCATATTTTTGTCTTTATTCTGGTTCACTATTTAAAATTAAAATTCTCCATAGTTTATTCGGATCGGTTTGTTGAAACAAAGAATGCAACATATAAGTATTCATAAACAGCTTAAAGACTTAATACTAGAAACAATACGACAGATATATTCTAAGTATTGAGTTTCTAAGCTAAGCGGTGGACGACAAAATGTCAAAAATAGTTTTAATAGTTTTTTGATGAAATCATTAACAAAAACGTGAAGCTCACATAATGCAACACTACGAAACTTGAACCTCGACGACACCATCGTAAAGACCAATAAAACAATATCCAGTTCTCCAAATTTATAACGACTGTCATTACAAAACGCTTTCCATTGCTCTTAATGGACACACCAACAATCGTAACACAAGAACTCTTCATAAATACTAATGTGAAAGTCGCAACTAAACACAACGTTTTGAGTGTTAAACTAATGACACATAAATTTGCAGACCCTACACTCGCGTTAAACGACGACGCCTCAAGGCTTGCAACCTGTTTCATCCACTCTTCTTCTATAGCTTATCTTGAAATACCAAAAGCATCTTTATGGTCTACAGCTTTAAAGTCTGCTATCAACTGGTTCACTAAAACGTTTTCATTTCAATGTAATAGTGTTCTATTTCTATCATCTCAAGCAATTTCTAAAGCTCAAATTTCATCCGCAGTTTAACCATTTACGTCCTTTGTTTTTAGAGCTACTGTTGCGGGCTTCACTCGGTAGGTTAGCTCAGAATTTATGCCCACAATGGAATCGGCACGAAATGGTTTCAAAGCCCGAAGGAGACTAGTGGTTAAGTTATTGCCCGGTGGCGTTACGTTCGGAATCATTCACTATCTTTGCATCTGGAACAGTTTTGATATGGTTTACTACCAGGGCTGGCTGAGTACGATTTTCTTCGGCCTAATGATGGATGATTTATGAAGTGTTTCGTTGTGTGTTGTACTTCGTGTTGTTTTGATGAGTTTTGATTGGTGACTGGCTATTCTGTGTAGGCATTTGTTTCGTTTATTATTTCTTTGGGATTACAATGGGATGTCCATTGCTTAATTCTTTATATTTTACAAAGATGAACAACCGAATCAAAAAATGAGGAGAAATAATTTTGTTTTTTATTAGGCGAAGCAAAATCTTTTTATTTATTAGTTTTCTAATAAAAGTAGCATAATTATAAGGGACAATTAAAATGTGACTGCTTGTAAACGTGAGTGCCTAAGCGTATATGGTACAAATTATGCTTTCTAAATGTGTTGTCAGCGGCTATATCTATTCCATATCGTGGAGATGAAGTTTTTTGGACGTAAAGAGGCGCAATGAAACGCATCTATCAGAAGACATTAAAATAATGGAAGATAAAACAATTGAATTCAAATTATTTTACTTGTTACAAGTTTCAAAAGACTAAATAATATTAATTATAATAATAATAGTAATTGAAATAATATTAGTAGAAACTAAAATTGTAAGGAAATGTTCTGTAAGAAAATTTTATGCAAATAAAGGCATAATGTTTGATCGCTGTGTCCAAGAAAACGCAACCCTGTTGAAGCCCAGTTTCCTGCATTGTGCTACCTGACAAAGGTTTCGCAATGGATTGATTTGCATAGCAGAGCGTTTATTATACGTTTTATTCTTAAGTAGGAAGTTGCGACAGGACAAGCCGCCATTGTCGGAGCTAGCCGCATTCGACTTAATAGATTACGTCATTACGTTATTCTGCTCCAAGATTTTGTTATAAGGTTTCACACTATTAGTAGCGTTTAATATACTTATGTCATAAAATCAAATACAAGTTAATTTCTATATAGTGTATAGGGATCCTACCAAGACTTAAGGAGCCCAAGCTAACCTCACCTGCAAGTGTAGCACCTTTTTTTTTTTTTTTTTTATTATCGTCTGTAAAAAAATGCTGCTTACGCACTGTCTCCCGGCCAAAAGGGGGAGACCGGGAGGGGGTGTGGGGCTCACTGCGGCCGACGCGACCACCGCAGTCCTACCCACTAAAAAACTTCAGACGACGCCCACCGCTGTTGAAAAGGGGCGAGGCACCAGTGCCCGGGTTTGTAGCTTCTGGTACCCCGCCCGCGGCCAACGTCCCCCGGATCAGAACCGGGGAGACCTCCTCAGGAAGGCGCAATTTGCAGCGCCCCCCCTACCTCTATGTGCGGCCATGGCGTAACTGGCCGACTTCGGGGGGGGGTCTATGGCGAGACGGAAGGGGCCCCCTGCCCCCGCCGCCTAAGACCCCCCGGGCGCTGCCTGACGGGCCCTCCTGGCCCGCCCGCTGCGCCAACGGCGTAGCCGGAGAGAGAGCGGATCCCGCTCCCTCTCCCGCTCCGCGGCCTCCTTCTGCGACATCACCACTTCGCAGAAGGAGGCCATCGCCTCCCACGCCGTCTCGCTGTCGACCATCTTCTGCAAGTGTAGCACCTGCCGACCAACTGACGAGGCTCTGGCGAAGAAAACAGTCTACAGTCAACTGCCCGGTAAGCGGCAATAGGCTCGTCAACTATTACGTGGGACTATATAATTGGCGAAGTGTAAAATGTATGTATGTTTTTTTATGCTACTAGGTGGCACTCAAGCACTTCCATCACGTGGGCCGTATGGCCGTATGGCCCACGTGATGGAAAGTGGTCACCGCAGCCCAGGGACGCTTGCAGCACCATTTTACGCCTCTAAGATACACATGACTGTATACAAATGACTTGTAAGCGTCAATGAAAAGTAACATAGCCACTTCACTAAGTCTCTTATGAGAAATTAGCAAGAAATTTGGTAAGGTTTAGTCTCCCGTCAATAAATACATTTTTCAACGTTTGCTCAAAAACCTGATCGAAAAAAAATAAAAAAGACTTGGTCGATTTTCGTCACGTCTCCTTACAAAAGTTAAAGAATTCTAATATACCATGCGAATGAAACAAAACAATGATGTTTCGATATACATAAACACATTGTTTTATTGCACATAAAAAACTACAGAATAACAAACTTACAAAGATAGACTTCTGTATAGAAGATATATTTTCCAGCTATTATTAGTAGATACATAACGCGCGGATTTTTTTCTAATTGTTACTGAACATTTTAGTATAGACCATTGTACGAAGCCTTTAGTATGTGTATGTAATAAATATTTTTATCTTCAGGAAGGACTGAAACTGCGCTAAGCTTACCAGACGCTTTTTCATGATCCTTCGAGCCAGATTGATTACAGCTTGTTTTTGTACGTTGTATACAAAGATTATTTATTATATTTTCTTGACTACAATGGTGTAAAATAATAAATGTATTAATGTAAAGACAACTTGAAAATTATTCATAATATTGTAGATAATATAATTCAAATTAAGTTTGGTCAATATAGCGTTGATGTTAAAATATTTTATAGAACTCTGTTTCAATAACATTATCGTCCTTTTTGCAGCACTCTCGATGATAAAACCGAGAAGCATTTATTAAGCTATTGCATAGGCGAGCAGTAAATCACCCGGCACTCCGAACCCGCCTAGAAGTCGCCTATGCTAACATTTTAATATATTTACAAGCTATTAACGATACCTTATTTATGACATACCCGTTATCGGGTCTTAGGATGACTGGGAATAGACCGGGTATTCTGCAAATAGTCTTAAATATTTTGGGATTTATCTTTCGTGGGATTGACGATTTGGTGTTATGGTAGGCTTCGAAGATATCTAATGGGAATTTAGGTAAGTTCTATTGTTTTCTGGTGTTTGATGTGTACAGGGATCCTACCATCTTTGGAGCCCAAGACAACCTTACCTGCAAGTGGTGCAACTGCCGATAACAGTCGAGGCTCTGGCAAATATAGAAGATCCTGGTAAGCGGCATCATAAACGTAACAGTTTATATATATGTACATACATACATACAATGACGCCAGTTTCCCCAAAGGTGTAGGCAGAGGCACATTATACGTCCACCCTTCGACTTTTATAAAGTCCCACGTATTAGGTGGCGAGCCTATTGCCGCTTACCGAGCACTGTTATGTTCGCCAGAGCCTCGTCTGTTGGTCGGCAGGTGCACCACTTGCAGATGAAGTTGTCGTGGTTTCTTTATGTCTTTTAGTGAAAACTTATACATGATAATAACACATAGGCTAGAGTTTTTACAGATATCAGCTGATGCTCGCGACTTTAGTTGTAAGTTTTCTTGGGAATTTGCTGTGAAACCGCGAACACAGTCAGTATCAACATTTTTATAGCTGAACGCGACACAGTTGTCTTCGCAAATCCGCTTTGGTTATGCGTGGTGGACTATGAAATAAATTCTTCTCTCCATAGTTCGTGAAAGGTGGCCCGCGCTGAGTTAGGAATTTAATAGACTGGGATGATGGTTGGATTGACGTCTTAAGATTATTATTTTTTAATGTGACACGTCATAATGACTACATCCTGCCTGATGATAAGCAGTCGATGCAGTCCAATAAGAAAATAAAAGCGCTTTATAACTTGAAATAAGCACGGTATAAAGCGCATCCACTCATGACGGCCTGCTAAAATGCCGTTTCAAGCCCCGCTTAAAAGACCCGGGATCATAGGAAATAGGAAACACACACATAGGTAACAGAATTTTAGACGGGGTGGCTTAGGTTTGGTGTTTTAGCCATATACAATCCAATGTCTTTTGTATCATGCGTCCCGGTTTTAATCCGCTATATGACATACTATCCAAGTTGCATCATAACCAAGTATTATACCGGTTGCCCTAGACTTAAGCGTAGAGCTCACTGCTCACTGATTTAACCAGATTTGGCAAAATTTCAGTTCTTAAACGAAGCCGTTGCCGTCTGACTTTCAAAGGGAAATATAACTCTATGGTTAAACCAGCTGTCAGGATGATAAAAGGCACTGACTTTCTAATAATGACTGCCATAGATGTTCATAACAGACAGGACCAACAGCTTATCGTCCTTTCCGAAGTACGGAGCAAGCAAATATAAATACTATTATTTGTAAGTAGTTATTGTCTAGTTATGTATAGATTATATTTACAAATACTTTTCTAGTGATGAAATCAAACCCACTGCATTCTATCGTCCTACAGAATCGATGATATTATAACTATTGGTCTGGTTCACTGTTATTAGATATACGATTACCTAAATTACGCAACTGTAAAATATATTGCGTTCTATTAGTTTATTTACAATAACTTGTCCTGTGTAGGAATCAAACCAAAAACATTAGAAGCAAGTGTAAGTATACCTACCCCCACGTCGTATCGATCGCGAACATTTTTATCCCAATATTTTTTAAAATCCAAATAAGCCTCCATAAATATAATATCAATGCCAGAATAACAACTGCATTCTACCGACCTATAAGCTAGATGACAATAGCACGTGAAGGTCAGTACCTACCTATAACAGTATTCGATTACCAATATCGTCAATAGTCTTTATCCCCATACGCCAATACTTTGTACCTACAATCCAAATAAGCCTTCAAAATATAAACTCAATGCAAGCTAGACAACTGCATTCTACCGACCTATAGGCTAGATGATAATAGTACTCTTGCTCCGGTCCACCTGTTATTAGATATAGAAACCTGAATTACGCGACCGGCCGATACGTAGAATAGATTGCGTTAATCCCATACAGCGGGGGGCCAATTCTGCTAATTAACAACTAGAATTCGATCCCGTCCGTTAGAGGCTAGTGGACAACAAAAAGTTGATACTTAATTCTTTTTTTAACGAAAGTTTTGGTCTAAGACTTATATCACTGATTTAATGTATGTAAATAGGGGTTATATTATGCAAGGAAATTTCAATTCCTTTCTAATAACTGAACATAATATATGAACTTACTGAAATCATCTTAAATATTAGAGAGACGATTGTTGGGTAATACAGTAAGTCTAGTCCAAGGCTTAAGGAAGCAACCTGTGCAAGATCGGGGGTGCTGTGAATCCGTAGGTGTGCTATAAAGAATAACTTGCATGTTGCAGACATCCGAGAAGCGTTTCATCTTCCGAAGTACTTTTCACTTCGATCGATCCGTATCCAACGACTTTCCGACGTTATGACCAAAGCATCGCTTTATTGGGAGACCTTCACTATATACTAATATGATTCTAGAACCTTTTCAATTTATTTCCCTCAAACGTCTGAGGCAATGTAGCTCCTAAAGGTACAGACATTGTTCAAAAGTTGGCGTAAGCAAGATGGTACACAGCTACAATTTATAAAAATCTGTTTTATTTAACTACACTTGCCAGGTTTTGTATCCAAGAAGAATCGCCCTCTTGGTGTGTTCAAAAAGTAATTATTATTTTAATAATCTTTTTGTTTGAGATTGCTAGTAATTACAGTAGGGTTGGTTAGTATTGGCAATTTATTGTCGATGACTATATTCAGCCTACATTCTAAGACAACCGGGAAAAATTATGAGATTCTGTACCCTGGTCACGCCTTGCTTAACAGTTGCAATTTAAATCGTTCTAATGACTTGTGAATCCAGTGCGATTTTAATATCATTAAATAGTTCAGCCGGCTGCCTTCTTGTGTGATTGGTGTTTCCAAATTAGTAAATTTTATTCCACAGGAATATGTTAATTAATACTGTTTGACAGGTTATGGTCTATCTTCATTTCAGTCATAATAATATGGCGTCCGCTGCTAAACATAGTCTTCCCCAATAGATTTCCACATTCATATCCTAGCATTAGTGTGCACAGGGGTCCTACCAAGAGCTATAAACCCCAAACCTACCTTACCTGCAAGTGGTTCACCCGTCGATCAACGGACGAGGCTCTGGCGAACATAAAAGTACCCGGTAAGCGGCAATAGGCTCGCCACCTATTACGTGGGACCAACAATATAACTGGCGAAATGTGGGCGTAAATATACCTCTGCCTACGCCTTCGGGGAAACAGGCGTGAATTTATGTATGTATTATTATTGACAAAATATTGCTAATACTAAACTTATAAAAAATAAAAATAAAATCTATACATCCGGTACCATAAAAAATAAAAAGGGTTTGCCTTTTAGCATCATACTGAAAACTATAAAAAATAAAATATAATGTAATCATTCGGTATAAAATAGAAAATTAGAAATGAATGCTCTGCGACTAATTGTTGTGAAGTCGATTAAACAGTTTTTTTATTTAAACTGCGTGAATTTCTCAAAGGTGGCGCTAAATCGACATATAAAGTGGACATATAAGGTGAAGATTTTCGAAATGGACCTAGGATCTAATCTTAATCTATTTCAGTAAAGAAATTATCAGCGTCATTATAAAGTGATCTTTTCCAAATTCTAGCCAGGACTTTCATACACGAAAACCTATGCGAACTAACGGATTACCCTGCCGCAGTAGATTGTTCACCAATATTAATATTGTTTTTTTCTCTTAGGAATCAATCATGTAATTATACCCTTACGAGGGAGAGAGAAAGAGAGATAAACTACAGGTTTAAATACTTACATGCGGGTGAAAAAATCAACCTTGACGATTTTCTTGCCCTTTCTTTTACGATCAAGCTACAGCCGCAGTGAATGGGCGCGTTAGTTTATAAATATGCCATTCATAAGAGCTCTATTGAGCTAAACTTTCATAAATGATTTTTGATTTTAATAGGTCACCTCATAGAAATCTGAATAATAAGGATTTCTTTGGGTCACATATACGAAATTCTTGGCAGAAGATAGTTTGAATTAAAATTTAAATTAAAATTCGTTTTATTTAAGCAAGATGGAAATAAACGTTACCTGTGTATTGTGATTTGAATGTGAGTTTCCACCTACAAAACAACCACTATCTATTTTACATGTTATCCACACAAGTAAGTGTTCAAGTTAATTTATCTTATAAAGTTTCTAACACAGACTAAGTAGGTACGTGAAGTACAAAATTACTGGCTGTACAAAATTGGACAAGTCCGCAACATCCTATACGGAGAACTAAAAACACAAATACCAATGTTTCCTGCGCAGTGTCATATCAGAAATAAGGTAGCACATGCCACAACCTACCAAGAACAGTTGAACCAGCTTAGTACTTTATTTCTAGTACTGATACTGCGTTATTTATTATCATCTCAGCTCGTCACTGACCCACTAATGGGCCTAAGAATAGGGTTAATATTTTTAACTCAAATTTAGCTTAATAGAGCTCTTAAATTATGACCATTAACTTCAAAACGTACGCTGCAGGTAGGAGCTTAATTAAAGAAGAATATCTCTTACGCACCAAGGTGGAGAAGATTCGGGTCGTAGGTACTCCACGCACGACGCGGTTCCAGTGGGATTGGCGGAGGCAATTCTGCGTCATTTCCTCAGCAAGTAACAATGATGTTAAGTCAAAATTGTACATGCATCTTTATAATAAGGCTAGTGTTTTCCCCCAGTGTACCTAAACATCGCTTAACATTATAAGTAATAGTATTTTAACCGTATCCAGAAAAAAACTGTCTAATATTTTAATGGTACCTGTGACTGAAAGAATGAAGGAAACCGTTTGTTGTCAGTATTTGCTAGTTGTTTTCCGACTGATTTCAGCGACGAGCTCAGACCAGTCATGTAATGAGGAAATACAGAGGGAATCTGACGTAAAAAGTCATAAATTTGAAGGAATTTGCAGGTGGAGGAATGATGTGTTTAATATCTGAAAGACAATAATAGTCATATGGTCAAAATTTAAAAATGAGACTAGCCGCAGGACAGGACGGGACAGAACAGGACAGAGTCGGATATTTTGCCGACGAATAGTAATGCTGTAAGCTATCATCGATCGTGAAGTGGAGTTCACATACGTCAGTCCTTGGACGCGTGTCGGTTGGTCCCGGTTATCACATATGTAAAAATCTTTAAGCCAAGTCGGAGACCTAATATAACATTAGGATGGCACACACTTGCCTCTGCCAATCCGCACTGGGTCTGCCTGGGGAGGCCTGTGCAATGTGCTGACGATGATTGAAAATGATGACGAGGTTGTTGTTCTGACACGTCATAATGACTACATCCTGCTTGATGGCAAGCAGTTGATGTAGTCCAAAAAAAATTAAGGCGCTTCATACCGGAAATAAGCTCGGTACAAAACGCACTAACTAATGACGGACTGCTAAAATGCCGTGTCACGCCCCGCTTAAAAGAGCCGGGATCATAGGAAAAATGTTCAAAT